>OY979694.1:150099217-150603757 GCA_963855945.1 Thereva nobilitata
CTATTATTGCAGTAGGAGGGCATTAGGTTCCAGGTTTTTCAATTGGGCTTCTGGGCCTTTTTTTGTAGTTCAGCGTAGGGTCGCAATCTGTCTAAAAATGGTCGTATAAGTCAATGCATACGTTACATTCCCAGTTTTTCCCAGGCCATTGAATAAAATAATAAGAACTTTCATCACGCCATACTCTCTTCATTCCCAGATATTTAAAATATTTTCATCACTTTTTTTGGATGTTCGAGTTGGATGGTATTTGAAACAGTGAACAACAGTGGCTAAATTTTTACACCCAATTGCTATTGAGTCGAAATATAGTAATAGTATCACGTATACTTTTTATGTAATGGATTAATGAATCCTTCTCTATATGCAATATGTATTGATAAAACTTTTCACCATGTTCATCTGAGACTGCACCAAGATTTTCGTGAATGATATCTAAGTGCGGTTCCAAAAAAAACGATTTTAAAGATTTTCTCATTTACAGATAATGTACTTAAAATTGAAGAAAACAAAAAGATATTAAGAAATATTGCAAAAAAATATTGCAGAAAAATCGAAAATACCCATTATGAGGGCTAAAACCCCCTAAAAAGTGGGCTTCCCGGGGTAGAAAATCGGTCGACTTGATAACCCCTTATTAAGAACCCTAAAAGTAAGCTATCTGTCAATTTTCAGCCTGTACCTAAACATTTCCGATATATCGCTTTTTTCGGTTTAATTTACCTGTACTATTAATTTAACCCAGTTTTCTCGCAATTTTACACTGTTTCTTGCGGGAAAAAAATTACGTAATATTTGCCGAGACCCCCTCCCTCCCCCACGTGAGATTTTGTGAGATTCGGCTCGACCCCCTCCCCACTAAACGCCTCACGTAATTTATGGACGTCCCCTAACAGCTTTTACATGTTGAAAACGTCGTAAGATTTCACTCCACCTAAAAATCTCCTTTGGTTTCTTGGTCGGGGAAGTAAAAATTTTCTCGATTTTTCGAGCATGAGATTCTATTGGAACAGGAATTGGGTGATTTCTTGGTCCCGCGGGATCCCGTATTCTCTATTGGAACAGACCTACTAAGGGCCTGTGCCAAGTTACAACTCAAATGTCAATTTGTATGAAAAACGCATTTCAAGGCCGTATCAAAACCTATGCAGCGCTGCAACGACAAGTGTTTCTATTGGCTGAGGCTGGTAAAATGACAAGCAAAGCAGCACCAGACCAGCGTGCTGCATTTTCATCTCAAATCCTAATTTTGCTGCATATACATGCAGCACTTTTGCCACTTCGTAATGCGGCAAGTGATTTTAAACAAGGAGACGCGGAATTTTTTGTTTTAATTTATTTAAAAGTACATGGAGTAATAATTGGTAGAACTAGTGCAATTTTTAAATTTTTAATTTGAGGTTTAGCTATCAAATAAAAAGTGCGCTGCACAGCGGAAAAGACTAGTATCTGATACCGACTGCAGCATGTTGCTCTGGTGCTGCTGCTGCACGCTGCATATTTTTAGGTTCTGATACGGCCTTATGAGATCCAACTTTGTGAGCAGCGGCAGAAGCAGAGACAGAAGCAGAATTCTGCCTGCTGAATCAGATTCAAGTAAAGCAGCAGCAACGGCAGAATTTTTATTTCACAGTAAATTCTTTGTAAATTATTCTTTAATAATAATAAATTCTTCGTAAAATGTCACACAACAATAAATTCTCAATTTTCCGACTCCATTAGCCATTTAAAAACAACTTGCCAAGTGCAAGATGTTGAAATGTCAAAAAATTCTGCTTTGCAAAGCAGCAAAATTAGGATTTGAGATGAAAAAGCAGCGGCAGAACTCTCTTTGCTTTTCTTGTCACTTGACCAGCGTAAGCAATGACATATAGATATGGACTGCTAATTGACAACTTTCAATGGCACCATTTTTCTCCAGAAGAAGAATACCTTTTTTATGTAAACAACAATTTTTTTTCCTAATTTAGAGGAAAATAAGTAATAAGATGTATGTTATAATTGATAGAAATAATTTTCCATCATTATTTTTTATTTAGTAGCAGTTTTTTCGTTAAATAAATGTATTTTTTTTTAAATATGTGAGGGTTTTTTCCCTCTGTTTAACGAACTTTTAAAAATAAAGAAAATAGAGAAAGAAGAAAAAACTATAGCTGTCTAGTTTTTTCTAATTATGTTTATATCGCTAAGATGCACGGAACTGTTTTTTATTTTAAAACCGATTAAAGTTCATAGGATTTTGAAGGGGGAACGAGACGATAGTTTTTGGTGCCACTTTTTTGTATGGGATTTTGCTTATTTAGCAGTCCATATCTATATGTCAGTGAGCGTAAGCCAATAGAAACCTTAGAATATAGAACTACAGGAAAGGCCCTCGCGTGTAAAATCCCTGTACGTGAGCGTAGTGAAATCCGGTATCAGACACGGTATACAGAAACCACGGTATACAGAAACAAGGTAATGTAATGGAGAAATGTCATTTGAGTGCTGACGTCACTTGGCACGCTCTTCCCATATAAAATCGGAGTTGTGTTGTTGTTTCTGCATTAGTGCTGACGTCACTCGGCCCGAAATTTCTACGATATTCGAAGCTGTCAGTCTCTGTTACATTACCTTGTTTCTGTATAACGTGTACAGAAACAAGGTAATGTAACAGAGACTGACAGCTTCGAATATCGTAGAAATTTCGGGCCGAGTGACGTCAGCACTAATGCAGAAACAACAACACAACTCCGATTTTATATGGGAAGAGCGTGCCAAGTGACGTCAGCACTCAAATGACATTTCTCCATTACATTACCTTGTTTCTGTATACCGTGGGTATCAGACAACTGTCAAACTGGGCTATTTGCTTGTTAGTTGACTGTCAAATTATAAATTGTTTTTTCGCGTTCGGTAGTGCATTTTCTTTGAAACGAGTGTTTTTTTATCAAATTTACTTCCATTTTTTTTCAAAATTAAATAAAAAGAAGAAAGAAAGTTCAAAGAATTTGTTTTCAGTGCAATTAAAGTTGTTACAAGTGAATTTTAAGTGAAATAAGCACAATGAAGTGTGCAGTTTGTGGATGTACGAATAATTCGCTAATTCCGCGAGGAAAATTCTTTTTCAGGTAAGTGGGTAAACTCAAATTCTGAAATCACTGAGCTAAATACTTAAATAATGTAAATTTTGTGTGCTTGGATTTCTTTGTTTACATTAACTAATGCCACGCAAAATTCAAGGGGTCAGCTGATTAGATTTTATTTTAGTTAACTGATTATTTCAACTCGCTCTTGCCCCTCCTCTATTCCATTCGCTTTATCCGCTTGTAATGGACAAACAACTACTAAAACGTGAGCACTCACACAAAAAGAATTTCACTACGCTAAAATTCGGCGAGGGCCCTTCCTGTAGTTCTATATTCTAAGATAGAAACAATTCTCTGCTCGACGGTTCTGCTTTCTGCTTTGGATCTGATAGAGCATAACCTTCTATATTTACAAGCCATGAACAAGAGTCTCAATTGAGAGAATCGGACTACCAAATTCTCCCAAATTCTCCAAATTACACTAACAACATAACGTGACTTCACAGAGTTGTAGTCCGGTTGAGCGGAAATTCGCTCTCAATATTTTTCTTGTTCATGGCTTGTAAATATAGAAGGTTATGGATAGAGCCTTCAGTTTTACAATTGATTTTTCGAAGGTTTGTGTCTTTGGAAATGTAAGGAAAATATTTTGAATTGTAGGGAAATTTTATCCAAACATTCGTTTGACAGTTTGTTATAATTAAATTTTATTGTTAGATAAATACTAAATTTTCGTAAATGGTCACAAACGGCTTGCATTTGGATTAAATAGTACCTATGCAAATGTGTAGGACATTTAACCCTGTTATGAGCGCCCTAATGCGTCGTGGAGTATTGAAGTTCTGGGCACATTAGTTGAATCCATTTCCAATTATTGGAGAACAATATACATAATTCTTGCAATTTTCAGTGCATGATTGTCCTCAACGTATAGCGTGATACATGAAAGGCTGATCCTGCTACACGGTAGGATGTTACAAACAGACGCACACCAAAATACAAAACTTAACATCCCAAATTTCCAAATTTTCAAAGCTTTACAAACACGTAACTGCTACCATAGCCAAATAAAAGAAAGATTATTTGCTTATTATTATTTGCTTGCATTTGGATTAAATAGTACCTATGCAAATGTGTAGGACATTTAACCCTGTTATGAGCGCAATCTACAGCCCTAATGCGTCGTGGAATATTGAAGTTCTGGGCATATTAGTTGAATCCATTTCCAATTATTGGAGAACAATATACATAATTCTTGCAATTTTCAGTGCATGATTGTCCTCAACGTATAGCGTGATACACGGTAGGATGTTGCAAACAGACGCACACCAAAATACAAAACTTAACATCCCAAATTTCCAAATTTTCAAAGCTTTACCCGGGCATTACACGGGTCAGTTGTACTGACACTGTCGCTGACACTGACTCGTATAAATACTCACTGACGCGCCTTTTTTACTGACAAGTCAGCGCTGTCGAGACAGTTTTCGAGTCAGTGCTGACTAGTCAGTGAAATGTCAAATTCTTATTTTAAAATGGCGGAGTACGGATGTGATAGATATGTCTTTAGAAAAAAAATTAAAAAATCTCAAAACTCGTTTATTTTAGGAAAAAATGGCAGAAAAAAAAATTAGTCGCCTGGAAATCATCGACCTAATTGAAAAGTACGAGGAAATTCCTTGTTTATGGGATTTAACAAAGGATTGACCAAATATTTTCTTTTCCTAGACTTCCTTTTCGCTTCCCTTTTCATGTCTTCAATAATAGCTTTGTTTCTTTACGCAAGTTTGGGATCCTTCGGGATCAAGAATTCGCACGAACGTACAGTTTTTTGTTTCTTTACTTTCGTGAAATGCCAAAATGAGGGGAAATTACGTCATAACATCGCTTCCCCTATTGCAATAATTTTCACGAAGTATTTTGCTTGTGTACGTAGGCCATTTTTTCTTGGATGTTTTACCGAATGTCAAATGTGGCTGGCATTTCAGTTGTGAATTTGAAAAACGTAAAACTACGCATGCTACCTTCCTTTTTCTTTCACTAATGTTCATTTTTTAGCTTTTATCTCTGAATAATTAAATCTTTTATTTTTAGTTTATATCACTGAATTAAATCTTTTCTAATGATATAAACAAAAAATAAAATGACATTTTATTCTTCTTCATTTTATAAAGAATTTGCACGAATGTGTTTCTTTACTTTTTCTTTCTTGCTTGAAATTTCTCCCACCACACGAGCAAGTTTTTTCACGAACATTTTTTGCATGAAAAGTAAAGAAACAGAGCTAATTTGTGTTCATAAATAATGCAGTCAAGGAAGCATGTACACTGGTCGACGACACTTTAGAAATGAACTGACTTGTCAGTTGACCGAACGTAATCAACGCAGAGTCAGTGGATTTGACAAATACAGTCAGCACTGGCAGTCAGCAGAACTGACTCGTGTAATCGCCGGGTTACAAACACGTAACTGCTACCATAGCCAAATAAAAGGAAAGATTATTATTTGAACTTGGATTCAACCTGGGTTCAACTCATCATGTATACGTAGTAATTATTTCATACAAGAAAAGTGTGAATGTTCCTGTTCAGAGAGCTTTCCTATTTCCTCCATTTAAGCTTCCTCCAAGCGAAAGCTGCCCCTGCTAAATCTTTATTTTCGGTGGCACTGTCAAGATATTTGAGTAAATCTAATCTGAAGAGAGTAAATGGAAAGGAAAGCGTTAGCGATTCATGGGAGCATGGTTCTTGTAGAGCTATTCGCGTTTGCGCTTCTTTTTTTACAGGTTTCCTCATTTATGAAATATCGGCATGTACGAATGCGTATATTGTATTCTAAGTAAATTTTATTAAAGGGTGGAAATAAATGTAAATAAGAAGGAAGCTATTAAATGTATTGTTTGATTTTTTGTTTAAATGACAAAAATCAATTACATATTTTTAGAAGTTTGAAGATTTTGTTTTTTCAGGTCTGACTTTTCGGTTTCTACTATTTTGCAGAACTTAGTAAAACCGTGGGTTTTGTGCGAATTTTGGTTTTGTTTTGATTGATAACAATGATTTCCGCGATGTGTTTATTTTGCAGATTTGCGAAAGTTTTATTTTGATCAAAGATTCACAAGCAAATTATTGCGTTTTACAAGGATTTCAAGATGTTAAATATCATATCATGAACCAATTTAAAAATATTAAAAGTGGAAATTATTGCTTTGTGGGTATTTGTGGCCATTCTCACTTAATAGTGCAGCCAATACAAGAATTCTATCTTAGGCACTAGGAAAAAATTCCAAATAACTTAAATTTTTCTTATCTTTATTATGATGTTCTACTGACATCCTGGAAAGTATCATAGTTTCAGCGGTCACGTTTTCTTTTATTGGGGTAAATTTTAACTTGACGCAATTAATATCGACATCCATTTTATTCGTAAAACCTGCGGGAAAGTAAAAGAAAGCAAAATAGTAGAAACCGAAAAGTCAGACCTGAAAAAACAAAATCTTCAAACTTCTAAAAATATGTAATTGATTTTTGTCAGTTAAACAAAAAATCAAACAATACATTTAATAGCTTCCTTCTTATTTACATTTATTTGCACCAACAAATCCCTTTAATAAAATTTACCTAGAATACAATATACGCATTCGTACATGCCGATATTTCATAAATGAGAAAACGAGAAATCATAATTTAATTTTTTTCACCTCGTATTGACTACATTCTTTTAAAATAACTTCTTTTTCGTTCTTTCAACTACTTTAAATTCGAAAACAAACCGTCTGTCGAACTGTCAAAGTAACGGGCTGAATAGCTGAAATGAATACCGACATGAAATAAATTTATATCATTCGTTCTGATTCGGTTCTGTTCGTTTATATAACCGAGTTCATACATTTTCATACGATTTATTTCATTCTTTTCGTTTCGGTTCGTTTTCGTTTCTGCTATAAGTTTGGGCCTTTACTCTCTTCAGATTAGATTTACTCAAATATCTTGACTGTGCCACCGAAAATAAAGATTTAGCGGGGGCAGCTTTCGCTTGGAGGAAGCTTAAATGGAGGAAATAGAAAAGCTCTCAGAACAGGTACATGCACACTTTTCTTGTATGAAGTGAAATATCTTTCCTTTTATTTGGCTATGATATAACGAAAACAAAATTGGCTCGGAAAAGCAATACTCATAGTCTTGGTTTTATTGGCTTGGATGAAGACAAAAGTTGACTTGAAGTAAAAAAAAATACGAAACCGATGATTTTATAATTTAAAAAACTCAAGTTCTAAAATCGGTCTTAATGGTTGTGATACATTTTTAGAACTTGAAAGTCCGGTAACCGAAAAAAGTCTGATGTATTAAGAATTTAGTTTCTTGAGTAAAAAATTAAACAATCTTATTGCGAGAAAAATATATCTTGGTCGAAAAATATAAGTATTGAAGACTATTGAATTGGGGGCCATCCATAAATTACGTCACACGAATTTCATGATTTTTTGACCCCTTCCCCGTCCTTGTCACTGGTGGTCACATTTGTGAGCAGGGTTGCCACTTTGGCTCTATAGAGCCGTTTGTGGCTCTTTATCAAATAAACTCTTAAAATTGGCTCTTTGGCTCTTTTTCAACTTAAATGGCTCTTTGGCCTCTACCACTGCCCTGCTGGTATGTGCATAAAATTTTCCCAGTGAAGAAATTAAGGTATAGATTCCTTACGACATCTATGCTCGGCTTAGAAGAGTTGAGTGCCAGCCCTGAAGAGGCACTTCCACAGGTCGGGGAATAGAGTTTCGCACAGCTACCAATCACTTGCATCAAGAGTTAGGTGCCTTAACACCTTGATTCGTGAAAACTCAAGAATAGACGAAGACAACAAAATTAAGCCCGGCCCCCAAGCTTGCCAAGCAGAGCTTAAAAAAATTCATTTTTTTCGACTCTCAGTACCTGAAACCCAAAAAGTATTATTTCAATAGAAACAAGCAATACATCGTCGTAAAAGTAAAAAAGGAACCTTTCGATCAGTATACATTTGAGATTAGTTAGATGTATCGTTCTCGAGGATTCTGGCCATAAGTGAAAAAAACCGTTTTGCTAATTTCTCGATAGAGCTTCTTTGGAAAAATAAATGAGTGTCATTTTCGTTTTCAGCGACCTCAAATTAGGTTAAAAACACTTTCTTCATGAGGTACATTTTCCGTGTAAACTAGTGTAATTCTGGGACGGTCATTGAGCTGCGTATCTTCTTTAAGATAGGGCTAAACAAGGATGATGTTTTAGACGCTAACATCGAAGAAGTTATGTCAATATATGTTTTTGTTTTGTATACACATATGTTTATATAATCGTGTTTGATTTGGCTCTTTTTTATCAGCATTGGCTCTTTTTCTCGGAAAATTTGGCTCAAAAATATTTTGCTGAGTGGCAACCCTGTTTGTGAGACTCCCGCTCCCTAGTGTGACGTCACATATTTTGCAATTTTACATCTAGCAATTATTAAATTAAAACAGCAGTTCCGAAATTAGTTTTATATCCATTTAAATTATTTTTTAATAAAAACAACATCAGATCAAACATTTGAAAAAATTAACAAAACAAAAAACGATTAATTATATTAATGAAAGATACAAACTTAATCATCTTGACTCCATGAACTTTGCACCCACTCCTTTAAATTATTTATAACTGGCATAGCAAACACTTCTTTCTCGTTTGGGTTGTTAACATATTAGATTTTGAAATGTGACGTCACGAAATTTAGGACCCTCCCACCACTTGTCACACAATGTCACACTTCTTCGACCCTCCACCTCCCCCAACGTGTGACGTAATTTATGGATGGCCCCTTGCTGGAATCAAGACAGTTTTTTTATCAGTGTATGTATGTATTATATGACTTATGGACTTATGTTGTTTAATGGTAGGTCACATGAAAGAGGCTTTTGTCGGTCGTTCTTTAAAGTTTGAATGAAATGGCCGACGGAATGCCTATGCTTACAATGTCGACGGAATGTTTGTGTCCACTTTTTCAGCGGCTTGGCAGCGACTTTCCTTTGTTTCAGGTTCACGCGAACAAAGTTTGTGGTGTGTGAGTCATAGGGCTCACATGACCAACTACCCAGTATGATGAATATTGAATATTACGAATAAATATTAAAATAGCTGACAATTTCCCGAAACGCATCTTTCAATTATTGGTTAATTTCTAGTACTTCTGTAACACCATACTCCCTTTTGGATTTTAAAATTTGATGCCATCCGGAAGTAAGCAAGGAGGTGGTTTTATTGAAACCAATGAAGGGTGATGGCGTGGGATATATAGATGAACTAGCTAGGGCCCGTTGCGCCTCGCTGCACCCGTAGCTTCCGTTTATTTTGCAGTTGAGGTGATACGAATTTTCATATATACTACGAGAGTTTCAAAAAAGGCATTTATTTCGTATTTTTGATTCCAAATAACAAAATGTGAAATTCAAAAACGAATCCTGAATGAAGCCAATGATGTTGTGGCGCGATGCTACCATTTCTAGTTTCACACATTTTGAACCCCTATTTCTCCTCCTTTGGTGTTGAATTTATCCTGTATAGTAAGCATTTATACCAAGTTCGAAGAAAATCTGATGAAAAATATATGACTTCCCATACAACTTTTTCCGCCCTGTTCCACCCCCTTAGTGGTTGAATTTGGAAAAGTTTTGAAACACGTGTGTCATTATTTATGATGTGGAGTATTTATACTAAGTTTGAAGAAAATCTTATTAAAGAAAAATATAGCGCGTGTACCCAGTGCACGTGAAAGATGTGAAATATCTTTGGCGATCTTTATCTTTCTTTAAATTGAATAATTAGTAAGAATAAGTCCTAGTGGTACTTTATTTTCTCTCTTACCAATAGTAGCACCACCTAAATTACTATATACTAGTAATGAGCGATGTATAAAATATGTAATGTCGAGCTTTTGATTAACAGATACAATTATTTTCCCATTCAGAATTTTACACTCAGTAATGCGCAAAAGTCAATCAATTGTTTTAATTGTAAGCATATAGCGGCAGCTAAAAATTGAAACATTTTAGTTATCACAACTATAAAAATATTTATGAAGGTCCTATAAAAATATTTTATATGAAATTGTTATTTCAAATATTTAAAACAAATCCGATGCTATTTAAATTGTAAGCCATAATACTTTTGATTTCAAAGAAATATTTCTTAAAATTCCCTGCAAATATTGCAATTTCAAAACAAATATTCCCTACACCGAACAAAATTTCTTGTCAAAATTCAAAAAGTACTAAATTTTTAAGTAAAATACGGCATATTAACTAAATGGATGAAGTAACATTGTTTTCTTAAATAACTGAAAATACATTCTTAAATCGTTTGAAATTTGTATGCAATGTACGTAAGTCTTTCTTAAATTCAAAATTTTGAAATAATTCCGAATTTTTGACTTTTGGACAAAGGTAATATATATTTCGAAGGTGATTCCAACACAACCCGACCCTTGGCGCTGATCCTACATTTTAACCATACGGCTACCAAAGCCTATGGAGCGGAAATAACGAAATCGATAATTATAGTCTTCTGGCTGGATTTATAAGCCCCATCTAAGCGAGAGACTAAATACATATGTATACATATATTTGTATGAATAACTTAAAATTTTGAAAAGGCAGTTTGCTACCACGATACACAATTCTCAAGGAAGCGCGTTCGCTATCATTGGGCGCGTTTAGGCCGTAGTTAATTTAACTGAGCTAGGCAAGTTAACAACGGCATAAACAGCAATTTTTTTAGCGCTGTTAGCTAACTTATTTCTGCTTTTTGGCTTAGCTAAAATTTAGCACAGCCAAAATGAATTGACGTTTGCTTGTAATTTTTTGTTGTAAGCAAATAATTTAGAAATATTTCAATACAGAATGAAGATTTTATGATTATTGATGTGAAACATCTTTGCGCGCGTTGAGAGTAATTTTTCAAGGTTGCAACGCTTGGCTTAATGCAATTGTTGTTGTGATTTGCAACGTTTCGAAAACGACGGAAGATCTGTATTGAGGAAGACAGAATAAGATGGGGATATTAAAAAAAGAGTAACACCAAAGAAAAGTGTTTATATGCGACGAGCCATAATAACAAACCAAGAATCCTAGAATGGACGAGTTGGTTGAGTGTATGATATTTGACGTTGATATTCCCAAAAGGTCGCAGGTTCAATTCTTGATCGAGGCATTTGAATTTTTGATGTGAAACATCTTTGCGCGCGTTGAGAGTAATTTTTCAAGGTTGCAACGCTTGGCTTAATGCAATTGTTGTTGTGATTTGCAACGTTTCGAAAACGACGGAAGATCTGTATTGAGGAAGACAGAATAAGATGGGGATATTAAAAAAGGGTAACACCAAAGAAAAGTTTTTATATGCGACGAGCCATAATAACAAACCAAGAATCCTAGAATGGACGAGTTGGTTGAGTGTATGATATGAGTCTGGTTGGAACTCTCTTTGGGTGAAGACAGACTATCGTTGCGGACTAAGTCTAAAACACGTAAACGGAGTGACGGTGCTATTTATTTATTATTTTTCTCGGACATTATTATCATTAAAGTTTGTTCTATTACCACTTTCTCATTATAGTGAAGTTAATAATTAATTTAATTTAATTCAAATATAAGCAAGCAAACAAAATAAGTGCTACAAAGGACACTAAAATTAGTGCAGAGCATGTTCACAAAACAAGTGACATGTCTCTTTCAGACAGTATTGCTAATGAAATTAAAAATACTAAGTGCGCCGGTAAATTAACCGCTGGCGATAGTGACTCCGGCACTAATTATAGCGAAAAAATATGAGTGTGCGTAGGACCACACGTTGGAAGTGAAAACTTCTATGGCCGGCCAGTCTATATTTCCAAATCAATCTTAATATTACAATAGGATAAGGATCAATAAATTTTGTTTATATATATAAATATATATATATATATATATATATATATATATATATATATATATATATATATATATATATATATATATATATATATATATATATATATATATATATATATATATATATATATATATATATATATATATATATATATATATATATATATATATATATATATATATATATATATATATATATATATATATATATATATATATATATATATATATATATATATATATATATATATATATATATATATATATATATATATATATATATATATATATATATATATATATATATATATATATATATATATATATATATATATATATATATATATATATATATATATATATATATATATATATATATATATATATATATATCAAAGCCTTCTACATTTACAAGCCATGCCCCAGGTATGTGCATGTATGTGTATGAAGTGCTAAAATTGTGGAATTAACATTGCCGAAGCCGTACGAAACAATTTTTTAACTTTGTTTTTGCACTTAAAAGTGGTAAAATAATGTATATTATCACTTTTTGGTGCACATGGATTATCAGTGATTAGTGCTTTAGTGATTTAATAAAAAAAAACTAAAAAGAAGTGAATGGTTAAGTGTATTTTTAGAGTGTTAATTGATTAGGGGACCGTTTTTGTTTACATTCGCGGTGGTTTTTTCGTGTTAATTTAGGGAAAAAATGTTGAATTTGTGTAGAAATAAAATAAAAGGTGCTTTTTAAGTGATTAAAGTTTATTATAGAATAGTTATTAAAAACATAAGTGCAGAAAAATGTGAAGGAAAAGTGAAAAAGTTATTGTTATTCATTTTGTGTGGTAGTACTTGCACTTATGTTTTTAATAACTCTTCTATAATAATTTTTAACTACTTTAAATTCATTTTTAATTCCATTACTACACAAATTCAACATTTTTTCCCTAAATTAACACGAAAAAACCACCGCGAATGTAAACAAAAATGTCACCTAATCAATTAACACTCTTAAAATACACTTAACCACTCAATTTTTTTTAATTTATAAACTCAGATCACTAAATAACTTATCACTGATAATCCGTGTGCAGTAAAAAGTGATAAAATACAATATTTTACCACTTTTTATTGCAAAAACTTAGTTAAAAAATTGCTTTTCTCACAGCTAAATTGAAGTCCATTCTGATTGAAGTCCATTCTGTCAGATAAATTGAAGTCCCATTTTCTTTGAATGTGAGTGTGAGATTTCGTTGTGCATGGCTTGTAAATGTAGAAGGCTTTGATATATATATATATATATATATATATATATATATATATATATATATATATATATATATATATATATATATATATATATATATATATATATATATATATATATATATATATATATATATATATATATATATATATATATATATATATATATATATATATATATATATATATATATATACATAATATATACCTATATTTTTATATTTATTATAACTATACTTACATGAGAAAGATTGATGGATACAGACATTTTAACATCAATTTAGGATAACTAATTTAATGCAGTCAAAAGTAGTTAATCACTTCCTATAAATATAATGAAGGATGTACATACATTTTTGGTATCCGATGAGTCGCGTGGAAGGCTAAACCAAGCTTCGGAGATGCACGATTAAACTTTATACCCACATACTAATTTTCAAATGTGTGGATTTCTATGGCCATAGTACATAGTGGATAGTACATAGTGCATACATTGTAAATAGTACATAGTACATAGTAAATGGTACATAGTACATAATACATAATGCATTATACATAGTACATAGAACATAGTACATAGTACATAGTACATAGTACATAGTACACAATACATAGTATATATTACATAGTAAATAAGCATAATATACAGTACATAGTGCATAGTAAATAGTACATAGTATATAATACATAATGAATTGTACATAGTACATAGAACATAGTACATAGGACATAGTACATAGTACATAGTACATAGTGCATAGTACATAGTACATAGTACATAGTACATAGTACATAGTACATAGTACATAGTACATAGTACATAGTACATAGTACATAGTACATAGTACATAGTACATAGTACATAGTACATAGTACATAGTACATAGTAGATACATAGTACAAGTTAAAATTTTATTTTATATGAACTTTAAAAAAAATATTTTTTCTCTTAATGGAACTTGGTCCAATCTTTATTAATGACTTCTTAAGACTAAAATATAATTGAATTCTTAAACTAGAATAAACCTAACGTTAGGGAATGTTGTCACCTGCGCTGCCGCGTGAGTTCGTTGCCGTTGCACCGATTCCCACGATGCCTGGATGCGCGTGTTATCTGTAGACATAGTGTCAGCGTTTTTACCGTACTTTATTTCTCAGGGATTTAAATTTAAAGTAACATAAGATGGTCCGTTAACTCCTCCCTTCTTAAATCCGAACGTCCTCGTTTGGCATCCTTTTAGAAATAAGGGATTTGGTTGACCCTGGATGGCTTAGGAGTGGTACTGCTCCCTGATGCTGATTCGGCTGGAAGATCTTCCTTTTCTTTTTCAGATGTGGTGATGTTGATGTTAGTAAGCTTGGTCCTTCTATGAAGAAAAGCAATTATTGCTGCACAGATGAAAAGGATGACTGCTATGGAGCCTAGACTATAGCTGGTGATGATGCTGAGTTCACTTTTGCTTCCAATTAGGTTCAGAAATTTGGTGTTATTTATCTGAAGTTCTCTGATCATTTCTAGGGATAGGATCTCCTGTATTTCTTCCTGTTGGCTGGGCATCTGCAAAATGGCTGGTAACGGTTTTAAATAAGTCCTTTCGCTATGTTTGTAAGATCTGCCGTCTACTGTTATTGATGTGTTGTGGAAACGTATTAAATAGGTTCCGGTTAGGTTGACATCTTCGTTGTCTATTTTGATTATTCCCTTATATTGGTTCAGGAATAATAATCCAGGTGATAGTAGCTCCACTGAAGGGACATGGTGATTGTTAATCGTGGTACAGGATGGTTTTCGGCTTTTCAGTAAGCGTGGTATGCATGTGGAATTGGTGATATCCTCCAAGTCGCTAGGATTGCATATGGCTAAATTGTTATATTTCTTACAACCTACCTTAACTCCATATAATGTGTCCTTACATTCTATAATATTTTCAAAATCTAGTTTATTTATTAAATTATTTTTCTTGACAGTTTTTATTAAATATGAGGAACATGGCTCATTATCTGTCGTTGGTAAACTTATAATATATAAAATTGTGTTATTACTTAAAGCGATTTTTATTTTTGAAAATTCTAGAGCTTCATCGAGATTTATATAAGGAATATTGCTTTTATCGAATATCTCTTCAGTAATTTTTGTTTCTTCTTCTGATAAAACATATGCATTTACTATATCATTTCTTGCCCAATTAATGGCGTATTCGACATTTCTTATTTCTTCTTTCAAAATTTCTAATCTATATTTATAACTTAGTATTAGACTTTTATCTATCTCTTTATCGTCGCTTATTGCTTTTATAATTGTATTAGTTACGCTTCTTATTTCATTAATCTTTTGAGCGGTTAATTTATTAATAATGGTTTGCTTGTTATTATTTTCTAATTGATTATTCATTTTTTCTTTAATAATTTCAAAGTCGTCATGGTCAGGATTTCCTGCTATCCATTTCCATGCGCTTCCTATAAAATTGAGTGAGCGTCTAGTTCTTGTTCTATCTTTAACTTTGAGTCTGTACAAAACTTCCTTAGTCTGTGTTATTTCGTTGGAAAGGTATGGATATAGGATGTGGGATTTGTTGATGTGCTGGTTGACGTTGATCTCTATCTCTTGGATGAGTTTCTGGTATAGTGCAATGTTGATGACATGAATTATTTTGAAGGTTCCAGTTTGCAGCCTTGCTGTTCCTGTATGTATTTGGACTGATTGGGAGTTGGAGTAATCCAATATCTGTGTGTCAGCTAAGCAGCTTGCAAAGAGTGTCCTGGAAGCGAAAAGGAGAGAAAAGGGTTAGGTTTTTATATGGCTTTTGTGAACTATTCTGCCTGACTCTGTAACTATTACACTGTTTTTGTCTTCTTTTACAATTTCTTTTTTATATCTCGGTGTGAGTTTTGTGCCATGGCGTTTATTAATTTTCACATAGACTATTTGACCTGGGGAATAAGTTTTGGGGACTTGTCTATTTTTGTTGTGTGTTGTAAGATCTCGTGCCTGAACGTCTTTTAACCTTTGTACGTTGTCCTGTCTAGCTTTTTCGTAAGTTTCCGGACTAATACGGACATTTCTTCCGAAGAATACTTCTATGGGCCTTTTTCCCGTTGTTGAATGTATTGAGTAATTATACTCATATACTGATCGGTCAAGTAATTCCTCGAATGATCTATGTATATTATCCGTTTTCCGACATCTCATTATTTCCGTCAATGTGGAATGGAATCTTTCCACTTGTCCGTTGGCCGTGCTGTGATATGGTGGGGTCTTAAAGATTTTAATACCTAACTGGTCTTCTACCATGAAGGTTATGGAGCTGGAATTTAGGGATTTTTCATTATCTATGACTATTGTTTGCGGGACACCAAAAGTGAAGAGGATTTGCCTTAAGGGTTCTCTAACATCCTCTGCTGATCGTGATTGAAGGGGCTTTGCTTGTGCGTATTTGGAAAATTTATCTATTGCGGTGAGCACCAAATTTTTCTCGGCTATGTAGATGTCTATATGTAATATTTGTCCTGGATATTCAGGGATCGGGGTTTTACCAATTTCGGGATTAGGTGGATGTCTATCGTATTTGTGCTTCATACAAGTGGTACATTGTTTTACTACCTGTTCTATTTTCTTCATCATTTTTGGAAAGTAAAATTTTTCAATCAGTTGTATTTTATTTTCTCTAGCATTCCGGTGGGCTCTTTTATGTTCTAAAATAATTTGTTCTTCTTGTTCCGCGTCCGATGTTAGGTCTGTGACTTTTGACTGAGTAAATTTAATTTTGTAATTTTTAAAATGAAGGGGGTAAAAATCTTGAATCATTCCCATTATGCTTTCCGATGTAAGTAGTCCATTTACGATTGATGGATCGAGGTGCCTTTTGAACAGTTCGATTAGGTCTTCGTTTGTGTAACTCGTGCGAGTTATGACGTGTCTATGGTACGTTGGAAAGGGTATCTCGAACTTGTAGTTATTTTCGTTCCCTGTAAGGATCCATAATTGATTTTTAAACACGTTGATAGGTGCTTCGATCGCGGGGATAAGTTCTTGACCTGAGCTGTCGTCACTATGTGCTGTACCTGTCATTGAATTGATTTGCGATGAATGATTACCTTGGGGTGGTCGTGAAAGTGCGTCGGCTACGACGTTCGTTCGACCTGGTTTGTAGGAAAGTTCATAATTATATTCTTCAAGGATAGCTTTCCACCTTTTCATTTTCGCGTTGTTGTTCTTATGACTTAATGCATAGGTAAGCGGTTGATGGTCAGTGAATATCTTGACTTTAGATGTTCCATATAAGTAGTTTCTTAATGATGTTAATGCCCAGATTATCGCGAGCATCTCCTTCTCGTTTGCCGCATAACTTTCTTCTGTTTTATTGAGCGTTCTGGAAATGAAGGTTATTGGTTTGCCATTTTGTTCTAATACTGCACCGATTGCGTATTGAGAGGCATCCGTAGTTAGATGAAATTCCTGGCTCAGATTTGGATAGGCTAAGATTACTTCCTCTGATGTTAACGCGCTTTTGATTTTAGTAAACGCTTTTCTGGCATTGTCGTCTAGAGAGATTTTTTTATTTTTCGAAGCATTTTTGGGCAGACGCCCTCCTTCCCCTCTTAAAAGGTTTGTTAGGGGTTTTGCAACTTTTGCATAATCCTTAACAAAGCGTCTGTAATATCCAGACAAGCCTAGGAATGACCTGAGGTCTTTAAGTGTTCGTGGTTGCGGAAAGTTTACGATCGCGTCGAGTTTGGCTGGGTTAGTCTTAATTCCATCGGAAGAGACTATGAAACCTAAAAATTCTACTTCCTCTTTGAAAAATTCGCACTTGTCCAATTGGACTTTCATGTTAGCGGAATTGAGGGTTTCAAGGATTTTTTCAATATCTTTGACGTGTTGGCTTTCGTCATTACTAAAGATAATGATGTCGTCTATACAGACGAAACAATTTTTCCCGATGTGTTCTCTTAGGATGTCGTCCAATGCTCTCTGAAAGATGGCTGGAGCATTTTTAAGTCCGAATGGCAGTCTAGTGAACTCGTATTTGCCATTGTTAATCGAAAAAGCGGTTTTTTCGATATCTGCCTCTTTTAGTGGGATTTGGTGAAATCCACTTTTAAGGTCTAGGACTGAGAACCATTTATTTTTGCCTAATTGCATTAGTACTTCATTAATTTCCGGGATAGGATACCGATCGGCTATTGTAATGCTGTTAAGCTTCCGGTAGTCGATCACCATTCTATACTTCTTTTCGCCTGAAGCGTCTTGTTTTTTTGGCACAATCCACACGGGTGAATTGTACGGGGATCTCGATGTTCTTATTATTCCGTCGGCCAATAGCTTTCCTATTTCCTTCTCTATCTCACCTTTTAATGACATGGGGTATGGATAGAATTTTGTGTAGACTGGATTGTCTGACATTGTACGTATCTCACCTACGACATTGGTGGTGTACGTGAGTTTCTCGTTGGGATCAAGAAATAGTTCATGATATTTACTTGCTAGCTCATTTATGTAATATTTTTGCTTTGCAGTCATGTGATTATCTCTGATATTGATAGAATTAACTGCCTGTGCAGTAAGTTGTTTAATGGGGATTTTTATGGATTCATTAATAATCATGAAGTCATGCTTGGCATAGATGACGGCGTCTAATTCTTTTAGACTGTCATGTCCTAATATCGCGTGGAATGATTTTAACGAGGGTAAAAGGAAAAAATTAATTTTGTGGTCCTTTAAATTGAAGAGATTAGCGAATGTATGGTGGGTGACTGGTACTGGGCCTCCTACTGAGTCTGCGTAAAAGCATTGGTAATTGGGGATTGGGTTTTTTACAAATCGTGGTTGAATATAATTCTTATTAGAGCCTGTATCTACCAATATGTTCATTTTCTCTCCGCTAGCCGTCTTACATTCGAAGTATGGAAGCGAAGAGTTCCTCATTCTAAAAAATGAATGTCAGCTAGAAATTCTGCTTGATTTTCTGAGATTATATCGTCGGGATACTGATTGCTATACTCGAGCAAGGTTTGGTCAGTGTTCTCGATTTCAGTGTCTTGTTGCGCTTGCTGGTATTCTGCAAAATCTTCCTGTTCTTCTTGGACTGTTTGGTATCCAGGAACATCTGTTGTTAGATGATAATTCCTTTGCATTTTTTGAGGTTGAGGTGGCCTGATATTTGAGTTATCAAATGGTCCTCTTTTCCCTGCATACTTGAATGGTGCTGCCCTATTCGCATAGTTGACCATGTTTGTCTGTAAGCTTCGATCAACATCCATTGGTTCAGGTTTCGATAATGGTTTTGGGGCATTAGGCCTCTGAGGAGCAAATGGATATTGTTGGCCTTGATGTTTTTGGCCTTGATATTGTTGGCCTTGATATTGAGGTCTGTTTGGGGTGAAGAATTGTTGTCGATTCGGGAAAGGTCTATGTCCAAACTTCGGAATGTACGCTAGTTCTGGGTAAAATGGTTGTTGTCGACGAGGATTGTGGTAGTTTCTAAAGGGTGGCGTTGGAGGAGGATTATTTTGTGGTTTCCTATGGTTGACATGATAGTCATTGGCATGGTTGGCTCTGAAATTTTGATTCTCGAGTTTAAGACAAAAGTGTAGTGCTTGTGGCAGATCTATTGGTTCCTTAATTCCTAGGAGTCTCGGTAGATCACCGTTTAATCCACGTACGAAGGTATCGAGTGCTTTGTCCCTGTATGTTTCAGTTAATAATCGCATAGATTCAGTACCAATTTCCATACAAGCAATTTTGTTTAGTATTAGGGACAGATGAGAATAGACCCTTTGGTAGAATTCTTGAGTAGAAGATTTTCCTTGGATGAGAGAGGACATCTGGTACTCTAGCGTACCTAGGTCGCGTTTGTCTGCATAGTGGATAGTGAGACAACGTGAAATTGCTTTCCAATCTAGGGGGGTATTATAAGATTCAAGCGCTATGTCTGCGCTCCCTACAATTTTATTCCTGATAACGCTGAGGATTCCGTAATATTTGGGTGTTCCTTTTGAATGTTCATAAATCCGTAGGACTCTATCAACACTCTTCTTCCAGGAAGAGAACTCGCCGGGGGTTCCTGAGAATTCTCTAAGGCACCGGACGATGTCTGGGATTTTATCTAAATCGGATAGGTTGTTACGATATTGTGAATCTATCGTCTGATCGGTGGCCGTTGTTAAATCGGCATTGGGATTCATAAAGCTACGCACTAAGGCTGGGCCTTGTGAAACAAGAACTTGTGAGACAATGGTTGAAATTAGAGACTGTAATTCAGAAGTGTTGGGCAATTGATTTGCATTTGAGATACTAGGCGATTGATTTGCGTTTGAGGTACTCGGACCTGGTTGTGGCGGGGGGGTTAATTGGGGTAATACCGGTGGTCTAATTAAGTTGTTTGGAGTCGTCATTTTAATATGAAGGAAATTTATAACGAAAAATACACAAAAACCAAATAAAATCAAAAACTAGAATATTTATGTGTAAATAAGTTTTGGGAATTTTCTGAAAGATTTTTTTAACTAGTAAAAGAATTTTCCGAAAAATATTTGAACTAGTAACACTCGCTCGCTCAACTTTTTAATTGGGTTCTTACTTCTTTTAAATAAGAATTCAAAAATAAGAAAAACCAATAATAAAAATATGTTCAATAATAAAAAAATCAAATAAAATATATATATGTTCAATATAATAAAAAAAAATCAATAATAAAATATATTCAATAATAAAAATCAATAATAAAAAAATATATTCAAAAATAAAAATTAAAAAATGAAACTTCAAATGATTTCTTAGGTTTTTTTTTCTTTCAAAAATATTTAATAATTTTCTCACTATGAGTAGACGATCACTTTATCTATTTCTTCCCTTTTTTATGTGTAGGGTTTCTTCTCTTAAAATTCTCCACACTCTATCTATGTAGATTCAAATAAATTTTTGGCTTCAGATAACTTTTTGTTTTGCTCTGAATATAATTTTTCTTTAAATAAATTCTTGCACGCTTTAACTAAATCTTTGGTTTAAAATAATTTTTTTTCTACAATAAATTCTTACTTTAGATAAATTTCTTCCACTTTTTTTTATTTTTGCTTAAAAAAAAATTTGTTTTACTTTAAATGAATTTTTGCCTAAATAAATTTTTTCCACTTTATGTTTTTCCTCTAAATAACTTTTTTCACTTTTATAATTAACTTAGAAAATAACTTACAGTAGTAAAATAATATGCATCCTGGCGGACTTGGGCGTTCTGCGACTGTTGCGGATGATTCCCTTTTCTCCTGACTGGTGACTCGGGCTCCAACTAACAGTACCTCAGTAACGAGTACTAATATTCTAAGGATTTAGCACTTCCGCTAGCTGCTGGGTTCTGGGACACAGGAAAAATGCACTACTTGAGGGCCTTCTTTTTGTAGTTGCGCTGTTACAGGGCTTCAATTTCCTTTTGTCACTCCTTGAGGGACGTTGTATTGCTAAAAATTCACTAAATTTCACGACACTACTTAAGGGCCTTTTATGAATTTAATTTAACACTTTTTAGCAAAAAAAGAAAAGAAATCGAACTACAAAAACTCCCGTGTCCCTGCTCGGGCGCCAGTTAAAATTTTATTTTATATGAACTTTAAAAAAAATATTTTTTCTCTTAATGGAACTTGGTCCAATCTTTATTAATGACTTCTTAAGACTAAAATATAA
Source organism: Thereva nobilitata (assembly GCA_963855945.1). Classification (NCBI taxonomy): domain Eukaryota; kingdom Metazoa; phylum Arthropoda; class Insecta; order Diptera; family Therevidae; genus Thereva; species Thereva nobilitata. The sequence continues at coordinate 150,121,158 of OY979694.1, forward strand.
TTGAATTCTTAAACTAGAATAAACCTAACGTTAGGGAATGTTGTCACCTGCGCTGCCGCGTGAGTTCGTTGCCGTTGCACCGATTCCCACGATGCCTGGATGCGCGTGTTATCTGTAGACATAGTGTCAGCGTTTTTACCGTACTTTATTTCTCAGGGATTTAAATTTAAAGTAACATAAGATGGTCCGTTAACTTACATAGTACATAATAAATAGTATATAGTACATAGTAAAAAGGCACAATATTCAGTACATAGTACATAGTAAATAGTACAGAGTATATAATACATAATGCATTGTACATAGTACATAGAACATATGTAGTACATAGTACATAGTACATAGTACATAGTGCATAGTACATAGTACATAGTGCATAGTACATAACACATAGTATATAGTACATAGTAAATAAGCATAATATACAGTACATAGTGCATAGTAAATAGTACATTGTATATAATACATAATGCATTGTACATAGTACACAGAACATAGTACATAGTACATAATACATAGTACATACTACATAGTAAATAGTGCATAATATACAGTACATAGTGCATAGTAAATAGTACATAGTATATAATACATAATGCATTGTACATAGTACATAGGACATAATACATAGTATATAGTACATAGTAAATAGTGCATAATATACAGTACATAGTGCATAGTAAATAGTACATAGTATATAATACATAATGCATTGTAAATAGTACATAGGACATAATACATAGTACATAGTATATAGTACATAGTAAATAGTGCATAATATACAGTACATAGTAAATAGTGTGGAGTACATAGTACATAATACATAGTATATAGTACATAGTAAATAAGCATAATATACAGTACATAGTGCATAGTAAATAGTACATAGTATATAATACATAATGCATTGTACATAGTACATATAACATAGTACATAGTACATAGTACATAATACATAGTATATAGTACATAGTAAATAAGCATAATATACAGTACATAGTGCATAGTAAATATTACCTAGTATATAATACATAATGCATTGTACATAGTACATAGAACATAGTACATAGTACATAGAACATAATACATAGTATATAGTACATAGTAAATAGTGCATAATATACAGTACATAGTGCATAGTAAATAGTACATAGTATATAATACATAATGCATTGTACATAGTACTTAGAACATAGTACATAGGACATAGTACATAGTACATAATACATAGTACACAGTACATAGTACATAGTACATAGTACATAGTACATAGTACATAGTACATAGTACATAGTACATAGTACATAGTACATAGTAAATAGTACATAGTACATAGTACATAGTACATAGTAGATACATAGTACATAGTACATAATACATAGTATATAGTACATAGTAAATAAGCATAATATACAGTACATAGTGCATAGTAAATAGTACATAGTATATAATACATAATGCATTTTACATAGTACATATAACATAGGGTGCCTTCCATTTAGACACAGAGGGACACAGTGTTACACTGTGTCCGGCACAGAAGTGTCCCATCAACGACACAGCTAGACACAGCCGGGCACAACTAAGACAATGCTACCAACCCTCGCCAATTGAAATGTGATCGTTAATTTATAATTACAACAATATTTTTTAATTTTTAAGATTCCCAGCATTTATAAGATCTCGGGTGATTAATTTAAAGAAATTATCAACATCAAATTTACGATTTACTTCTCAAACAAAAATAAAAACGAGGAAAGTGCGCCGTGGCGGATTTTTCATGAACTTATGTGTTCCATTTGGGCTTACACAGAACGACACAGAGCGACACGCTGTGTCGGACACAATTGTCTTTCTGTGTCTAAATGGAAGGCACCCATAGTACATAGTACATAGTACATAATTCATAGTATATAGTACATAGTAAATAAGCATAATATACAGTACATAGTGCATAGTAAATAGTACATAGTATATAATACATAATGCATTGTACATAGTACATAGAACATAATACATAGTACATAGTATATAGTATATAGTACATAGTAAATAGTGCATAATATACAGTACATAGTAAATAGTGTGTAGTACATAGTACATAATACACAGTGCATAGTACATAGTACATAGTATATACTACATAATTCATAATATATAGCACATAGAACATAATAATTAATACATAATAATTAGTACATAGCTCATAGTACGTAGTACACTACATAGTCCATAATACACAATACTTAATATATAATATTAAATATATAATAATCAATATATAATATTTAATATATAATATTTAATATATAATGTATAATTCATACTACATAATTAAAACTAAAACCCCCAAAGGAAACATTTTTCTCACGTGATGGTACGTGCGCGTGATGGCACACAAAAAGTGCGCGTGACGCGAGTTTTTAGATTTTTCCCCAGGCCAAAAAGTGCCCAACGTGCCTATAGAAGTTTTCACTTCAAAAATTAAAAACAATGAACACTAGTGATAGTGACAACAATAGCGTGCGCAGCAACACTAAACGTCGCCGCAAAATCAAAGCTGCACCTAAAGCTGCTGACAGAAACAGGCGCAAACGCCGTGCGGGCAATGACAGAGAGAATAGAAGTAGTGTATTCAAATGCGCACTAACGAAATGCTGATTTACGCTACGCACACACCGCGCAAGTTGCTTTACTTTCTACTCTCTGCGCGTTGCCGTCGCGTGTGTCAAGAGATGTTTGTGTTTTGAGTCGTGTTTTCGTGGTGGTTTGCATATGTTTGGAGTCGTGTGTTGGTGTTGGCTGTGATATCAAATTTGTTGATTTTTATATTTTTTAATGAAAATCTTTATTTTTCCAAATTGGGGTAATTAAATTAGCACCTAAAAAAAAGACAAACCCTGTAGGATAGAAAAATTATATGTAAATCATTCAGGTTTTTCAATTTTTTTTCCAATCACGTCCACTTGTCACTTTGATTTCGTTGTTGTGTTCAAAGTCGAAGCGCGCCGCCGACACCGCAACATCATGTCAGTGAAAAGTCGCCACATACCGCGAAGCCAATGTCCGCGCCTGTTTCTGTCAGCAGCTTAACCTTGTGCAGCGAAAAGCCAAGAAAGGGATACAAGGGGAACAACAGCCGGCAGCAGCTGGGTCTAGGTCACCGGCTCCATGTACCGTGGCCACAGAACCAGACGACCAAGAATCGTCATATGATTCCGTCCCAGGCCTACAAGTTTACAAAGGCCAAGGAAACAGTTTCAGAGCACTGGCCACTGAAACTATCGAGGACGAGGCCAGACTCGAGCAAATTATTGAGGAGCTCAAAGAAAAAAACTTTCCGAGACTCCCCAAAACAAAGGCAACAGAAACGGCAGTGTCAGATGGAAGGCAACAAAAACAACAACAACAGCAGCAGCAATAGCTGACGCAGAAAAGCACGCCCCAACAACAACAACAACCACAGCAGCGGATAACAAAGCCCCAACAACAACAACAACAAAAAAAGGAGAAAATACCGCCGATAAATATTTTCCACCAAAAGCCGGTGGACACTATAAGGTTAGCGAAACAGGTGCTTAAGCACACAAATTTTTTTATTAAACGATGTAATGGTATAAAGCATGCATTAGTTTTAAGTAATTTAGAAGATTTTAAAAAAATGAAAAATATTCTGGAAAGGGCGAATACGCAATTTTTCACTTTCACCACAAAAGGTGAAAAGATGCAAAGCGTCCTTTTAAAAGGGCTTGATGCGGATTCTGACCCGCAAGAGCTCCTGAATGACCTACAGTCATTAAATGTAGAAAATTTGAAATTTACAGCCGTCAAACGCTTCAGCACGGTCCACTCGCGTTCCTCAGAGAGACAGTTACCTATCTTTCTTGCCCAACTGACTCCCGACAGTCGGCTGGACAATTTGAAATTAATTAAATATGTTAACTTCCACGTCGTCACATGGGAGAAAATAAACAAAAAAGCTGGCATCCTCCAATGCATGAGGTGCCAAAGGTTTGGTCACGCCGCAGCTAACTGCCAAATGGCTTTTAGATGCGTGAAATGTGATAATAACCACAAACAAGGCGAATGCCCCTTGGGAAAAGAAAAATTCGCGGACAAAAGTAAGCTGTTTTGTTTACTCTGCAAAACTAACGGACATCCTGCTAATTATAGAGGATGCTCTAAATATGCAGAGCTCAAGCAACGCATTAATGTGCGAAAAGATCAGTTGGAGGCTGAACAAGCGAAAAAAACGCAAATGTTCAAAAATTTCGTTGTCCCTGGAATGTCCTTCACCCAAATGGCGACAGGAGCCCAGCCAACAGAACAACAAGCTCCAAAAGCTGCTCCTGCAGCGAGCTCTGGAGATAGTGACCTAAAGGCGGTTCTCTTGTCCATACAAGGGCAAATCGCACAGCTCCAGCAACAACTTAGCGAGCAAGCAACTCGTTTAAATCTGGTATACTCTGCGATCTTTTCGACGGAAACCATCTCTGGGTAAGCTGTCTAATGGCTTTACACAGAGAGGACACGATCAAGGTCATTGCGGTGAATGTCAACTCGTTGATAAGAAACGAGAGAAGGGCGAATCTACTAAACCTCTTGCAGAACCAAAATCCGGATGTGCTTCTGGCTAGTGAAACTAAACTAAGCGAGAAGCACAAAATGGATTACAAAGATTATGTGCTAATTAGGCGTGATCGACCTAATTCCATACAAGGCGGAGGACTACTAATATTAATAAAGACTTCCCTGAAATATAAAATCGTGTATAGCAGAGATATAGAAAAGTTTCAGGTGCTAGAAGCGTGTGTTATATACATTCCTCTGTCTAGTGGCAGCAGGTTGTATATAATTGCCGCGTATGCACCCCAAACTTCTCAATCTAGGCTATTCATAGAGGAATTGAACTTGCTCTTTCAAACGCTCCAACTGGAGTCGGAGCAAAATTTTTACTTATTGGCCGGAGATTTAAACGCACGCCATGCGGCATGGGGAAACCAAACACCTAACACCAGGGGCAACCAACTGAATGACTGGTTGGCTCAAAATAGAATTCAGCAGAAACTTAACCTTCTCGCTACAGACATACCATCATACCCAGGCGGTGGGTCTTTTCTGGATTTATGCCTGCTAGACTCTCGGATGGGGCTACCAGGGATAAATACGAACGAGACAAACTGCTTAACGACAGTGCCGTACGACAGCGACCATTACGGACTTGAAATAACAGTACAAGTCCCTGACGATTCCGTAGAACTTCTGGAATATTGCGAAGTGCATCCTTTTGCATACCAAAAGATGCACTGGCCAAAATTCGAGAAGGCTATGGAAAGGGCAATACAGTATAACGGACTACTACCTCCTACAACTAGGAACTTGACCAACAATGAGATTGATGCATATTTGAAAGATATGGACAGCCTCATTGTACAGACTATGGACAAAACCATACCACGGACGAAGAAAAAAAACAGTACAGACTGTTACAAGAACGCTACCATCGACGCACTACAAAAATACAAAAGTAGAGTACTGACCAGACTGAAATCCCTACACCGCCAGTTCCAAGATAGACAGAGCCCGGAGATTGTAACCCTTAAATCGGTTATGAAAAACCTCCAACAACTCCTCAAACAACAATACTCACAGTCAGTGAATCTGTACTGGAACAACAAGATTCGTGCTATTCAAACTAATAGCGCGAGCATGTTCCCACAGATAAACAAAATCTTTAGGAGTAAAACACATAACCGATTGGACAAGTTGCGCATTCCTCGGACTCGGTCTAACGAAGAGCTACTGAGGTCTGCTGGCTTGGATCCGGAAGAAATCAGTCGCATAGACGACAATTATTGTATAGAGGACGAGCAGGAGAAGGTGGATTATGTGGGGGCCTATTACCAGGGAATCTATTCGGTGAACACCAGTGTTCGCGCGAATTCTGACCTTGAGAATAGGGCCTTACTGAACCATTTCAGATTATCTAATGAAATTGAAGCTTGGAAATCCGAGAATCGATCAATCATCGAATTCAGTGAAGACTGCCCAGCGAATGACATTCCCGCGGCCCAACTAAATTCTACTTTTATTAGAAAAATCGATCTGCTGTCAACATTTCGCCGTCTAAACAATAAGAAGTCGTCTGGGGTAGATGGTATTCCAAACATCGTCCTAAAGCATTTGCCCCTGGTGGCCATAGACACATACACCACTCTGTTTAACAATGCGTTAAACAACGCCCATTTTCCAGGACACTGGAAGACGGCCGTGGTGTACCCAATACCCAAGAAGGGTAAAGATAAAAGTAACCCTGCGAATCTTCGGTCAATAAGTCTGCTTCCGAATATCAGTAAGGTGTTTGAAACAGTAATTAATAGATCATTATCCAAATGGGTTGAGGAAAAGAAAATAATTCCCGATAACCAATTCGGATTCCGGGCAGGGCATGATACTATTCATGCCCTGTCGAAATTGGTATCAGACATACACTGGAACTTTATGAAAGGCCAGTGTACCGGAGCATGCCTGATCGATTTTGAGAAGGCATTCGATACAGTATGGATCGAAGGTCTTCTCTACAAACTGGTTAGGCTCGGCATGACCGGACCTCAGCTATACACGATCTATAATATGATTTCCAAGAAGAAGTTCGTCGTCAAAAGTGGCAACTTCACATCAAGTAGGGTCTTTGACATTAAAAACGGTCTGCAACAAGGTGCGGTAAACTCGCCGCTCTTATTTAATATCTTCACGAGTGACCTAATCAGTTCACTCCGCTTCGCATTAGCGTACGCGGATGACCTGATTGTGTACAGGACGGGGCCGAAGATTGGAGTGATCCAGACGCTCCTGTAACGTGACTTCGAAACAATCGAACGCTATATTGATAATTGGAAGTTGAAGATCAATTTTAGCAAATGCGAATCGATCCTCTTTCGGACTGTTTTAAACAGAGCTTCTTACGATGTTCAGAGGAATTGGAAAAATTTCCGAATTTCGAACAATGCTGGACAAGCATTAGAAAAGAAATCGGAAGTGAAATACCTTGGTCTTTGGCTGGATCAGTACTTATATTTCAATAGAAATGTGAGTGCTGCTCTTGACAAGGCAAACAAGGCGTTTCACATGACAAAAAGGCTTTTTTATAGCAGGCACCTAAGCTCACGGGTGAAGGTGATCTGCTATCAAGCCTTGGTCAGACCGATTTTAACTTATGGTTGCCCAGTGTGGTTCAACATATCCCCTTTTTATATGGAAAAGCTTCGGGCTTTCGAAAGACAATGCTTAAGGGCGTGCTTAAGGTTGTATCGGACACCCGAATCTGGCTTCACGAAGTTTCACGCCAACAATATTCTTTACGATAAGGCATTTGTTAATAGGATCGACAACTTCATAATCAAGTTGATTCGAAGACATATTGTTAGAGCGACGGAGAGCGACAATCCTCTTATTCGGGGGGCGTTCTACCCGAACGCCGAATATCACAGAGCTGCTTGTGAACACGGCTTTATCCCTCCAGAGGCATTTGTCTACCTGGATAGAAAAAGATTGGTCCAAGATGGTTCGGGGGTGCCCCTCTTTTACCACTTACATCGTTCCGCGACAGATAAGCGATATTTATATAGTAACGAGGATATGGAAGTTCAGGAGCTCCTGAGGTTCAGTACTCGAATCTCGGAGAGAGACAGACGAGACGCCTCCACTGCAAGTACTCTGTACTGGTGGGTGGAGGATACCTAGATATTGCGTATTCGCCCTGATAATTTTAGATATAGAATAGTTTAGCTTGTAATTTATTTTTAATGATTAGCTTAGGGCTTAGGTAGGATTAGTTCTAGTTTTTACGGTAGTAATATATATAGGTTAAGTAAGTTAGGTTAAGGGTGCGGACTTCCATGAACCCTTGTTGTTCTATCAAACTCGGATCCATGGAAGGCCGTCGCCTGGACGGGGGCCACCTGAGGCAGTAAAACCTCCGCTGCCCCCCGTCCAGATACTCTCTTTTAGTATTAAGTTGCCTTAAGACCTGAATTGTTTATTAGGGGAGTAGATAGTGCGGGCTTCCATGAACTCTTGATGTTTTGTATATCTCGAATCCATGGAAGCCCGTCGCCTGGACGGGGGTTAGCCGAAGCAGCATTGCTTCTGCTATCCCCTGCCCAGATAGCTAGGCTAGTTAGGTTAAGTAAGTTAAGTTAGTTTAAGTTTTATTTTATATAAAAAATATACAGGGTGTTTGGCAGATGAACCGACAAAATTTTTTGGGGGGTGGGGGGCCCATTTGCTTCTTTTCGCCGGTAGCCGCTATGTCCTAAGGGCCACACTAGCTGAGATATGATTTTTTTTGTGTTTTTACAAAATTACTCAAAATTTAACCTTAAAACCATCATAACTTTTTTGTTTGTAGTTCTAATAGCACGAAATAGCTTTTGTTATATTCTTCAATGTATTCTTACTCTAAATCAATCAATACTTGATCCAACTGATATTAAGAAAAAAAGTTATGACATTTCAAATTCGTAAAAAGGTTTAAATGTTGGGAAAAGTGTCAAATTCTAAATTCATTTTAAAAAGAACTACAAGCTATTTTGAATTTAGCTTTATTTTAAAAACTTCCTCAGTTTATCCCCTTTCCAACGGTGTGCTACATGATACAGAAATTGTTAAAAATGCGGTCAAAATACGAGGTACTAGTTTGGTAGAGCCAAGTTTAAGAAGAAACTTTTTTTATGTTTTTATGTTTTTATTTTTATTTTTTTACAAAATTGGTTCAAATTGACCGCCTAAACACCTTATGCAGGCACGACACCTTCTTCTTACTTCGGTTGTTGTAGTCTCAAGCCGCATTTCTTGTTTAATTTTTTCAAATGCGGCCGTAATTTTTTCTATTAAAATTTCTTTTGACGGCACCTCTGTCGCGTAAACTAGTTCTTTTGCACGTCCCCAGATGTAGAAATCCAGGGGCGTCAGGTCTGGGGACCGTGCGGGCCAAGGAATAGGGCCGTCTCTACCGATCCACAAGTTGGGAAATGTATTGTCTAAATGATCTCGGACCGTTCGTTGGTAATGCGCCTCTTTTAAACGTTTCATTACTTTTAACTGTTAATTGCCACAAACTGACTTATTTAATTTATTACTCCAGGTCTCGAAGACGGTGAAAGTGGTAGACGGCTGGAGTTTTGCAGATTTATACTGCATACAAATGTTGAAGATGGCGACTTTATGAAAAGAATTTTGTGGACCGATGAATCTAATTTTAGCCATGAAGGTATAGTTAATATGCATAATTTTCACCACTGGGGAAGAAAGGGCCAAAATCCTCACAACAAAAGAGCAAGATCTTTTCAACGGAAATTTAGTGTGAATGTTTGGGCAGGTGTTATTGGGCGCAGTGTTATCGGCCCACATTTTTTGCCAGAACGCCTGAACGGAGAAAATTATTTAGAATTCCTCCAAAACGATTTGCCGGAACTGCTACTGCCAACCTTAGAAGAAGATGTCCCTATTATTTTTCAAAATGACGGTTGTCCGGCGCATTACCAACGAACGGTCCGAGATCATTTAGACAATACATTTCCCAACTTGTGGATCGGTAGAGACGGCCCTATTCCTTGGCCCGCACGGTCCCCAGACCTGACGCCCCTGGATTTCTACATCTGGGGACGTTCAAAAGAACTAGTTTACGCGACAGAGGTGCCGTCAAAAGAAATTTTAATAGAAAAAATTACAGCCGCATTTGAAAAAATTAAACAAAAAATGCGGCTTGAGACTACAACAACCGAAGTAAGAAGAAGGTGTCGTGCCTGCATAAGGTGTTTAGGCGGTCAATTTGAACCAATTTTGTAAAAAAATAAAAATAAAAACATAAAAACATAAAAAAAGTTTCTTCTTAAACTTGGCTCTACCAAACTAGTACCTCGTATTTTGACCGCATTTTTAACAATTTCTGTATCATGTAGCACACCGTTGGAAAGGGGATAAACTGAGGAAGTTTTTAAAATAAAGCTAAATTCAAAATAGCTTGTAGTTCTTTTTAAAATGAATTTAGAATTTGACACTTTTCCCAACATTTAAACCTTTTTACGAATTTGAAATGTCATAACTTTTTTTCTTAATATCAGTTGGATCAAGTATTGATTGATTTAGAGTAAGAATACATTGAAGAATATAACAAAAGCTATTTCGTGCTATTAGAACTACAAACAAAAAAGTTATGATGGTTTTAAGGTTAAATTTTGAGTAATTTTGTAAAAACACAAAAAAAATCATATCTCAGCTAGTGTGGCCCTTAGGACATAGCGGCTACCGGCGAAAAGAAGCAAATGGGCCCCCCACCCCCCAAAAAATTTTGTCGGTTCATCTGCCAAACACCCTGTATATATATAGTTTCTAAGTTTTTTTTTTAGTAACTTTTCTTAGAAGTAAGCCAAAAATAAAGATCTTTTTTATAAAGTAAAAATACATATATAAGTTTTAGCTGAAAGGCATAAGTTAGATAAGATAGTGAGTAATTTAGAGCGCCTGCTGAGGGCCAATAAGTTAGATAGTTTAGAATAGGATAGAATAAGTAGCTGTAAGCATTAGCTGCATTTATGTTAGGTTAGATATAAGATATGAAAATAAAATGCTTTTAAAAAAAAAAAAAGTGTATGATATTTCACGTTGATATTCCCAAAAGGTCGCAGGCTCAATTCTTGATCGAGGCATTTGAATTTTTTATTTATACATATGTATGTATTTCAAAGCTTTAAATTAAAATTATTTCCAAAAAGGTATAATAAAGCAAGTGCATAAGAGTTTAAAAGGACGTAAAAGGACTCTTACTAATGTTAATTGCACAAAATATTACTAAGGCGGTTTATACTACACCTGATTTTTTTTTTGATTTGGGGTTAAACTCATTTTTCGTATAAACGGTATGCGCCTAAAATTGTGAGCTTTTTCCCACACAAACTTAAGAATGTAATCTGTACACAAGAATGGAATATGTACACGAAAACTGTTTGTTTTTAAATTTTATACAAACGTCAAAATTTATTTTTGAATATGGGAAAGACTTTTTAGGCCCTGATTTTTAGATTAAAGGGCTTTATGTTCTTTTAAAATACAATTTATTACTATAAAAATTGAAAAAGGAGTCCAGCCCATTTGTGCAGTTTTAAAATGTGCGGTTTCGGTTTATAATTAGTTGCTATTTAGCCAACGAACAGTGGTTGTTCATGGAAGTAGCATTAATGTGCAGAGGATTCTACAGAAATATGTTTTATTTATACATGCCGCCCTTTCATTTTATGCTTTTTTTCAGGTCATAAGTGCATAACAATTAATAATCAGATCGTTTTTTTTAAATTCTTGTAAAAATGTATGAACATAGTGGTGATAATATTGCCATTGGAGCGCCGGTTTACAAAAAAATATTATTTTGTTAGTAAACAACTTCACACAACCACACTTAATTTTAAGCGTGTGTGTGTGGCACAACATCATCATCATCCATTGCATAACCTCACATATTTCTAGAAAATATGCAAACATCGTATAAATTAATTTGGCATAACCTCACTTATTCTTGAATTGAATGTAAACTTCACCCGCCATAAAATTCCGTGGAGCTCACAAGGGAAATATATGAAGTGCGCATGATCAAATATGCGCCCATAACCTCACTAATTTTTGAATTGCATGCAAACTTCGCATAAATTCCCCCGTCAGAAAATTCAACGGGAATATATGAAGTGCGCAAGATCAAATATGCACGCACACAAACTCAAATCATGTATTAAATATTCAAATAGAACGTTAATTTTTACTTTGTTGCGACCAACATAACAGTATGCAAGAATAGGATAATCCATCAGGATTTATCGGAGACTTGATACGGGAATGCTCCCTGGACAACTGCGACATCGTGCCAATCTATATCCATCTCCCGCTTCTCCCCACAACGGCTTTAAAACTATTCGAATTTCAAATCTAGCACGGGACACGGTCACCGTGTATGAACAAAGTGCTGATAGTGCAAGTACCTTTTTCAGATATTTGTTGCTGCTGCTAATTTTAATCATAGTACAAGTAATAGTTAATTAAGGTAACATTAGCTATAATATCACCAAAAACTAAATTTGTCTTTAATGAGTAATTTTATTTAATCATTTTATATAAATTATAAGTATTTGTCTTTGGAGCCCCGGTTTACAGTAGACAACTGTGTTTGTAAATAATTGCACACAACCACACTTATTTTTAAGTGTGTGTATGTGGCACATCATCTTCATCATCATCCATGGCATAACCTCACTTATTTCTGAAAAATATGCAATGGGCATATTCACACGCTGCCATAATTGTGGTGAGTAAAACCGGTTTTATTCAACTCCTAGCAACTCAGACGGGGCGTAAATGAGTGTAGTAAATTCGAATGCTATACAGGAACCTTTAAATGTATTGCAGATGAAATTTACTTGTTAGAGAAAAACAGAGCTAAAGAATGCAAGAGATAGAAGTAACTTTTTATATGTGTGCCAGTTTTCACGCCTTTGCTTTTGCGTGAAAAATGTTTCGTTAAGTTCTTCCGCTCCCTTCCCTCTCTCATCTATAAAACCGGTTTTAGGCGCCATGAATGTGCACTGTGTGAATATGCCCAATCGTCGCATAAATTAAATTCGCATAACCTCACTTATTTTTGAATTGTATGCAAACTTCACCCGCCACAAAATTTTGTTGGAGCTCACAAGGGAAAAATATGAAGTGCGCAAGATCAAATATGCACCCATAACCTCACTAATTTTTGAATTGCATGGAAACTTCGTATAAATTTACCCGCCAAAAAATTCAGTTGGAGCTAACAACGGAAATTGATGAAGTGCGCAAGATCAAATATACACGCACACATACTCAATTCGAGAAAACCCGCAGTGCGCAGGACCCAAACCCAAATTTTATCGAGAACAGAAAAATTTAACCCCTCCACCATAAAAGCTCATTTAAACCGGATTATTTTTGTCGTATATCCAGCCATACTGAGACAGTAAATTTCTTAAAACTACAATAACTTACAAAAATTTAGATGGAGCATTCGGAGTTCTTAGAATTCTGTCTGTAGAAGGGCAGAATGCCAGGAAGTTACTACCGATTAATGGGCATATTCACACGCTGCCATAATTGTGGTGAGTAAAACCGGTTTTATTCAACTCCTAGCAACTCAGACGGGGCGTAAATGGGCATATTCACACGCTGCCATAATTGTGGTGAGTAAAACCGGTTTTATTAAACTCCTAGCAACTCAGACGGGGCGTAAATGAGTGTAGTAAATTTGAATGCTATACAGGAACCTTTAAATGTATTGCAGATGAAATTTACTTGTTAGAGAAAAACAGAGCTAAAGAATGCAAGAGATAGAAGTAACTTTTTGTATGTGTGCTAGTTTTCACGCGTTTGCTTTTGCGTGAAAAATGTTTCGTTAAGTTCTTCCGCTCCCTTCCCTCTCTCATCTATAAAACCGGTTTTAGGCGCCATGAATGTGCACTGTGTGAATAGGCCCAATGGGCATATTCACACGCTGCCATAATTGTGGTGAGTAAAACCGGTTTTATTCAACTCCTAGCAACTCAGACGGGGCGTAAATGAGTGTAGTAAATTTGAATGCTATACAGGAACATTTAAATGTATTGCAGATGAAATTCACTTGTTAGAGAAAAACAGAGCTACAGAATGCAAGAGATAGAAGTAACTTTTTATATGTGTGCCAGTTTTCACGCGTTTGCTTTTGCGTGAAAAATGTTTCGTTAAGTTCTTCCGCTCCCTTCCCTCTCTCATCTATAAAACCGGTTTTAGGCGCCATGAATGTGCACTGTGTGAATATGCCCAATGGGCATATTCACACGCTGCCATAATTGTGGTGAGTAAAACCGGTTTTATTCAACTCCTAGCAACTCAGACGGGGCGTAAATGAGTGTAGTAAATTTGAATGCTATACAGGAACCTTTAAATGTATTGCAGATGAAATGTACTTGTTAGAGAAAAACAGAGCTAAAGAATGCAAGAGATAGAAGTAACTTTTTATATGTGTGCCAGTTTTCACGCGTTTGCTTTTGCGTGAAAAATGTTTCGTTAAGTTCTTCCGCTCCCTTCCCTCTCTCATCTATAAAACCGGTTTTAGGCGCCATGAATGTGCACTGTGTGAATATGCCCAATGGGCATATTCACACGCTGCCATAATTGTGGTGAGTAAAACCGGTTTTATTCAACTCCTAGCAACTCAGACGGGGCGTAAATGAGTGTAGTAAATTTGAATGCTATACAGGAACCTTTAAATGTATTGCAGATGAAATTTACTTGTTAGAGAAAAACAGAGCTAAAGAATGCAAGAGATAGAAGTAACTTTTTATATGTGTGCCTGTTTTCACGCGTTTGGTTTTGCGTGAAAAATGTTTCGTTAAGTTCTTCCGCTCCCTTCCCTCTCTCATCTATAAAACCGGTTTTAGGCGCCATGAATGTGCACTGTGTGAATATGCCCAATGAAAATGATTCTTTATGGTGGGTCCGCACTACGCGGACTTGGGTCGTACGGGCTTTTGCTTTTTTTTCATATAGAGTTTTATGACTTTTTTACGACTTTTTTACGACTTTGTCCATGGTGCGGCAAAACTACGCGGACAAAAGGCTGTGCTTAAAAAGGTACATTGTACGTCCACACAATATGAGCTTTTCAAAAGCGCGTACGGAGTTTCAAATGAGAATTGATTGTTTTCTCTCTCATGATTCAGAAAATTAAAACATCACGCGCGCTTTTGTCTGGCCGTACGGCCAAAATCGCGTGGGATCTAAGTCCGCATAGTGAGGACGGGCCTTTAGCTTAATTTTCTTGATTTTCTATAAAAATGGATTACTTTTTATCTAAAAATTTGATTTATCGACTTATGCACTCATATACATACATATATCTGTATTATTTAGCACAATATAAGCATATAGCGGCAGCTAAAAATGGAACATTTTAGTTATCATAACTAATTTTCATTCGTTGCTATAATGTAGGTGCTATAAAAATATTCATGTAGGTCCTATAAAAATATTTTATATGAAATTGTTATTTCAAATATTTAAAACAAATCCGATGCTATTTAAATGTTAAGCCATAATACTTTTGATTTCAAAGAAATATTTCTTAAAATTCCTTGCAAATCTTGCAATTTTAAAACAAATATTCCCTACACAGAACAAAATTTCTTGTCAAAATTTAAAAATTACTATATTTTTTAGGAAAATACAGCATATTAACTAAATGGATGAAGTAACAGTGTTTTCTTAAATAATTGAAAATATGTTTTTAAATCCTTTAAAATTTGTATCCAATGTACTTAAGTCTTTCTTAAATTCAAAATTTTGAAATAATTACGAAATTTTGACTTTTGGATAAGGGTAATATATATTTCGAACGCGATTCCAACACGACCCGACCCTTGGCGCTAATCCTACATTTTAACCATTCGGCTACCAAAGCCTATGGAGCGGAAATAACGAAATCGATAATTATAGTCTTCTGGCTGGATTTATAAGTCTCATCTAAGCGATAGACTAAATACATATGTAATACATATATTTGTATGAATAAATTAAAATTTTGAAAAGACAGTTTGCTACCACGATACACAAGTCTCAAGGAAGCTCGTTCGCTATCATTAGTTTATGTGGCTTTGTCACGTGTAACAAGTATCCAAGGACTATGGATTACTACACCTAGTAATGATCTGACCTTTCATCATTGCCGAAGGGCATCAATGGAAATGGTACATTTACGAGACGAATTCCGAAGACTCTCCACAAATGGTTTGGAAACTATTGACAAACAAATGCTAGATTTTATACGTCAGAGAAATGGATTATCGATATACACTCTCACACACTACACACTATACACTACACTACACACTCTACCCTATACACAATTGCCAGAGTTTCGAAGTCATTCCTAGGATCTTATGGTTATTGTTATAAAAAAGTCGAATATCTTTATTCTTACTGAGACTTGGATAAATGAAGTCGAGGATATAAGTGTACCTAACTTCAGTTGTGTTGTTAAATATAAACGACCGAACGTTCTAACAGGAGTGGGAATCTATCATAATCAACATGAAAGGTGAACATTATCACGCCAAACCCCGAGATGACTCAACTGTAAAAGTCAGTGGCGACACCTGTTGGTGATTTTGTATTACTGAGTGTAAAACTCTGAATGGGAAAATAATTTTCATTATAGCTATTTATATATCTGTTAATCAAAAGCTCGACGACATTACATACTTTATACATCGCTCATTACTAGTATATAGTAATGTAGGTGGTGCTACTATTGGTAAGAGAGAAAATAAAGTACCACTAGCACTTATTCTTAATAATTATTCAATTTAAAGAAAGATAAAGATCCATCATCACATCTTTCACGTGCACTGGGTACACGCGCTATTTTTTATTTATATTTCAAAGCTTTAATTTAAAATTATGTATTTCCAAAAAGGTATAATAAAGCAATGGGTGCATAAGAGTTAAAAAGGACGTAAAAGGACTCTTACTAATGTTAATTGCACAAAATATTACTGAGACAGTAAATTTCTTAAAACTACAATACTTACAAGAAATTTAGCATTCGGATTTCTTAGAATCCTGTCTGTAGAAGGGCAGAATGCCAGGAAGCTACTACCGATTAATGAAAATGATTATTAAGCTTAATTTACTTGATTTTCTATAAAAATGCTTAATGGGCCGCCTTAAATTACTTTTTATCTAAAAATTTGAGTTATGGACTTATGCAGTTATGCACTCATGTACAAACATATATCTGTATTTTTTAGCACAATAATGCGCAAAAGTCAATCAATTGTTTTAATTGTAAGCATATAGCGGCAGCTAAAAATTGAAACATTTTAGTTATCACAACTAATTTTCATTCGTTGCTATAATATAGGTGCTATAAAAATATTTATGTAGGTCCTATAAAAATATTTTATATGAAATTGTTATTTCAAATATTTAAAACAAATCCGATGCTATTTAAATTGTAAGCCATAATACTTTTGATTTCAAAGAAATATTTCTTAAAATTCGCTGCAAATATTGCAATTTCAAAACAAATATTCCCTACACCGAACAAAATTTCTTGTCAAAATTGAAAAAGTACTAATTTTTTAAGTAAAATATGGCAAATGGATGAAGTAACCGTGTTTTCTTAAATAACTGAAAATATATTCTTAAATCGTTTGAAATTTGTATGCAATGTACTTGTCTTTCTTAAATTCAAAATTTTGAAATAATTCCGAATTTTTGACTTTTGGACAAAGGTAATATATATTTCGAAGGCGATTCCAACACGACCCGACACTTGGCGCTGATCCTACATTTTAACCATTCGGCTACCAAAGCCTATGGAGCGGAAATAACGAAATCGATAATTATAGTCTTCTGGCTGGATTTATAAGCCTCATCTAAGCGAGAGACTAAATACATATGTATACATATATTTGTATGAATAAATTAAAATTTTGAATAGGCAGTTTGCTACCACGATTCACAATTCTCAAGGAAGCGCGTTCGCTATCATTATTAACTATTTTAATCCTCTTTCATTTAAAAAAAATAAATTAAAAGCAATTACGAAAGCTAAATATATTATGATTTATTTCAAGATCGAAGTGGTTTCGTTCACAAGTAAAACTTAACTAACTAAAGCTAAAAAGATAATTCATTATTAAAGTGCCAATTTAATATCAAGGTGCTTTGTTTGATGGGTGATGGGAACAATTGGGAGATGTTTCTAGGAATTTTGTCTATGGGAACGGAAATTGGTACATATGTTGCGGTGGGAAGATTTTATTATTGGGTGCAGCTGCAGTATACATTTATTGTCTTAATCTAAGTATATCTATTTATCTGCAAATATAACTCCTCCCTCCTTAAGTTGGAGCGATGGCCAAAGGAATTGCAACCTTGGAATTTCTTCGGCAGGAGCGACGACTGCGTTTCCTGGGCTGGGTCCTGGTTGAAGGTTCATATTGTTACGGTGTTTGGTAAGTAGTCGCTTAGCGATGAATACGCAGAAAATGGTGAAACAGATGAAGATTGCGATGATTGTGTAAATCTGGATGTCCTTCTCTTGGTTTTTGATTTTTACAGTTTCAGCTAGCTCTTGAATTTTGAAGTGGTAAGTACTGAGTTTAGGAAGCGTTAAGTTGTCAGGAGTATCTGTTAAGTTTATTTTATTAAAAATTATGGGGTATATGTGGATTTCATCCCAGTAAGTGCGGCTCTGATCTCTATACAGGATTTTGTTTATCTCGACGTTGCATCCTTTGTAACGAATAAGTGCTGTTCCTGAGATTGTTTGGTTGGTGAAGCCACAGGTTGATTTGATTGTGATTCGAGGGACATTTATTAAAAGGATAAGATTTGGTTCTGGTTGAAGAATTTCGCTGATTTCTGATGTAGGTGTGAGTGCACAACTTGCTGGTTTGCTATGGATGATCCTTGCGATGCATTTGGAGTCTTCAGTCCATTTGCGATTACTTGATTCTTCGCAATAGTAGGTTCCTTCTGTTTGCTGACACTTTTGGTCAAAGTATTGCATATTTTTATTGTTAAGGATTAGGAAAGGTTTTGCTGCGATCTTTTGGAATTTCTGAATAGGTAGGGGTACTAAATGGAATAAAGTATAGGTTTCATTGGAAATTATTGGAATTCTGATATTGAATATAATGTTTGTGTTATTGTAATAAGCTTGAAGACCAAGTAGTTCGTATATGTGTTCATTTGAATAAATATTTATAGATTGATTTTGAAAAATGGAATATATTTCATTTAGTTCTGTTGGGCTCAAGATCTGTTTAGATATGACGTTAAGCCGGGCTAACATTGTCGCTTCAGCGATGTTAGTTAGATGATTATTTAACAAGTCGATATTATAGTTCATTTGGTTAAGATACTGAATGCGTTTAAGAAGGTCATGTTCTGTTCTAATACTGTTTTTTGCTTGATCTTGCGAATATTTTAGAAAGTTTTGTATAATTTCTTGTTCTTTATTTATATGATTTGTAATATTTTCAAACCGTTCTACCATTTGGTGATTGATTTGAGTTTGTTGGGTTGCTTGAATTTTTAGATTAGCTTGGTTAGTTGTTATTTCTTCAATTTTTTTATTAATATCTTCAGCGTCATTTGCGTCTAAGTTACCTGTTATAGCTTTAATTACTGAACCTAGTCCATTTATAAGTCCTCTTTTGTTTCTAAATTTTGGTAATAGAGTTTCTAATTTATGGGTTACTTCGGCAAGTTTTAATTTTGTAATTGATAAAGATTCCGTAGCGTCTTCCATATAGTCAAATTTTGTGAGTGAGTCTCGTATTTGGTTCAAGTTATGTTCGTAGTTCTCTAGTCTTACGATATGTAATAAGTTATTGTACGTCTGTATTGTTCTCGCTGTTCCTAGTCGTATCGGTAGTAATCCTTGGTTGTTGGTCAGGTCCTGAATTTCCAGGTTCTGTCCGTGCGTTAATGTCAGACTGAAATTTTCGTTTTCTTTTAATTCTTGCTTTATGGAGTTTCTTTTTTGTGCTAGTTATAATTGTTATTTTATTATCTTTTATCATTTTATGTTTACTAAATCTAGGGGTTAGTTTATTTCTTCTGCATTCCTTGCGATAAATTACCTGGTTTTCTTTTACTTCTACAGGATCTTCTCTATCCTTATTGAGTTTCTCTAGATTCTTATTAACTAGGTTGCCTACTTGATTACTTATTTTAGGGTATAATTCATTTTGATATTCGTTTAACTTCTTTAAGTATTCATGTTCGTCTCTAAATGTTACGTTATTTTTAATAAATTTATAAGTTTTTCCATAAAATAATTCGTACGGGGTTAGTTTAGTTGTCGAATGAATCGCGTTATTTTAAGTTATGATTGTTTCGTTTAAAATGTCATCGTGTTCTAAATCTAAGTTTAACTTTTTACGTTTATCCATAATTATTCTGTATATCTCAGTAAGAGTTGAATGTAGTCTCTCTACTGGGGAATTGCTGCTAGTTTGTTGAAATGACGTAAAATGAACTTTTACGTGGTATTGGTTACAAAAATCTTTAAAAATATTAGCCGTGAACTCTGATCCTTGATCTGCTATTAACTTACTAGGAATGCCGTGTAGGCTTAAATAGTGTCTAAGACATTTAATGATATTCAAACTATTTCTTGCAGTTAGAGTATAAGCTGCAGCAAATTTTGAAAACTTATCGATTATAGTTAATATCTGTTTATTATTTATGCAATATATATCTATATGGATAATGTCTAATGGTTTTTGTGGGTTTTCGGGTTTTTCGTACTTTAATTTTGGGGGATTTCGGTCGTACTTTAAGGTCTGGCATGTTTCACAATTATTTATGGTTTCAGATATTTTATTTATCATATATGGAAAGTAATATTGTCTTTTTAGGCGAGTTAGCGTTTCTTGGATTCCTCGATGATTGTTTTTAGAATGATAATCGCGGATTATTTTATCCTGCTCGTCGTTTTCCTTTATATCGATTAGAATTTCCATGCAGCGAATTATTTTAAAGGTTTTGTTTCTAGAAAAGTATTTTGAATATACAGTCTGAACTATTTTAAAGGTTTCATCATCTGTCATTACCGCGGTAAGTTTATTGGGACATAAGTAGTCTTTGAAGATTTGGGTAATATTTTCTTCTGTTAAATTTGGTAGTTGGAATTTACGCCGTTGTTTGTTTTGAAAGGGAACTTCTAAGGACACCGGCGGATTTTTATCAGATTTATCAAGGATTATATGTAGATTAAATTCATTAAGTGGACGTTCTGAGATGGGAATTCCATCATTCACGTTTTCTTGGGCTGAGTGGATAGTTGAATTGCTTGCATTTTCTAATGATGTTTCCGTTTCATTGGTGTTTAACTCAGTGATTTTGTTATTGCTAATTCTGATGCGACTCAATGCATCCGCATTTGCATTTTGCTTTCCTTTTTTATATATGATTTCGTAATCGTATTCGTCTAATTTGAGGCGCCATATAATTAACTTTGAATTTGGTTCCTTAAGGTTCATTAACCAGGTAAGGGGTTTGTGATCGGTTACTATTTTAAATCTCCGACCAAAAAGGTAAGGGCGGAAGTACTTGGTTGCCCAAACAATTGCCAGTAATTCCTTTTCAATCGTGGAATAATTAATTTCTGAGTCTGTGAGTGTCCTGCTCGCATAACATATTGGTTTGTCTGAACCTATATGACCTTGGGAGAGGACTGGACCTATAGCAAAGTTGCTAGCATCAGTGGTGAGTATGAAAGGTTTGGCAAAATCGGGGTATTGTAAAATCGGGTCGTTTATCAAGAGATCTTTGCAAGTACTGAAAGCTTTGAGGTATCTATCATTTATTTCTATTTTCTTGTCTTTCTTTAAACATTCTGTCAAAGGTTTGGTTAATTTTGCGAAATCCTTAATGAATTTGCGGTAATAACCAAGCAATCCTAAGAATGATTTAATATCTCTTTGAGTTTGTGGAATGGGGAAATTTTTGATAGTGTTAATCTTTTCCGGGTTAGGTTTTACGCCGTCAGTGGTGACGATATGACCTAAGAAAGCGATTTCTTTGTGCATAAACTCTGACTTGTCCAGTTGCACTTTGAAGTTGGCTTCTCGTAACTTTAAAAACACTTTTCTAAGATTTTCAACGTGTTCTTGCAAGGAAGTGGAATAAATAATTATATCGTCTAAATACACTAAACAAATTTTTCCTTGTAGGTCTTGGAGAACGTTGTCCATTACTCTTTGGAAAGTGGATGGAGCGTTCTTTAACCCAAATGGCATTCTTATGTACTCATAGTGACCACTTTCTACGGTGAAAGCTGTCTTTACTATGTCCTTTTGATTCATCTCGATCTGGTGAAAACCACTTGCCAGGTCGAGGGTTGAGAAGTACATGCATTTCCCTAGCTTGTCAAGAATTTCGACAATATTGGGAAGAGGGTATTTGTCACTAACCGTTTTTTCGTTTAATTTACGGTAATCAATGACTAATCGCCATTTCTTTTTTCCACTAGCGTCAGATTTCTTTGGTACGATCCAAACTGGGGCACTCCAAGGGGAGAAGCTTGGTCGTATTATACCTTGCCTTAACATATCTTGTATTTGTGTTCTTACCTCCTCCTTATGGATGTAAGGATATCTGTAAGATTTTGTGTGGATCGGTATTTCGTCTATAGTAGGGATATTATGTTTGACTTGGTTTGTAAAAGTCAATTTATCGCCTTCTTTGAAGAAAAGCTCTTCGAATTCGATACATAATTTATAGAGGGTTTTCTTTTCTTCCTCATTAAGGTGTTCTACTCTAATAAGTTTCCTTATATCATTTTTTCCTTGTTGGACTACTTTTTCGGAATAGGGGTATGGTAAGTTAACGTTGTTTACTTCAATAAATTGGTCCGAAGAGTAGTGTTTGACTTTTAAGGGTTGTTCTAATAGTAATATTTTATCTAGGGATGATTTATTTACTACTTCTATTGCGCTATACCAGTTTGAAGCAGTGTATATTCCTTCCGAAATATAGAGATCGTTGTCTATTTGTGTTTCTTCGATGTAAATATCTCCATTACGGATATCTACTGGTAACCATGTTATCAATTTTGAGTTTGGTGGAACAATATATTTTTTTGACATTAAGTTTGGTTTTAAGTTTATAGGTAGGGTGGTATTTCGTGTGATTAAGAGCCGGTTTCCTACGTCAATTTTAGATCCCAGTGCTGTTAAAAGGTCCCATCCTAAAAGACCGTCAAAATATCCATGAAATTTGAAAACTAAAAACTTGCTCTCTCCAGGCTGCTTGAATTCTATGAAATTAGGGAGAGTTATTTGTTTATTTAAGGAATGTTCTGCCAGAACTGTAGAAATGATGATTGGTTCGATTTCCGTGAGGTTTTCTGGTCGGGTGAATTCGGGGTTAATAAAGGAGGATGACGCACCAGTATCTATTAGGAACTTTAAGTGTCTGCAAAAAGGAGAGGAAATGTTTACGTATGGCAGTATAGACCCGTGTTTATTAACGTCTATATATCCGATTGGTTTGTAGAGGCATCTATTGGAAATTTTGAATCGGTTGTTGTGTCGCTTGTATCATCATATGAATTCTGAACGTTAAGGGAGGCGTCTTGTTGATTGTTATAGAGCTCGTCTAACTTTGGTTGGTATGATTGGTTAGGTTCAGGGTAATTATAATTATTGGGGTAATAAAACTCATGTTGATCGTAGAGTGAATTTTGATTTGGTGGACTTAGCTCGTTCACATTGAATAATTCTTTACTAACAAATCTTGGTTGTCCTCTGTCTGAAGAAATTATTTGTGGTAGCCCTATTTGTTGGCGGTTGGAATGCCGTTTGCTGCCTCAGATTTGAATACCCTGAATTTGTATCCATAGGTTCCGGTTTAGAGAAGTTGTTGTTATTATGTCTGAAAAAAGGTTGATTTCCTTGATGTTGTGGGAAGGAGTTGTTATTGCCAGATTTGAAAACGTTTTGGCCAGAGTAAAAGGGATTATGACCAAAGTTAGATCTAACGAAGGGTTGGTTTGTTTGCTGTTGCCTATGAAAGGGGTTGTAAGTTTGGTTCAAGGACTTTATTTGCGGAATTGTTCTTGTATCCCGAAATTGTGGAAAAGAGCGTTAGAAGATTGATTACGGCTATATGTATTGTTGTTATGGTTAGTTGGTTTCATATAAAAAATATTTTGTTCTTCAATGCAGAATGAAAAAGCAATGGGTAAAGTTTCTGGCCTCATCGCACGAATCGTGGAAACCAGAGGTTCCCTCAATCCTGTCAAAAAGGTATTAAGACACATTTCCGAATAAAGGGCTTTTTTGGCCTTAATTACGTTATTATCACTTTCGTTAATTTGAATATTGTTCATCATTGTGGCAAAGATTTCAACAATTTCGCTGTAAAATTTTTCTACTGAATTATTTTCTTGTCGAGAATAATGTAAATCCCTAATTAAAGACGTTTCGTTTCGCTTGTCGGAATAATGCAAAGTTAAATTTTGCTTAATTTCACTCCAATCTAATGGTGTCCCATACATATTTAGGACTTCATTAGCTGGGCCCTCAATTTTGTTTCTAATTGTCCTAAGGAGTAATCTACCGTAAGGTGTACCGATGGTAACTGAAATGAGCTCCATGGTTTCTTCGACATTTCTAATAAATTCGCGCAACAACCGAGGGTTACCATCAAATCGTGGTAAATCCTTAACTGCATCTGGCACTTTTAGTGTGTTACAAATGACTTGCGGAGTAATGGTAACGGTTGCACTTGCGGTTGCGTTTTCGTTAGCCATTTTTACGAGAATAATTTATTTCGAATTTGTATTAATATTATTATATGTATGTTTATTATAAATATTTATTATAAATCTCAATCACAGAATGGTAAAACGATCAGTTTCCACGTTAGCAAAAAATAAATTTGTTTCCTTTATTTAGTTAAAATAATATATATATATTTTTATTAAACAAATATCGTAGAAAAATTTTTCTTTTATTTTGATCGAACAGATTTTTTTTCTTTCCTTTATTTTGGAACTACACTTTCTTAATCACTTTTCAGTATCACTAATTTAATTAAATTTGTCAAAATACGCGAAATACACAATTTGGTCAATAAAGCTTATTTCTACAAGAGGACATTTAAATAGGAAAAGAAAGGAAAATGAATACTTTGACTTACAATATCAATCCAAACAAAGTTGTCTTCTTCATATTTTCCTTTTTTAGGCAATAAAAGATTAAAATCCAACGATTCCTGCTGCACTGCTACCGATTATCCTTCGATATTGCGAAGTCCCACGTTGTTGGGTGACCGCACACAAACAGGATGATCCTGGCTCTCCTCCAGATTCTTGGATATGTTTAGTTTTAGTTCACTTGTCACTTTTGGCAATAAACCGTTGCCAATACCGGACTGCAAAAACTAATACAATATCTCGAGCAATAAACCGTTGCTAACACTGGATAAAATGCGATAAACCGTCGCGTTGTTACTTCGGAGAACGAGGATAGTATCGTTTGCCTATCCTAACGACTGCGCCAAATAACTATTTTAATCCTCTTTCATTTAAAAAAAATAAATTAAAAGCAATTACGAAAGCTAAATATATTATGATTTATTTCAAGATCGAAGTGGTTTCGTTCACAAGTAAAACTTAACTAACTAAAGCTAAAAAGATAATTCATTATTAAAGTGCCAATTTAATATCAAGGTGCCATGGTGCTTTGTTTGATGGGTGATGGGAACAATTGGGAGATGTTTCTAGGAATTTTGTCTATGGGAACGGAAATTGGTACATATGTTGCGGTGGGAAGATTTTATTATTGGGTGCAGGTGCAGTATACATTTATTGTCTTAATCTAAGTATATCTATTTATCTGCAAATATAACTCGCGCCCATTGGGGCTACGTAGACTAGTCATGATTACTATGTAGTAAAACCGATTTTTAAAAAGAGAGAGGTGAAGGGGCGGCATACTCAGCCCGCCCCTTCACCCCTCTCTTCTTAAAAGTCGGTTTTACTACATAGTAATCATGAATAGTCTACGTAGCCCCATTAGTTTATGTGGCTTTGTCACGTGTAACAAGTATCCAAGGACTATGGATTACTACACGTAGTAATGATCTGACCTTTCATCATTGCCGAAGGGCATCAATGGCAATGGCACATTTACGAGACGAATTCCGAGACTCTCCACAAATGGTTTGGAAACTATTGACAAGCAAATGCTAGATTTTATGCGTCAGAGAAATGGATTATCGATATACACTCTCAATTGCCAGAGTTTTGAAGTCAGGATCTTACGGTTATTGTTATAAAAAAGTCGAATATCGTTATTCTTACTGAGACTTGGATAAATGAAGTCGAGGATATTAGTGTACCTAACTTCAATTGTGTTGTTAAATATAAATGAGCGAACGTTCAAGCAGGAGTGGGAATCTATCATAATCAACATGAAAGGTGAACATTATCACCCAAAACCCCGAGAGGACTCAACTGTATAAGTCAGTGACGACACCTGTTGGTGATTTTGTATTACTGAATGTAAAACTCTGAATGGGAAAATAATTGTCATTGTAGCTATTTATGTATCTGTTAATCAAAAGCTCGCTCATTACTAGTATATAGTAATGTAGGTGGTACCACTAGCACTTATTCTTACTAATTATTCAATTTAAACCAAGATAAAGATCGCCAAAGATATTTCACATCTTTCACGTGCACTGGGTTACACGCGCTATATTTTTTTAAATGCTTGGCTTTTTCTCAAAAGTTGTTACTTTGCAAATTACTGAGTAGATAGAAAGGCCGGCCTTCTTCTGAACAACATACATTTTTGTTCCTTGCAGAAACTTAAAAGTAGAGCTATGCGTGCAACGGAAAAGCGGAAAATTGTTGCAGACTCTAATTAGAAGCCTTCTGTAAAACTGTAAAATTAACTTACATCTTAGTTCTAAGGAGCTGGTATGGGAGCTTTATTTCTGGCCGTTCAATCAAGGTGGTATTGGGTGGCTACGAATCCAACAATCATTCCATCTAGGCTGGCATTCCCCAAGGGTCGATTCCCTCACCTGCTTTCTTTCTAATATTCATTAATGATCTGCTCTCAACCCCCTCCAACCCACTTCATAGTTTTGTCTTTATTAACGGGACATTGAATTCATTCTAGATTAGGGCCGCAGGAATAGTGTCGATTTCAACGCTACAAAAACAAAGTACTGTTTTATCTCTACAAAAACCTGCACCGTCCTTCGCTTTATCTCAGCGGGACAAAAGAATATTATGTCCGACTCTTCTCTAAATATCTTAGACGTAATTTTATCTTCAGATCTGCGATGGAATAATCACATATTCCAAATCGCCAAACAAGCTTATCAATGCCTAGGATTCCTCAAGATATGCAAGTTCCTCCTTCAGCCAGCTGCCTTGGCTACAATTTACAAGTCCTACATTCCACCCTGCTTTGTATATAACTCGTCCCAAAAACTATTTTGGGTGGAGAAGGTGCAAGGCGGCACCTTTCTCCTCCATAGACCCTTTAAGCCACCGTAGGAATGTAGTAGGCCTCATTAAGTTTTACCGCTTTTAACATAGCGACTGCTTCCACAGTCGGTGTTGCTGAACCCAGCAGAGTTCAAACGCAAGGTTCATCGACATCTACTCACACACCCTCTAGACCTCTAACTTATCCCTTCTCTTATATCCTTCAGACCAACCTTTCTACTAGACATTACACCATGCCGTGAACGACATGACGGACTAGTGTTGCAAAGGGAGATTCCTTAGCTTGACCATGCCACATTCAAAAAATTAAAAAATAAAAATCATTTTATATATGAGGCTATCAGCGCAAAAGTGGTGTAACCCACAATTTAATCTGGTTGCGGCTTTGGTGTAATATACATTCCTTACATTATGAACTTTCAATACAATAGTGAAGTAAGCAACTTTTTGCCTTCCAAAAACTTAACTCTACACAACATAACTGTTGGACAGAACAATTATAGCGAAAAGCGAAGTAATAGAGCAAAAAGGGTGTAAGCTGACTACACCGGTGGTTTACATCGTCTGGGGTTACACCACTTTGCACTGATAGCCTCATATCTCAATACTAGTACAATTATCCCTAAAAATTACAAGCTTCTACGAATTAAAATACCTGAGAAAAAAATCTAAAAATTGGTCGCATTTTTCGCTAAAAAAAGTTAAATAATCCCTTAAAAATCATTTCATTTTTCTCAACTTAAGCCCGGTATGCAAGGCTCAAGAAATTTCTTTGCCTATCTTAAACCTATGTAAAAAAAATGGTCAAGAAATGGTTCAGAAATATTTTCTGGAGCGATTTCTGCGACTGGTATGCTAGAGTCAAGAAATTCACACCAGAAATATCGTGTTTTTTAGTGACACGCAGATGTCGCTTATGATACAATTTTAGTTTTTCCTCCAGAAATAAGTGTCGATTCATTTATTTCCTTAAGAAATTTTAACGGTTCATGAGGTCTTGACGTCTCAGGTAGTTTTTGAAATTGAAAGTAACTGTCAGCAATGGAAAAAGTTACATATTGTTGTTTTTTATTCAGATTTTTTAAATTCTTTTTAAATTCTTTACTAATTAAAACAATTTCATTAATTCTAAGCTATCATAAAACAATTTATATAATGTCTGCAATGAAAATAAGTAACTGTCAAAATTTCTGAACTGCTGTCATTTTTTCTTATGGAAATAAATGCAGAAGTTTTCTTGAGCAAATTTCTTGAGCCTTGCATACCGGGCAATAATAAGAAACGCTTGATGCCAAATTTCCCATTAAAGTCGTCTCGCCCATTTATTTATTTCCCCCATTGTCAAATTTCACCCATCGGCCACGAAATCATCATCACAAAAAACGTAGGAATCTATTATTATATCCGCAGCCACTAAAATCAAAGCCGCAGCTTCTGATTTTTTTCCAAATGTGCGAAGGGCTTTTTCATAAACAAGGAAAAGTTTATTTCGGAAACTAACCATATAGAGGAGAACAAAACCCTGCGATACCAGCGCACGAAGTTCATCCGTAGACTGATGTTGTTTTGACTCGCGTTTGTCCATATCTACTTAGTATATAATCAATGTAATCAATGTCAATGCTTAGTATATAATCAATGTAGACCCTATTTTGATATCACTCTGGAAAAATATGTGTTTTATAGGAAATTTTCCGGGGATTACGATAGTATTTTTTAAAAAATTTTAAAAAATGGCGAACTAAAAACTGGTAAACCAAATTTTAAATATTAAATTGTTAATAACAAATACTAATTTAAAAAACTTTTTACAACTTTTAATATATAAATAAAGAGGTAAATTATATTGCATTTTTACTGGAGTGTATATTACAAAACGTAATTTACTGACATAAAATTGCATAAATTTAGTGTCCCGAAGTATTTCATATAGACCCTACTTTGATATCACTCTGGAAAAATATGTGTTTTATAGAAAATTTGGGGGATACGATAGTATTTTTTCAAAAATTTTAAAAAATGGCGAACTAATAGTAAACTGAATTTTAAATATTAAATTGTTAATAAAAAATACCAATTTAAAAAACTTTTTACAACTTTTAATACATAAATAGAGATCTCTTTATTACCTTTAAAATGATACCTCATTCAACTCGATACGATGAATAGAACCGGAGTTATAGCGATTTGAAAAAGTGTATATTCGGTGAGTGACGTAAACTTTACCCCCGTTATTTTTGAAAATATTGACCGGAAAAAAAAGAAAAAATATCGGTCCGCTTATTTTATATAGGAACTACGTAAAAAAATTTGAAGCAAATAAAAAATGTTGACTAATAAAAGTGTTCGATTTGTAAAAGAATGCCCCATATGCAAAACCCGGCTAAATCGGACTGGCTTCGTTGAGTTTACTTGGATTTAACGACACTTTACTCAATCCCCGTTTCCATGGGCGCTTTTTTCTGGTTTTGCCAGAAATCGTAAAAAACCGCGTTTCACCCCTAAAAATACACATTTTGGCACCACCACCCCCCTTCCGGTCATCTGTAGCGGTGCTATCGATTTTTCCCCGTTCATGTACAATTTATCCTAAATTTTGCCGCCATCCATATACTGCTAAGAATTTTTTAGTTTTTTGGCCTCTCAAAAGCGTTTTGGCACTGGTCTAATAGTAAAAATGCAAATAATGAATTGAAATGATTTTTATTCAAAAAAAATTGTTCGCTCGCCAAATACGCGGGGCCCTGTGCAGTTGCACCCCTTGCATATATGCCAGCCGCGGCACTGCTGGCCGCACACGCACGGTTTCCATGTTCGATTTCCGTACTCGGAAACCCGAATGCAGGCATTTGATGCAAATAACTACACACACGTTCTTAATTTTTCCGTTCGGAGACTATTCCTGATATTCGGTTCGAAAGCCAAGACGTGCCAAAAACCGAACGTCTGCCAGGCTCACGGAATTCTGAGTCGGAATTCCGTATTCGGAAACCGAACACGGAAATCGTATGTGTGCGGCCAGCCTTACTGCCTGTTCCCAATGAGCCCGCCACCGATATTTTCCATATAAATTGTTGTTGTTCTGTCGTTGGCGGTGAATTACCGCCTGTTCCCAATGAGCCCGCCACCGATATTTTCCATATAAATTGTTGTTGTTCTGACGTTGACGGGTGAATTAGATTTAATTGCCTGTTCCCAATAAGCCCGCCACCGATATTTTCCATATAAATTGTTGTTGTTCTGTCGTTGGCGGTGAATTAGATTTAATTTTAATGCTGTCGGTATAACCCCTCCATGAGCAAAAGCTCTCTCATTTTTTCGCTCAATTTTCTATGTAGCTGCCACCTAGTTGTCGATTTATAGTTTAGTTACATGTGCTTTCTTATGTTTGTTGTTGCTTTCTGTGCTTTTTTTAGGTTTTTTGTATTTATTTTATTTTAATTTTTTGTGTTTAATTTATTATTTTACGGCGACGGCTCATTTTAATAACTTATTCAACACTCTAATTTCTATTTAAATAATACACAATTTTCTTGCACAAAAAATGACTTCTGCCAATTATAATTTACGGTGGCGGTGTCGGTATCACTGGGAATGCTCTCGCCGTGCGTTGAGGGGAAATTATCGTTGACGGCCTCATTGGGAACAGGCAGTAAGGCCCGATTACAATGAACGGATGAGAGCGGAATAGAATCGGATTGATATGTCAAAGTGGTTTTCCGAGTATGCGTTTTCCATTTGAGCGATTACAATGAACGATACAAGCGCATTTGATCGGATCTGAACGGATTCATTTTCGTTTGTTTAGAAATCGGCGGATTGGGCTGTCAGAATTTTTGTAAACAAGTCAAGTTAAATTTTGTTTTCTATTTTTTATAATTTGAAAAATATTTTTTGACGAATAATTAATAGGAGAAGTAAAAGAATGCGAATTATTATATAATAAAGCGAAAAGTGGTTATAAAATTACACAAAACACTTTGACGTTTAAGCGCGAACAGTTCCGTTCATTGTAATCAGTGCAGTCACGGTATACAGAAACAAGGTAATGTAACAGAGACTGACAGCTTCGAATATCGTAGAAATTTCGGGCCGAGTGACGTCAGCACTAATGCAGAAACAACAACACAACTCCGATTTTATATGGGAAGAGCGTGCCAAGTGACGTCAGCACTCAAATGACATTTCTCCATTACATTACCTTGTTTCTGTATACCGTGCAGTGCAGTTTCCTATCCGCTCCGGTGCGTTTCTTTGACATTTCAATCCGCGTAGATCCGTTCATTGTAATTGGGCCTTTAATTTTAATTTTGTCGGTATAACCCCTCCATGAGCAAAAGCTCTCTCGTTTTACGCTCAATTTTCTATCTATCTGCCACCTGGTTGTCGATTTGTAGTTGAGTTTTTGTTGTTTTCTGTGCTTTCTTTACATGCTTTTGTATTTATTTTATTCCAATTTTTTGTTTGATTATTGTTATTTTACGGCGACAGCTCATTTTAATAACTTATTCAACATTCTATTTTTTATTTAAATAATAAAAAATAATAAACAATTTTCTTGCACAGAAAATGACTTCTATACCCAATGCACGTGAAAGATGTGAAACATCTTTGGCGATCTTTATCTTTCTTTAAATTGAATAATTAGTAAGAATAAGTGCTAGTGGTACTTTATTTTCTCTCTTACCAATAGTAGCACCACCTACATTACTATATACTAGTAATGAGCGATGTATAAAGTATGTAATGTCGTCGAGCTTTTGATTAACAGATATATAAATAGCTATAATGAAAATTATTTTCCCATTCAGAGTCTTACACTCAGTAATACAAAATCACCAACAGGTGTCGTCACTGACTTTTACAGTTGAGTCATCTCGGGGTTTGGCGTGATAATGTTCACCTTTCATGTTGATTATGATAGATTCCCACTCCTGCTAGAACGTTCGGTCGTTTATATTTAACAACACAACTGAAGTTAGGTACACTTATATCCTCGACTTCATTTATCCAAGTCTCAGTAAGAATAACGATATTCGACTTTTTTATAACAATAACCATAAGATCCTAGGAATGACTTCGAAACTCTGGCAATTGTGTATAGGGTAGAGTGTGTAGTGTAGTGTATTGTATAGTGTGTAGTGTGTGAGAGGGTATATCGATAATCCATTTCTCTGACGTATAAAATCTAGCATTTGTTTGTCAATAGTTTCCAAACCATTTGTGGAGAGTCTTCGGAATTCGTCTCGTAGATGTACCATTTCCATTGATGCCCTTCGGCAATGATGAAAGGTCAGATCATTACTAGGTGTAGTAATCCATAGTCCTTGGATACTTGTTACACGTGACAAAGCCACATAAACTAATGATAGCGAACGAGCTTCCTTGAGACTTGTGTATCGTGGTAGCAAACTGTCTTTTCAAAATTTTAATTATTCATACAAATATATGTATTACATATGTATTTAGTCTATCGCTTAGATGAGACTTATAAATCCAGCCAGAAGACTATAATTATCGATTTCGTTATTTCCGCTCCATAGGCTTTGGTAGCCGAATGGTTAAAATGTAGGATTAGCGCCAAGGGTCGGGTCGTGTTGGAATCGCGTTCGAAATATATATTACCCTTATCCAAAAGTCAAAATTTCGTAATTATTTCAAAATTTTGAATTTAAGGAAGACTTAAGTACATTGGATACAAATTTTAAAGCATTTAAAAACATATTTTCAATTATTTAAGAAAACACTGTTACTGCATCCATTTAGTTAATGTTGTAATTATCAAAAATAAGTAGTGCCATCTAGTGGCAACTAGTTATATAAGGAACTGTCATATGTATGTGAACTATCTAAAATAAAAAACTCACACTTCGTGTTCAGCCATCAAACGATGTGTTTCATTTTAGGTTATGGGCCCAGACGCGTGTTAATTAAAAAAACAAAAAATTATTAGAGAAATAATCGCGAAATCAGTTTATTAGTGAAGTGTGCTGGATTAAGATTTGCAGTAAGATTATCCTTTTTTGTTTAAGGGAGGCATTTCTTTTGTTTGTGCGATAGTTTTTTTTTAACAATGGCAGCGAATTACACTATCAACGTGCCCAAGTTAAAAGGAAGAGAAAACTACGACGAGTGGGTCTTCGCCGCTGAAAACTTCCTGGTTCTAGAAGGAATGATAAAGTGCATCAAACCAGAACCGGAAGATATCGTGTCTAGTGCGGAAGATGCAAAAACTAAAGCAAAATTGATTCTCACGATTGACGCGTCATTATATGTGCACATTAAGACAGTTAAAACTACGCAAGAGCTATGGGAAAAATTGAAATCGCTGTTCGATGATTCCGGTTTTACAAGAAGAATTAGTTTACTTCGGCATCTCATATCTATTCGCCTGGAAAATTCTAGCTCTATGTCAACATACGTCACTCAAATAATTGAGACTGGACAGAAGCTGTGTGGAAAGGGATTTAAACTAGACGATGAGTGGATTGGTTCGTTGCTGCTAGCTGGATTACCTGAAAAGTTTGCTCCTATGATAATGGCGATAGAGCATTCTGGGATTCAAGTGACAACAGACGCCATTAAAAGTAAGCTTCTTGACATGGATACAGGGTTGAATGAAATGAACGAGAATGAAATTGAATCGGCATTCGCAACTTCTAGAAACTGGCAACACCAGAAGAAGTCTATGGTTGGCAGAAGGAAAGATGGCGGCTTAAAGCCAAAAGTCAACAAAGCTGTTAGATGCTACAAATGTAATCAAATGGGACGTTTTCGATCGCAGTGCCCAAATAATACCAATACAAATACAAAGTTAAATTACGAGCGAAAACAAACAAATGTTTTTTCCGCTGTTTTCTTGAGTGCTAACTTCAATAAAGATGATTGGTATGTGGATTCGGGTGCGAGTGGGCACATGACAGTAAATAAACATTGGATGTCGAATATTTCAAATGAAATTAACCAAGAAATTGTAGTTGCAAATAAAAACAGACTTCCAGTGCTGTGTTCTGGCGATGTGCAGATAGTAACTATGGCTGAAGGCAGTGAATATGATGTTAACATCGAAGGCGTATTTTGTGTATTGGACTTGACAACTAATCTTATATCAGTGAGTCAGTTGATCGCAAAAGGAAACAAATTGAGCTTTACAGATGATGGTTGCTCCATTCACAACAGAAATAATGCCTTGGTGGCCACTGCTACGTTACAAAATGGAGTATACAAGTTAAATGTACCTCAGAGGCCATTGGCGATGGCAGATACTTCAGAGGACATCTGGCATCGCAGATTAGGACATATCAACTGGTTACTTGAACAAAATGAAGAATTCTGTTGAAGGAATGAAGTTTGATGAAAACGCGGTAAAAAGGTCGTCATGCACCGTTTGTTGTGAAGGCAAGCAGTCTCGCCTGCCTTTTACACATGTCGGAACAAGATCCAAGGAACAGCTCAATGTAGTGCACACGGATATTTGTGGACCTATGGAAACAATTTCAATAGGAGGTTCAAGGTACTTTCTGTTGTTTGTTGATGACTGCAGCCGTATGACGGTTGTTTATTTTCTCAAGAACAAAAACGAAGCATTGAAATATTTTAAGGAATTCAAGACTATTAGAGAAAATCAAGTTAATAAGAAGATTAAAATTCTAAGAAGCGATAATGGGCTTGAGTTTTGCAATAAGCAATTCGATGATTATTTGCAAGAACATGGAATCGTCCATCAAAGAACTAACCCCTATACGCCACAGCAAAACGGATTATGTGAAAGGATGAACCGTACAATAGTGGAAAAGGCTCGATGCCTATTATTTGATGCGGAACTGGACAAAAAGTTTTGGGCTGAAGCAACCAATACTGCGGTTTATTTACATAATCGCACCATTTCGTCAGGATTAAATGGCAAAACACCTCATGAAATATGGACAGGAATAAAACCTGATGTAAGTCATTTAAGAGTATTCGGCAGTAATGTAATGGTGCACATTGCAAAAGAAAAAAGAACAAAATGGGATAAGAAATCACATAAGTGCATTTTGGTTGGGTACCCAGAGAATGTCAAAGTGTACAGGTTGTATGATCCTGAAACAACAAATATAATAACAAGTAGAGATGTGGTTATAATGGAGAAACAGTCAAGCTCATATATTCCAATTGAAGTTACAAAAAAAGATGACACAAACGAAGAAACAGAGACCCAACAAGTTAATGATGACCAGAGCATGAATTCAGCGGAGGACACAACGTTGACAGATGATCCTATATCTTTCGACGAATCTTATTGCCCGAGCGAATCTGAATACGGAGAGGACACACTTGTAGAAGAAACAATGAAGAAGCCCAGGCCAGTTAGGACCAGGCGTGCACCTGACAAATATGGCTTCGGTGTTTGCATGTCAGCTAGTGCAGTCAACGATGCGACTGGATTGTCATTGAAGGAGGCGCTGGAAGGTCCAGAAAAAGACCAGTGGTTGCAAGCTGTTCAAGATGAACTACAGTGTTTTCAAGAAAACCAAGCGTGGGAGCTCGTGGATCGACCTGATGACAGCGAAAAATCGATTGTGCAGTGTAAGTGGGTGCTCAAAAAGAAATATGAACCTGACAATAAAGTGCGGTATCGTGCGCGTTTAGTTGCGAAAGGTTTTACGCAAAGACAAGGTATGGACTATGATGAGACTTTCTCGCCGGTAGTGAGGCATACTACGTTACGGTTGCTCTTCGCTTTATCTGTAAAAATGAACTTTGATATAATGCATTTAGATGTAACAACTGCTTTTTTGAACGGAGATCTGGAAGAGGAAATTTTTATGCAGAAACCTGAATGTTTTGATTGTTCAGATAATAGCAAAGTTCTAAAACTGAAGAAAGCAATTTACGGCTTGAAACAGTCTTCAAGGATGTGGTACAAAAAGGTAGATGATTCTTTGAATAAAAATGGTTATGTCAGATCAAAATTAGAACCATGTTTGTATATCAAGTCAAACAAAAATTGTAAAACAATAGTGGCTCTTTATGTCGATGACTTCTTTGTTTTTTCTAATGATTGTACAGAAACAAAGAATTTAAAGGAAATGTTGAAGTCACAATTTAAAATTAAAGACCTAGGCCAGATAAGACAATGCCTTGGGATGAGAGTTAATTATGATAAAGATAAGGGTGTATTAACATTGGATCAGAAAAATTATGTTGAACAATTGTTATGTAAATTTAATATGAGCGAAAGTAAAACTGTCAATACTCCTATGGAGAGTAAATTAAGTCTTAAAAAAAAAGAAAATTGTAACAATAGCTTCCCTTATCAGCAGCTAATTGGCAGTTTGATGTATTTAGCGATTTTGACTCGGCCTGATATTGCCTATACAGTAGGATACTTAAGTCAATTTAATAATTGTTATGGTAAAGAACATTGGTCTTGTGCAAAACGAATTTTGAGGTATTTGAAGAAAACTAAAGACTTTGGCTTTAAATATTGTTCAAATGAAAATTCAGATTTAATTGGCTTTGTAGATGCTGACTGGGGTAATCTATCTATGGAATAGAAAATCAATTACAGGTTTTTGTTTTCAGTTTTCAGGGTGTTTAGTGTCATGGGGAAGTAAAAAACAAAAATCTATTGCATTGTCAAGTACAGAGGCAGAGTATATAGGGATATCAGAATGTTGTAAAGAGGCCATTTATTTAAGATGCTTACAATTTGAAATTACAAACAGAATGTACACAATTAGTATTTATAATGATAATCAGAGTGCTCAGAAACTATTGGCAAACCCTGCATTTCATAGTAGGACAAAACATGTAGATATTCGTTATCACTTTTGTAGAGAAATGATTTCTAACAAAATTGTTCAAGTTGAGTATATGCTGCTTCAATGCCAGCTGATTTACTGACAAAGAGCCTTACTAGTGTAAAACATTATACTTTGTTAAATGCTATGGGTGTGCAAGGAGTTTATTAATTTCAGTCTTTGTCAATTAATATATAAATTATAGATAGTTTATTTGTGTAGATTATTTTTGATAAGTGTTGTAATTATCAAAAATAAGTAGTGCCATCTAGTGGCAACTAGTTATATAAGGAACTGTCATATGTATGTGAACTATCTAAAATAAAAAACTCACACTTCGTGTTCAGCCATCAAACGATGTGTTTCATTTTAGTTAATATTCTGTATTTTCCTAAAAAATTTAGTAATTTTTAAATTTTGACAAGAAATTTTGTTCTGTGTAGGGAATATTTGTTTTGAAATTGCAAGATTTGCAAGGAATTTTAAGAAATATTTCTTTGAAATCAAAAGTATTATGGCTTAACATTTAAATAGCATCGGATTTGTTTTAAATATTTGAAATAACAATTTCATATAAAATATTTTTATAGGACCTAC
This sequence comes from Thereva nobilitata, assembly GCA_963855945.1. NCBI lineage: Eukaryota > Metazoa > Arthropoda > Insecta > Diptera > Therevidae > Thereva > Thereva nobilitata. The sequence continues at coordinate 150,158,634 of OY979694.1, forward strand.
ATGAATATTTTTATAGCACCTACATTATAGCAACGAATGAAAATTAGTTATGATAACTAAAATGTTTCAATTTTTAGCTGCCGTTATATGCTTATATTGTGCTAAAAAATACAGATATATGTATGTACATGAGTGCATAAGTCCATAAATCAAATTTTTAGATAAAAAGTAATTTAAGCCCGCCCATTAACCATTTTTAGAGAAAATCAAGAAAATTAAGCTAAAGGCCCGTCCTCACTATGCGGACTTAGATCCCACGCGATTTTGGCAGTGGCGGTTCCTCTTTGGAAGCAAAGGAAGCACTGCTTCCCTTGACCAAATAGGCAACTTCATAAAAAATTAATTTAAATATATTAAGATTAATCAAAAACAAAATCTTAATATATTTCTTCATCTGGAAACACTAAGCAAGCAATGTACAGATTTTTTTATATAAAATGTACAATTCATACTACTGTATACAAAGAATAAAGCCTCGGCCACGATACAGAGCGGTAGAGCGGCAACACTAAAGTGCCGCTCACCTCTAATCCGAGACATTAAATTTTTCTGGTGCCGCTCGCCGCTTGTATCGTGGCCGAGGCTTAACACAATGTAGGGAAGCTGTCTGTAATATCTCCAGCTTCTTTGGCACCGAAAATCAACGTGAGAAGTCCAACACATTCAATTCAATTGAACTCACACTTAAGCAAAGGTTTGCGTTGATACAAGACCCTCGTAAGTACAGGCCTGGAAGCAGAGTTTGTGTTTGTGTTGGTAATAGACCCATTATCTGTCAAATCGGAAGATATTATATGGAGGAGGTAAAAGTTCGGGATATTTTGCCGTAAAAAGTCATAAAATAATATATTTAACCAGTTTTTATTGCAATAGGATTACCAGTGAATAGTGCTTCAGTGATTTAATTAAGAAAATTTAAAAAAATCGAGTGATTAAGTGTGTTTTAAGTGAGTTAATTGTGAAGGTGGCCAATTTTGCTTACATTCGCGGTGGTTTTTTCTTGTTTATTTAGGGGGAAAATGTTGAATTTGTGTAGTAATATAATAAGAAGTGCTTTTTGAGTGATTAAAGATTATTATAGAATAGTTATTAAACACATTAAGTGCAAGTACCTATAATAATCTTTAATCACTCAAAAAGCACTTTTTATTATATTACTACACAAATTCAACATTTTTCCCCTAAATAAACAAGAAAAAACCACCGCGAATGTAAACAAAATTGGCCACCTTCACAATTAACTCACTTAAAACACACTTAATCACTCGATTTTTTTAAATTTTCTTAATTAAATCACTGAAGCACTATTCACTGGTAATCCTATTGCAATAAAAACTGGTTAAATATATTATTTTATGACTTTTTACGGCAAACTAATGCAAAAATATTCCGAACTTTACATCACGGCGTATAAATCCAACAAAAGTGACAGATACTGGGACTACGAGCGTTGATACAGGTCCCTCAGAAGCTGAACCAAGCCCTCGTAAGTACAGGCCTGGAAGCAGACAGGCCAACTAATACTAACATAGCTTAAAAGTGGCCAAAAATTTCTGACAGTTGTGGAATTAACATGGCCGAAGCCATAAAAAGCAATTTTTTAAGTTTGTTTTTGCACTAAAAAGTGGTAAAATATTGTATATTTTCACTTTTTGCTGCACATGGATTATCAGTGATTAGTGCTTTAGTGATTTAATAAAAAAAATTAAAATGAAGTGAGTGGTTAAGTGTATTTTAAGAGTGTTAATTGATTAGGTGACCATTTTTGTTTACATTCGCGGTGGTTTTTTCGTGTTAATTTAGGGAAAAAATGTTGAATTTGTGTAGTAACATAATAAAAAGTGCTTTTTAAGTGATTAAAGATTATTATAGGATAGTTATTAAAAACATAAGTGCAGAAAAATGTGAAGGAAAAGTGAAAAAGTTATTGTTATTCATGTTGTGTGGTAGTACTTGCACTTATGTTTTTAATAACTCTTCTATAATAATTTTTAACTACTTTAAATTCACTTTTAATTCCATTACTACACAAATTCAACACCTTTTCCCTAAATTAACACGAAAAAACCACCGCGATTGTAAACAAAAATGGTCACCTAATCAATTAACACTCTTAAAATACACTTAACCACTAATTTTTTTTTCATTTATGGACGCAGATCACTAAATAACTTATCACTGATAATCCGTGTGCACTAAAAAGTGATAAAATACATTATTTTACCACTTTTTATTCCAAAAGCAAAGTTAAATTCAGCTTCTTCGGAGCCGAATACCGGGATATGAGAAGTCGAACATAGATAAATTTTCTCTATCCACCATATTCTCTTGTTTTCTTGGTTTCGTTTTCTGGTATTCTGCCCTGGTTTCGCCTGCTGTGGAGTTGCTCTTAAAAATTTTGCTTCGAAATTTGTTTTGACTCTTAATATGAATTTTCGTTTGAGTCAGGCCGATGTTACAATTGGGGCTTTGACTTTACTTTGACTTAACTTCGGGCTTTGATTACATGTAATGTCATTAAAGCAGATTAAATAAAAGCTTCGACTGAACTTTGTCTGCGACTGTATTTCGACTGCAGTCCGGCTTTAAGAAAATTCAAAGTTTCGTCCGCCTGCAGCCAACTTCACTTTATCTGAAAAAACTGAAAACAACTTTTTTAAAGGGAAAGGAACGGTTTTGAATTCCGAGTATTTTTTATAGACTGCGAACAACATTAAAAAAAATTCCAATTCCTTTTCAGACATTTTAAAATTTTGATTTTTCTACTTTGCTTCTGCTTTGAAAGGAAACAGCTGATTGCAGTCAAAGCTACAATTTAATTTTGAAGTCGAAGTCTCCGGGGACTTTCTTTGCAGTCGGAGTTGAAGTCGAAGCCAAAGCCTCAATTGTAACACGGCCCTCAATAAAAAAAGAGCGATGATGGGTGAACTTTCTCTTTATTCTAATGGGGTGGCAGGAGGTGTGTATTGAAGAAGCTGAAAATTTGTAGCTTCCATTTGTTTTTTATGATTCTCTTTAATGACGATTTAAAGGGATAGAGCGAGATTATTTTTTTGAATTGTGTTATACAGTGGCGAACAAAAGTCAACGTACACCATATAAAATAGCGAAAATTCGTTTACTATAGCATAAAAAAAAATTGTGATATTACAAAATAAATAAGTACAATCCTTTGTACAAAAACATTATATTGAAATTGCATAATGATATTGTTTCTACAAAAAATAATAATAAAATTTTTTAAGTGTACGTAGACTGGGTAGACTTTTGTTATTTGTGAATTCTGTATATTTCACTTTTTTGTTATTTTTTTTGTAGAAATAATTTATTATGGAATTTCAATAAAATGTTTTGATACGTATATTGTGATATCACAATTTTTTTCAATTTTTAAAAATAAAATAAAAATACGAATTTTCGCTATTTTATATGGTGTACGTTGACTTCTGTTCGCCACTGTATGTATATCTTACTATATTATTTTTTATTATATTAAAATAAAAAGAATATAGATTGGTAGTAGGGTTTCTACTTTTTGGATGGGGTTAATTACTTAATTCGTTTTCAAATTTGTTATTTTTCAGTTTTTTTAATTAAAGCCGCCGATACCTTTACTTTTATCGCTCGCGGGGTACATTAGCTTTGACGCCCTACGCATGGCTTCCCTTATCCTGAACCTTACGAACCGCCACTGGATTTCGGCCGTACGGCCAGACAAAAGCGCGCGAGTTATATTTTTACCGATAAATTAATCGAACTATACCGATCTGAAATAGAATGAAATATTCACACCAAAAGAAAAGAAAACAAACGAACTTTTAGAAAAGAAAACACATTTATTGCGATTGTAACGGATTGAAGTTTTACGACAGACTAATTATGCTATTTCTACTTTTCAGTGTAGCACTTACATTTTCAATTGTCTTTTTGACAAGGTAAGCATTTTCATGGTGGCGAGACATAATTTGATATCTTTTGGACGTGACTTTTTGATGAGAAAATATTTATGTTTTTAAACGGAAATTATTTGATAATCTTTTCTCGGTGAGAAAATAATAATTAACAAAATGTTATTTTATTTAATTCTGGGAATAACGGAAAAGCTTTTCCGTTACCACGACATTGGTTTCACTTGAGTTTGATGTGAACCAGTCTCAGTAGTGTCATCTTTTTTTGAATCATCAATATATGTAATTCCTTCCCGCTTTAGGTCAGAAGTCTCCGGCTTCGGATGTAATATATTAATTGTCTTCTTTTTAAATTTCCGCGAAATGTAAAACATTATGATTATTAAGCTTGCTACCATCACCATGATTATGCTTACATTTGTTCCATACATAATTTTTTTATGATATTTAAATTCTTTAATTGCATTTATATTGCTAATATTTTCTAACATAATCTTATCAAAATTTATTGGTTTTACAAAGGTTTGGTTAACTTCTTTTGAAGGATAGTAATATTTATCTAAGAATGAAATTTTTTTATTATAAAATTTTCTACTTCTGACTCCTAAGGTACAGTTACTAAAATTGATCAAATAATTACCTGTTAATACAATTTTTCTCTTGTCGCAATTTTGCCATAAGGACTCATTATAGGAATTTTAATTAAAATTGTTTCGTCATCAATTTCCTCTAAACTTGTAATATTATTATATATCAACTTACAATTATTTTGTGCAACACAATTTTGGCTTAATTTCAAATCTTTTAAAAGAACTTCTTCTTCGTAATGATACATTTTATTATTTATTTCTAATATAAACTCATCATCTGAATCAATTTCTAGATTTTCCGAATTGGGTATTGGCTTAATTAATTGCAATTCTTGTATAATATAATTTTTTGGGATTTTGATGGCAAAGATCAAAAGTTGATTTTTATATCTCATGACACCAGATTTTAGCAATCTCAATTTATAGAAGTCTACATTGTATGTTTCTAGTTCTTCTAATGTTAACATGCTTGGATGTATTATATTATTTTTTGTTGCTATTATATTGTCTAAAATCTGATTTATTTTATTTTCAAGATATCTGAGTTTAGTTTCTTGGTCTAAGAATAGGACTTTATAATTTAATTCTTCTACATTCTGATTAATTGTATTTATTGAATCCAGTATTTTTGCTCTGTCATTTTCAATCAAAATTTTTATGTCAGATAATGTCTTGTTAAAGTGTTCATTTATTTTAATTTGTTTATTAAGATTATAGATAGCTCTAGAATTATTTTCGTCAATAGTCTCTAAATGTTCAATGATTTCTTGTCTGTCTGTTTCGTCCATAGTGCCGAACAACCATTTACTAGCTGAGCCAATGAGATTTATTAATCCTCTTCTCTGCCTAATGGGATTTTGAATTGTTCTAAGTTTACTTTTTATTAATTTTATTTCTGTATAAAGTGCCTTTTTGTCTTCTAATTTTAGGTGTTCTATATTATCTTCTAATTTGTTTAAAATTTCTGCCATTTCTGTCGGATCTATTATATGTAAAATGGTGTCGGTTTCGTTTGCTATTTCTACTTGTTTAATCCTAATTCTGACAAATCCATGTTCTTCCTTAATGGGATGTACCTGTAGTCGCCCTTGTACTATGCTCACCATCATCATTAGAATTATTATTACCTGAAATTTTAGTTACTCTTTTAATATTAGATAAGTGTACATTGTGCAATGGATATTTCCTAAAATAAGGTTCATCCTTATGCCTAACCCTTTTATAATTTTTAATAAAACCTTCGTTCCTCTTTTCAATATAAGTTTCCCTGCTTCTATTTAACTTGTTTATATATTCAAGCTTCTTTTTATTTACTTTATCTACTAATGCGGTTGTGTCGGTTAGTATATTTGCTTGTCTCGGGGTCATTCCAATCGTAGTGTGGAATCTGTCATTATAGTTGCCTATAGCTTTTTGTATTTTATGTTCGACTGATATATCTTCTTCTATGGCTTGTATCTTTTCAATTATCGTAGAATGTAGTCTTTCCACATCTGCATTCCCAGTGTGGCTATTGGGTTTTGTCCAATGGAATTCTATATTTTTTTCCCGTAAAAATTTCTTAATTTGTTCTGATTTAAATTCGTTATCCGTTATGATTTTTCTTGGTTTACCAAAAGTGGCTAAATACCCTTCTATTATGGCAATTTTCCTCATCCAGTTTCTGTCATTTATTAGATAAGCGACGGCGAATTTTGTTAGTTTATCTATAATTGTAATAAAAGTTTGCTTTTTATAATGAAATGTGTCTAAGTGGATAATGTCGTTCTTACTTTTTGGAGTTTCAGTTATATTTAGCTTTGGTTTTATTGGATTTCGGTCATATTTTATCGCCTGACATTTTTCACAATTATCGATAATTAATTGAATCTGTTTCTGCAATTTCGGATAATATATTTTGTCTTTTAAAGTTTTGTATGTTTCGTTAATTCCACTATGCAAGGATTCTTTCGTATGATATAATGAAATTTGTTTATGGCATTCTTCTTCACTTTCCATTTCTCTAGCTCTCTTGGTTGATCTTACAAACTTGATTTTTTTATCCTCGGCGAATAATTTTATGATGCATTGTTGTACTTTATTATAATCTGTATCATTTACTTCTGCATAAATTCCTATTCGACCCGATTTTATATACTTTTTTAATATATCTATAATTGTATTTTCGTCTTTTTGGGGGTTAATTTGTATGATTTTTCTTCCGTAGATTATCTCCATTTCTTTACTTGGATTATAACTTAGAATTATCTGCGTTTTATATTTATTTATTATCTCATCTTTTATGCCTACATGATCTAATAGTTGCTCATTTACTGAGTGAATAGTATCAGACAGGTCCATATTGGATTCACTGCTGTTTTGCTCATTGATTTGAGGGCTATTTTCTATTCTACTCAAAAAGTCGGCAACTTTGTTTTCTTTGCCCTGCAAGTACTCTATTTCAAAATTATATTCCTGTAATTTCAATATCCAGCGTTGGTTTCTTTGAGAAAATTCTTTACCTTTATACTTTGCATTAAGGTATTTTATAGGGACATGATCAGTAATAATTTTAAATTTTTGTCCGTACAAATATGGTCTAAAATAATTAACTGAATATACAATGGCTAAGAATTCTTTGTCTGTTACACTGTAGTTCCTTTCGTGACTATTTAACGTTCTCGAAACGTAGCAGATTGGATGACCGTCTTGCGAGAGAACTGCCCCAATTGCATAATCACTGGCATCAGTTGTAACAACAAACTGTCTTTCGTAATTAGGAAATTTTAGAATAGGATGTGATATTAATAATAATTTTAATTGTTCAAAGGCTTCGATATACTGAGGATCTTTGGTGTTTATTTTCATATTTTTCTTCAGATATTTTATTAAAGGGTATGCCACCTTGGCATAATCCTTGATAAATTTGCGGTAAAACCCTGTCATCCCAAGGAAACTTTTCAATTGCCTATCGGTTTTAGGTAATTCGATCTCCATTATATCTTTTATCTTATTTGGGTTTGGTTTAATTCCATGACTAGTTAGAACATGGCCTAGAAATTCGGTTTCTCTATTCATAAAGCTGCATTTGTCAGCTTGTATTTTTAAATTATGTTCGGTTAGTCGTTTGAATATTTTTTCTATTGAATTTAAATGTTCCTCTAGAGTCGTTGAAAAAATTAAAATGTCGTCTAAATAGACAACACAAATTTTATTTATATAGTCTCTAAGGATTTCATTTATTAAACGTTGGAAAGTTGCGGGGGCATTTTTCAGCCCAAACGGCATTCTTACAAATTCATAAAGACCTGAAGGTGAAATAAAGGCGGTTTTCTCTATGTCCTTTTCGGCAACCAAAATTTGATAGTACCCTTTAGCCAAATCTATGGAACTGAAGTATTGAGCTTTGCCCAATTTGTCTAGGATACTTTCTATGTTTGGGAGAGGATATTTGTCGTCTATTGTAATTTGGTTTAATTTTCTATAATCGACTACCAGTCTATATTTTTGAATTCCCGAATTGTCCTCCTTTTTTGGAACTACAAATATCGGTGAACAATACCTACTGTTGCTTTTTCTTACTATGCCCTGTTTCTCCATCTCATCTATTTGTTTCCTTAGTTCTGCTTCATGTTGAGGTGGATAGCGAAATAGCTTAGAATTGACTTGCTCTGTAGTAGTTGTTTTAATTTCATGTACTATACTTTTAGTATTGGTTAATTGATCTCCTTCTTTGAATATCAATCTCTTGTATTTTCCTAATAATTTTAATATCCTCAATTTTTCTTCTTCATTTAAATGATTTAATTGGATTGTTCCCAGATCACTTTCCTCTAACATATTCACTTCTTCCCGAATTATTCTGTTAAGGAACGGTATTTTTGCTTTATTGGTTAATACAATTTCTTGTTTCACGATATCTATTGCTTCTACATTATTTTTCACCCAGTCCATTCCGATTAAGAAATCGTAATTTTTGTTTAGACTAATTTTAACCAATTTCATTCTGGCATTCTCAACCTGTTTAAATTCTTCAGGACATTTTGTTTTAACTAATTCCGACTTTTTTTTTTACTTCCCCATCGATAGTATGAATTTGATTATTTACTTCCCCTAATTCTTCATAAATTTTATTTAATATATTTCCCGAATTTAGTAAACTAATAGTTGAACCGGTGTCTATTTTAGCAATATACTTCTTTTTATCTATGGTTATTACGATATATATTTTTTTGTTTTCCGAGGCTAATTTATAAAAAAATCATTATCACCAATTTCATTAACTTCATTGGGATTTACTCTACTTATGGCGTCTACCTCCATTGGGAACACTTTATTGTTGTTATTTGACTGATTCCTAACTTGGTTAGTGGAATTGCTATAAAAATTTTGTCGAGATTGTCTGTAGTTATTGGGGTAATTATTATGTCGTATTTGTCTTGAATTATCGTTAAAATTATTATTTCGTGTTTGTCCCGAGTTATTATTTGAGTAATTATTGAACTGATTATTTTTTATTTGTCTGCTGTTATAATTATTATAATTTGATCTTGGTATATTTTGTTTTTGAAAATTCTTATCTTTTGCAACTTGATATATATTATGCCATTTTAAATTGTATTGGTCTTGCCCAATGTATTTATTAATAACCTTTCTAATTTCTTCTAACCTGAATTTATCATATAATTCTGCCGCTAACGTACCAGCAGTAACTTCTTTAATCTTCAATATCAAAACACTACTTAAATTATTAACTATCTCTGTTCGAAACTCGCTAAACATAGCACACTCCGATATATCATTAACGAATATTCTAATTTTGTCTACTAATTCTTCAACTGTACTTACTTTCATTAAACTAATTTCCTGCATTATTCTTCCTTGATCCTTGATTGGCCTATATTGTAGTTTTAGTTTTGCCTTGCATTCATTCCAAGTTGTTGGGGGTGCTGTATCCAGATAGTTTTTTGCTGGTCCCAGAATCTTCTCATTATAGATGACAACGTAAGCTTGGGAGGCTTGTTCTCCATAGTCGAGTAAAACTCTTTCCACCGATGTGATAAATGCTGGTAATGTACCTGGTTTTCCCTCAAATGCTGGTAAATACCGAATTTCTTTCTCTATTCGACATCTTAAGGAGGGCTGCTGAGTCTGCCGATTTAAAAGATCCGTTAGAACAGCCAAACACTGTTCCATTATATTTGCTGGCTGTGCCATCCTTCTAAAATTGTCGATGATCCTTTCTCGTTGATTTCTTCGCTCCAGTATAGTTATTTATAAAAATATCTTTCCTTGTTTTGCAACTGTGCTTGTTTCTTCACAGTACACTAAAGGTTACTTTACTTTACACTGCTTCGTTTTCTACACTTTTTTGTTGCGTTTTTATTTTTTTTTTTGTTTTTTATAAGTGAACTTATATATTTTTTTTTTATTAGAGAACACACAAAAAAAAAATTTTGCTTTCACTTTACTAATAAGCTCGTATCACTGGATCCTATATCATCAGGATCTAACCGACTGCGCCAGTTATATTTTTACCGATAAATTAATCGAACTATACCGATCTGAAATAGAATGAAATATTCACACCAAAAGAAAAGAAAACAAACGAACTTTTAGAAAAGAAAACACATTTATTGCGATTGTAACGGATTGAAGTTTTACGACAGACTAATTATGCTATTTCTACTTTTCAGTGTTGCACTTACATTTTCAATTGTCTTTTTGACAAGGTAAGCATTTTCATGGTGGCGAGACATAATTTGATATCTTTTGGACGTGACTTTTTGATGAGAAAATATTTATGTTTTTAAACGGAAATTATTTGATAATCTTTTCTCGGTGAGAAAATAATAATTAACAAAATGTTATTTTATTTAATTCTGGGAATAACGGAAAAGCTTTTCCGTTACCACGACATTGGTTTCACTTGAGTTTGATGTGAACCAGTCTCAGTAGTGTCATCTTTTTTTGAATCATCAATATATGTAATTCGCGTGATGTTTTAATTTTCTGAATCATGAGTGAGAAAACAATCAATTTTCATTTGAAACGCTTTTTGAAAGCGCTTTTGAGAAGCTCATATTGTGTGGACGTACAATGTACCTTTTTAACCACAGCCTTTTGTCCGCGTAGTTTTGCCGCACCATGGACAAAGTCGTAAAAAAGTCGTAAAAAAGTCATAAAACTCTATATGAAAAAAAAGGCAAAGCCCGTACGACCCAAGTCCGCGTAGAGTGCACCCACCATAAAGAATCATTTTCATTAGTCGGTAGTAACTTCCTGGCATTCTGCCCTTCTACAGACAGAATTCTAAGAACTCCGAATGCTCCAACTAAATTTTTGTAAGTTATTGTAGTTTTAAGAAATTTACTGTCTCAGTAATATTTTGTGCACTTAACATTAGAGTCTTATGCACTTGCTTTATTATACCTTTTTGGAAATAATTTTAAATTAAAACTTTGAAATACATACATATGTATAAATAAAAAATTCAAATGCCTCGATCAAGAATTGAACCTGCGACCTTTTGGGAATATCAACGTCAAATATCATACACTTTTTTTAAAGCATTTTCATTGACATATCTTATATCTAACCTAACATAAATGCAGCTAATGCTTACAGCTACTTATTCTATCCTATTCTAAACTATCTAACTTATTGGCCCTCAGCAGGCGCTCTAAATTACTCACTATCTTATCTATCTTATGCCTTTCGGCTAAAACTTATATATGTATTTTTACTTTATAAAAAGATCTTTATTATTAGAAACTATATATATATATATATATTTTTTATATAAAATAAAACTTAAAGTAACTTAACTTACTTAACCTAATTAGGCGAGCTATCTGGGCAGGGGATAGCAGAAGCAGTGCTGATTCGGCTAGCCCCCGTCCAGGCGACGGGCTTCCATAGACTCGAGATATACAAAACATCAAGAGTTCATGGAAGCCCGCACTATCTAGTCCCCTAATAAACAGCACAGGTCTTGGCATCTTAATACTAAAAGAGACTATCTGGACGGGGGACAGCGGAGGTGTTACTGCCTCAGGTGGCCCCCGTCCAGGCGACGGGCTTGCATGGAGCCGAGTTTGAAAGAACAGCAAGGGTTCATGGAAGTCCGCACCGTTGACCTAACTTACTTAACCTATATTTATTACTACTGTAAAAACTAGAACTAGATCCTATCTAAGTCTAAGCTAATGCTTAAAAAACTAATCTATATCTAAGTATTACTAATCTATATTATTCTGTAGGTGAATACGCAACATTTATACTTCCTCCAACCACCAGTACAAAGTACTAGCATTGGATGCGTCTTTCTTATCTCTTTCCGAGATCCGCGTGCTGAACCTCGGGAGATCCCGAACCCGCACTTCCTCATGATTGAACGCATAGCGTTTATCACTCGCGTTACGTTTTAAGTGATAGAAGAGAGGAACCCCTGATCTATCTTGTACTGTTTTGAATTCCGAGTATTTTTTATAGACTGCGAACAACATTAAAAAAAATTCCAATTCCTTTTCAGACATTTTAAAATTTTGATTTTTCTACTTTGCTTCTGCTTTGAAAGGAAACAGCTGATTGCAGTCAAAGCTACAATTTAATTTTGAAGTCGAAGTCTCCGGGGACTTTCTTTGCAGTCGGAGTTGAAGTCGAAGCCAAAGCCTCAATTGTAACACGGCCCTCAATAAAAAAAGAGCGATGATGGGTGAACTTTCTCTTTATTCTAATGGGGTGGCAGGAGGTGTGTATTGAAGAAGCTGAAAATTTGTAGCTTCCATTTGTTTTTTATGATTCTCTTTAATGACGATTTAAAGGGATAGAGCGAGATTATTTTTTTGAATTGTGTTATACAGTGGCGAACAAAAGTCAACGTACACCATATAAAATAGCGAAAATTCGTTTACTATAGCATAAAAAAAAATTGTGATATTACAAAATAAATAAGTACAATCCTTTGTACAAAAACATTATATTGAAATTGCATAATGATATTGTTTCTACAAAAAATAATAATAAAATTTTTTAAGTGTACGTAGACTGGGTAGACTTTTGTTATTTGTGAATTCTGTATATTTCACTTTTTTGTTATTTTTTTTGTAGAAATAATTTATTATGGAATTTCAATAAAATGTTTTGATACGTATATTGTGATATCACAATTTTTTTCAATTTTTAAAAATAAAATAAAAATACGAATTTTCGCTATTTTATATGGTGTACGTTGACTTCTGTTCGCCACTGTATGTATATCTTACTATATTATTTTTTATTATATTAAAATAAAAAGAATATAGATTGGTAGTAGGGTTTCTACTTTTTGGATGGGGTTAATTACTTAATTCGTTTTCAAATTTGTTATTTTTCAGTTTTTTTAATTAAAGCCGCCGATACCTTTACTTTTATCGCTCGCGGGGTACATTAGCTTTGACGCCCTACGCATGGCTTCCCTTATCCTGAACCTTACGAACCGCCACTGGATTTCGGCCGTACGGCCAGACAAAAGCGCGCGTGATGTTTTAATTTTCTGAATCATGAGTGAGAAAACAATCAATTTTCATTTGAAACGCTTTTTGAAAGCGCTTTTGAGAAGCTCATATTGTGTGGACGTACAATGTACCTTTTTAACCACAGCCTTTTGTCCGCGTAGTTTTGCCGCACCATGGACAAAGTCGTAAAAAAGTCGTAAAAAAGTCATAAAACTCTATATGAAAAAAAAGGCAAAGCCCGTACGACCCAAGTCCGCGTAGAGTGCACCCACCATAAAGAATCATTTTCATTAATCGGTAGTAACTTCCTGGCATTCTGCCCTTCTACAGACAGAATTCTAAGAACTCCGAATGCTCCAACTAAATTTTTGTAAGTTATTGTAGTTTTAAGAAATTTACTGTCTCAGTAATATTTTGTGCACTTAACATTAGAGTCTTATGCACTTGCTTTATTATACCTTTTTGGAAATAATTTTAAATTAAAACTTTGAAATACATACATATGTATAAATAAAAAATTCAAATGCCTCGATCAAGAATTGAACCTGCGACCTTTTTGGGAATATCAACGTCAAATATCATACACTTTTTTTTAAAGCATTTTCATTGACATATCTTATATCTAACCTAACATAAATGCAGCTAATGCTTACAGCTACTTATTCTATCCTATTCTAAACTATCTAACTTATTGGCCCTCAGCAGGCGCTCTAAATTACTCACTATCTTATCTATCTTATGCCTTTCGGCTAAAACTTATATATGTATTTTTACTTTATAAAAAGATCTTTATTATTAGAAACTATATATATATATATATTTTTTATATAAAATAAAACTTAAAGTAACTTAACTTACTTAACCTAATTAGGCGAGCTATCTGGGCAGGGGATAGCAGAAGCAGTGCTGATTCGGCTAGCCCCCGTCCAGGCGACGGGCTTCCATAGACTCGAGATATACAAAACATCAAGAGTTCATGGAAGCCCGCACTATCTAGTCCCCTAATAAACAGCACAGGTCTTGGCATCTTAATACTAAAAGAGACTATCTGGACGGGGGACAGCGGAGGTGTTACTGCCTCAGGTGGCCCCCGTCCAGGCGACGGGCTTGCATGGAGCCGAGTTTGAAAGAACAGCAAGGGTTCATGGAAGTCCGCACCGTTGACCTAACTTACTTAACCTATATTTATTACTACTGTAAAAACTAGAACTAGATCCTATCTAAGTCTAAGCTAATGCTTAAAAAACTAATCTATATCTAAGTATTACTAATCTATATTATTCTGTAGGTGAATACGCAACATTTATACTTCCTCCAACCACCAGTACAAAGTACTAGCATTGGATGCGTCTTTCTTATCTCTTTCCGAGATCCGCGTGCTGAACCTCGGGAGATCCCGAACCCGCACTTCCTCATGATTGAACGCATAGCGTTTATCACTCGCGTTACGTTTTAAGTGATAGAAGAGAGGAACCCCTGATCTATCTTGTACCAACTGTTTGGAATCCAGGTAGACAAATGCCTCTGGGGGAATATAACCGCGTTCACAAGCTGCTCTGTGATATTCAGCGTTCGGGTAGAACGCTCCCCGAATGAGAGGATTGTGGAACGTGGTTTCGAATCAACTTGATTATGAAGTTGTCGATCCTATTAACAAATGCCTTGTCGTACAGAACATTGTTGGCGTGGATCTTAGTGAAGCCAGATTCGGGCGTTCGATACAAGCTTAAGCACGCCCTTAGGCATTGTCTTTCGAAAACCCGAAGCTTTTCCATATATGAAGGAGATATGTTGAACCATACTGGGCAACCATATGTCAAAATCGGTCTGACTAAGGCTTGGTAGAAGATCACCTTTACCCGTGGGCTTAGATGCCTGCTATAGAAAAGCCTTTTCGTCATGTGAAAGTCCTTGTTTGCCTTGTCCAGAGCAGCACTCACATTTCTATTGAAGTATAAGTACTGATCTAGCCAAAGCCCAAGGCATTTCACTACCGATTTGTTTTCCACTGTCTGTCCAGCATTGTTCGAAATTCGGAAATTTTTCCAGTTCCTCTTCACATAGCGTGAAGCTCTGTTTAGAGTAGTCCGGAAAAGGATCGACTCGCATTTGCTAAAGTTGATCTTCAACTTCCAATCATTACTGTAGCGTTTGATTGTTTCGAAATCACGTTGCAGGAGCGTCTGGATTACTCCAATTCTCGGCCCTGTCCTGAACACAATCAGGTCATCCGCATACGCTATATACGTATAGATATTAAACAAGAGCGGCGAATTTACCGCACCCTGTTGCAAACCATTTTTAATGTCAAAGGTCCTACTTGAAGTGAAGTTCCCACTTTCAGAGCTGGACTGGACTACCAAGCTACCGGGAGTTTCCCGGTGGGCCGTGCCGAATGTTAAATCAAAAATGTTTCCTCTAAATAATTTTTTTTGAAAAAAATAAAATTTTCCAACAAAAAAATAAAAAATTTCAAATTTCAAGCGTATTACAATTCCTTTAAAGGACACAAATCTCGCGGTCTCCTACGAAATTGCCAATTGTTTGTTGAAGGCTGTTATTTAATAAGGATTGTGTTGAATTTAAAAAAAAATCTAAAAAATTCAAAATGTCAACGAAACGCCGAAGAGGTTGGGAGAAACAAAAAATTAAAAAACAAGAACTTTTAAATGGGTAGTATAAAAATTGTCCGGACATTATTCATAGGAAATATTCCAAGCTTTCTAAATTTTGAAAAAAAGGTATAGGCTAACTGTGTAATCTTTGGTGAAAAAAGTAGTGAAAGTTGAAATTGTAGTTAAAAAAACCAAAATTTTGACTTTGACGACTCATAACTCAGAAGGTTGGTAGGGTTGGTAGTACCAAAACTGGTGCTTAAGTAATCCTGAGAGAAGCTAGTTCAAATAGCGATAATAGCTTCGAATAACGATAAAGGACTCGTCAGACTTGACCGAAAAGGCCAATTTCTTTTTCAGTAAATGTAGGAACAAGTCCCCGGCCATATATATTCTTGGCCGCGGAACGCACTGAAAGTTTTTTGAACTATATAGATCATCATAACAACTTCAAAAAACTACAAAGAATAGTAGCATATATTATGAGATTCACAAAAAATGCTCGCCTCAACCGAGAGGTCCGAAAGCTCTCTGAAAATCCGGATGCAAGTGAACTTCAAGATGCGATGACGCTGCTCGCTAAGCACATGCAGGAGGAATTCCAAGATGATAGTAACAAAGGTCATGTTCAACCCAGTAGTAAGTTGGCTGCTCTGACTCCGTTTCTAGATGAAAATGGTATCATTCGTGTTGGAGGCAGAATTCAACATTCAGCATTACCTTATAATGCAAGACATCCTATATTGCCCCCACATGGACATATATTCACCAAACTGCTGATGAAGCAAATTCATATTGATAATTTGCACGTCGGCCCACAAGCACTTCTGGCACTTACCAGACAGCAATACTGGCCGCTGCGAGGAAAGAAATTAGCTCAATCAATGAGGATTGTTAGACCGCCTTAAGGACCTCGACTACGCGGATGATATCTGTTTGCTGGCCCACACACACCAGGACCTCAGAAACATGTTAAACAATTTGGCAACAGAAAGTAGTTCAGCAGGCTTAAGGTTAAATCCGACTAAAACCAAAGAAATGCGGATAAATGCAAACACCCTTGAACCAACAGCGCTAAATAACCGTGACGTGGAACTGGTAGATAAATTCTGTTACCTCGGTAGTATTATTACCGAAAACGGCGGTACAGAAGAAGACGTCAGTTCCAGAATAAATAAAGCAAGAAGCGCATATGCATGCCTGTTTCACATATGGAGATCGACGGAGATCTCAATTAACACCAAATTGCGGCTGTTCAACTCCAACGTTAAGGCAGTTCTTTTGTACGGTTGCGAAACATGGAAAGTCACCCAATTCATCACAGGGCGCCTACAAGTTTTCATCAACAGATGCCTACGTCGTATCCTAAAAATCCGCTGGCAAGATAGAATTTCAAATGAAGAACTATGGCGCCGTGCCGGCCAAGAAAGGATAGACGACCAAATCAGGCGAAGGAAATGGAATTGGATTGGCCACACCTTGCGACGCGAAAACGAGAATCTAGCCAAACAGGCCCTCGACTGGAATCCGCAAGGAACCCGTCGAGTCGGAAGACCTAGAACAACGTGGAGGAGAACCCTATTAGCAGAGGCCGCAACAACCGGGAGATCCTGGTCAGAGCTGAGAGCTGTCGCGCAAAACAGAGTCCGCTGGAGGGCAACTGTTTCCGCCCTATGTCCCATGAGGGATTAAAGGAGCAATTAGATTAGAATAACAAAGAAATGTATTACTTGTTTTAGAGTCAGACCCAAGGAAATGACGCAGCTTATGGGAAATTTACCAGTAGAACGGGTCACTCCTACCCGGCCCTTCACCAACTGTGGGATAGATTTCTGCGGGCCTATCTGGATTCATTACAAACTTCGCGGAAAACGCCCTACTAAGGCTTACATAGCGATTTTTGTATGCATGGCAACAAAGGGAGTGCATCTTGAAGTTGTGTCAGACTTAACAACAGCAGCTTTCCTTGACGCCCTCAAGAGATTCATCACTCGGCTGGGTGTACCATCAAAAATCTTCAGCGGCAACGCAACCAACTTCATGGGTGCTCGCACACAGTTGACAGAATTGCACAAGCTATTTTCCACCAAGACTCATCAAGAAGAAGTATTTCAACATTGTGCACATAAAGGCTTTCAGTGGTTACCCATACCCCCTAGATCACCGTATATGGGAGGAATCTGGGAAGCAGCAATCAAATCCGCCAAGACACATTTAAAAAAGATTCTTAACCACCATTCCTTGACGTTTGAGCAATTGACCACTGCAGCTACAGAAATTGAAGCCGTACTAAACTCCCGTCCTTTGACGCCACTTTCGGACGATCCAAATGATCTACGAGCATTAACCCCTAGTAGCTTTTGGAATATCACGCCATTAAATATGCCTCCTGATAGTTCAACCAAATCCAGCAACATGCCACTCACTTCCCAACTGCAACTAGCTAGTGCCATCCAGACCGAGCTTTGGAAAAGGTGGTCCAAGGAATATTTATCAGAACTTCAAACCAGGTACAAGTGGCAATTCCCTAACTTCAATATAAAAGAAGGAAGCTTAGTACTACTCAAAGATGACAACTTACCGCCACAACAATGGCGCTTGGCATGAGTAATAAAAACTCGCACCGGAGCGGATGGATTGACGAGAGTAGTAGATCTACGTACGTCTACACGAGAAACGCAACGTGGTATAAACAGAATCTGCCCTCTCCCACTAGATGAAGCAAGTGAATCCCCGCACGAGACTTATGATGCATCGCCAACTACTGGGTTTTGTGGTTTATCAATTATAGACCAACCAGTTGCAAAACAGCAGGACTATCCTAATAACCAAACCAAAAGAAGCAAACGGCAATTATCCCTGCAGAAGGTAAAAATCACCAAGCTAGAAAGCGAAGAAATTAATTCCTCCATGGGAATAACATTCGAACAAGCATTGGATACGGCCAACCTTACAAGGCAAAATGCCTCAAAAATTCCGGCACTGCTTTCTTCCTCTGCCATTTTAGAGCCCCTAGACCCTGGAATGTGTTCGGAACTACTTAAATGCACAGATTTGGAAGAAGCTATCAAGTCAAAAGCGGAGACAATAAAAACCATTATTGATGCAGCAACTTCATCAAAGTCGTGCAGAACAAAGGTCTACTCCGGAAAAAAGAATGGAAGTTTAACGCACCCACTAACGCTACTACAGGCATGCATCAAAACAGCACGGAAAAATATTGACAAGATCAGATTTACATCAAAAATGCCTTTCCCTATTCTACGTCCAGTGTTGGAATATGCATCACCTAGACAACTAGTCTCAATTGAATACCACCACCCACATGTTTCAAGCGACACGCTATGGGAGCGGCATTGTAATCACTACTATAAATTCGCAAAGCCAAATTCGCAGGAGACGTGGTTTCAAATGTATGCGCTATAAAGAGGAAACCACTAAAAAACTTGCCCCGTTATCTACAAACATTAACCAGTCTCGAGAACGAATAGCAGCATCTTGTCGCAAAACGCAGCTGACAATTCCACAACGCGCTGGAAAAAGGCCAAAGAGAGTCGCTGCAGCCAAGCAATCGCCGTCAATCCCAACTTCAAGTAGGGATGGCTCTACCACTAAAGACAAACCGAAAGTGCTTCCCAGATGCACTAAACCCAAGGCAAAACAAAAAGCTCCGTTAATGCAAAGGGCAATAAGATGCATGCACGCTTATCTAGTTGCTTCCGTCGTTTTTACCATGGCCAAACCTGCAAAAGGATTAATGCGAGATCCAGTAGAAATAACTTCCTTCCAAAATCATCCAGGAATATTCTTTGAATCCCTCGGACAAGTCAACATGATTACGGACGAATGGAACCTGATCGTCTACTACAATTTGACGGGATACTGGAGTGAATTGGACATGATACAACAGTCGCTTAACGAACTCAACAAATTATGCCACTTAGAGCATAACTTCCAGGGCCTGTGCACTAGTACTCTCTGGCAATACGATCTACAAATGCAGACAATCAGAGCCAACAACGCAATTTTGAATTGGGAACAAGGCAAAAGACTCAGACGTTCGCCTTTTGACTTCATCGGAACTATTTCTAAAAAGCTATTCGGCATCCTCGATCAAGACTATGCTGAGCAGGTGGCGACCACTATTCAAAATGTTAAGGACGATGACAAGTATTTATTGAAGCTGATAAAGAATCAAACATCCATAATTGAGAGCACTGTGCACATCCTTAAAAAGGAATTCTCCCAGATAGAGACAGTTCAAGCTGATTGATTCCTACATATCGCGCTTGAATAACACCTTGAAGGATATACAAATCATCCAAAGTTTCAACGCTATTACTAGTCAGATCTCCTTAATATTATTCGACTACCAGATCAAGCAACTGACTCTAATCGATCTGCTCACTGATGTTCACCATGGAAAAATCAGTCCCTTGATACTATCCCCTGACCAAATCCGCAAGGAATTAATTAAAATAAGGGATAATTTACCGTCTTCTGTATCCATCCCTATTCAAGGAGGGCAGCAGAATATCATGCAGCTTTACAAATTAATGAATGCGCGAACGAAGGTGATTAACAACATGATGATCTTTAATATTAAACTGCCATTATTAAAGAAGGAAATGTACGAACTGTTCAACATTGTTCCAGTACCTACTCCGCATGGCAATGCTTCTATTTTCATCCAACCTTCAATGGACTATGTGGTGGTAAATTTACCAAGGGATCAATACTATCCTATGGCTAGAGAGGAGCTCACTTGGTGCAAATTGGCTAACGAACATCAATTCCTATTTACTCAGGCTCGGCCATTTCATCATAAGGACGGAAACAAATGCGAAATTAGCATGCTAAACCACGAATCGACCGTTCAATCCAGTTGCATCATAAGAACAACAAATAGAACAGGTTTTTGGATTCAACTCCATAACCGTAACAATTGGGTATACTCTCTGGACCAAAAATATACGGTAAACATAATATGCCAAGACAGAATAGTCCAGAAAACATTGGAAGGTGAAGGAATTTTGACATTCCATGAAAATTGCATGCTAAAACACGGTCTAGTGACATTAAATTCACACAGCGTTTATCTTGGTCGACTTAATACATCGTTCATACCGTCGATTGATTTAAAGCACCATAACAACATTTCTGCAATTCCATTAATTGACATCAGCCCCCATTTGGATAAATATGATCTAAAAAATACGGATAAAATAACAAAAGCGATAGACAGCCTGAAGTCCCGAGAAGTGCTTCCCGACCGATCTGAGCGACACCATACTCATCACTATGCAACCGGATATTCTGCAATCTTGCTGGGAATACTTATAATTGCATATTTGACAACCATAAAATGGATGAAAACTCGTCGGAAGAAACAACAAACAACAGCCTCAGCTCAAAATTTCGAGCTAAAACCAATAGAATCTATTTGAAGCCTGATATCCTTCAAGGCCGGGGAAGGTGTTCGGATTGCATCCTAAAATTACATTTATAAGTTTTTTTTATTTTGTCTACCTAAAAAATATTTTTCTAGACTTGTCCAGAATTCTACATAAAATTAAATATCTTTGCAAAATTTTTTGTATATTATGATGTTTTCTTTTGTTACTCAAAGCATGTTAAATGTGGGAAATGCAATTTTGCAATTCAGCAACTTCAAAATGAGAATTAGGGGAAACGCATTTATATTTACCCATTTGTGGAAAATGTATTTAGTCTCCAAATTAAATAGGGGAAATTTTGTTTTTATTTTTTATATTAAAAAGGCACTATAAAAGCCGCAGAATAATAATAAATTAGTTCAGTTACTTTTCAAAGAGTGTTTTGATTTAACTAAAAGCCTTTATCAGTGCAGTGAGGCTGCTGCACAACAAAAAAACCCCAAAAAGTAATTGTGAAACGCCACAATATTTCAGTGAGTATTGTTGTTTTAAAAGCTGTTGGAGATTTTTCATAACCGACTTAAGAGTTACAATCTCCGGACTCTGCCTATCTAGGAACTGTCGATGAAGGGCTTTTAGTCTCGTCAGTATACGGCTTTTATGAGTTTGTAGAGCGTCAATCGTTGCATTCCTGTAACAGTCCGTGCTGTTCTTCTTCTTCATTTTCGGTATAGTTTTGTCCATTGTCCGTACAATGAGGTTATCCATATCTGTCAAATATGAGTCAATCTCATTGTTAGTCAAATTCCTGGTTGTTGGGGGTACAAGTGCACTGTTACGTATTGCCCTTTCCATGGACTTCTCAAATCTTGGCCAGTGCATCCTCTGGTAAACAAAAGGATGAACTTCGCAATAATCAGAGAGCTCCATGAAGTCGTTAGGGACTTGTATAGTTACAATCAGTCCATAGTGGTCGCTGTCGTACGGCACTGTCTTTAGACAGTTGGTCTCGTTTGTATTTGTCCCTGGAAGCCCAAACCGGGCGTCTAGCAGGCATAGATCCAGAAAAGACCCTCCGCTTGGATATGAGGGTATGTCCGTAGCCAAAAGGTTAACTTTTCGTTGAATTCTATTTTGCTCCAACCAGTCATTTAGTTGTTTGCCCCTAGTATTAGGCGTTGGATTTCCCCATGCCGCGTGACGTGCGTTTAAATCTCCGGCCAACAGGTAAAAATTTTGCTCCGACTCCAGCTGCAGAGTTTGAAAAAGCAAGTTCAGTTCCTCCAATGCATATTCCAGTCACTTCCCGCACATTTTTTACCTTTCTTTCACACACATTGCGTGTAGTGTGAAAGTAATTCTGCCTCTGTTTATCATAGATATTACTTCTTTGATATCTTGACTTTTTCGCTCCCATTGAAATTGTTATCAGCTGATCTCAAGGTCCCTGAAACATTTTCAAAAATTTGTTCTAGCTCATCACTCTTATTATTATTGCTCGCTGGTACTATTTAGCTACTGCCTCGATCCTTTCGACGACGCGACAGCGTGTTATACTTATCGTAATAAATAATTTTTTTAAAATTGGCCCCGAAAAAAAATGGACGGACTAAAAAGTACGAAATAAAATAAATTTTTAAAAACCTACTTCAAAAAAAACCAATACCGTGATGCACAAAAAAGGATGAAATAATTGTTGGTAGTTCTTTACAATACTAATACAATCAGAATGGATTTAAAAAGAAGAATCACTTCAGAAAAAATATTTTTGTAATTCTTTACAACATTAATCCAATCAGAATGGATCTAGAAAGAAGAATCACTTTTGAAGACGGTGCCAGGTTGACTTGCTTCGAAAATTGTTTTCATTTCTTTGTTAACCTTATACACTTAATACATCTCCCCGAAAACAGGTGTTAGCACCGTCTTCAAAAGTGATTCTTCTTTCTAGATCCATTCTGATTGGATTAATGTTGTAAAGAATTACAAAAATATTTTTCAAAAGTGATTCTTCTTTCTAAATACATTCTGATTGGATTAGTATTGTAAAGAACTACCAACAATTATTTCATCCTTTTTTGTGCATCACGGTATTGGTTTTTTTTTGAAGTAGGTTTTTAAAAATTTATTTTTTTAAGCCTTCCTTTGAACTCCTTTTTCAGAATTTAAAAAAAATTGCATGGGACCAGCGTGGGAAACTACACTCTCAAGCAAAAAAAGAAAAAAGCAAGTTACTGCGTTACAAAATTATGCGTGAACAGGACCAAAAAAAACATACCTACGCGTCGAATTGATAACCTCCTCTTTTTTGAAGTCGGTTAAAAAAGACGATCTTTCAGCGATTATTAATTTATTAATATTTTGTGTTAATTACATGAGTCACAATTGAACTGAATTTCTTCCTTAAATCTATTTTTATTACAACTAACTTAAAAATAATTTCCCATAGTTAATTTCCCTTGGTCAGCGTCTGCAACGCCGGATGCGTTTTGAAATTTAACCCCTTTACCTAAGTCGTGAGAGCTTGGGGTCAACATCATGTTGTGTTGCGGCACGTGGAGAAGATGGGGCTATATGACTTCGGTAACTCCTCCTCCCTTGGTGTGAAGTGTGGACCATAAGAATTTGGAGGTTGGTGGTCCAGGAGCAATGCAATTTTGAGGGTATGTGACTTCGATTGTGATGGAGAATTTCCGGCTAATGTAGGTGGCGATGATGATTGAGGATCCACAATGGTGTAGGTGTGTTTTACTTTGGGCTCGGTTTCCAAGTTTTCCAGGGCGGCTTTATTTTGTATGTTGTATTCCTTTAATTTTTGTAAGTTGAGAATTTCGATAGTGGATTCTGGGTGAAGATTTCCATGGAACATCGGGAGGATGTGGACCTCGTCCCAAAAGATGTTGGTGTCGTCTCTGTATAATACATCGTTGATTGGGATCTCGCAGTCTTTATAATGGAGTAGGATGGTGCCTTGAATCGTTGAGTGGTTGTTTCCACAGGTTGATGATACTGATGTTTTCGGGATGTTCATGAGAAGGACAAAGTTCGGTTCTGGTTGCAGGATTGTTTCAATTTCCCCTACTTCGTTGACTGTGCAGTTTGCTGCTTCACCATTAAGTAACGGCGCTAAGTATCTTGATTGTTGTGTGGTTTCTTGATCCCTGCTCTCCTGGCAATAAAATATACTATTTTTTTACAGAATTGTCTGAAAATTATTTGTGTGTAGCGGGATCAAGAAAATAAAAAACGCATATAGTTGTCGTTTTGCGGTTCTTTTATTCCTTTTCTCCAAAAACTAATTCAATAAATGCAATCACAATATTATCACAATATATTTAAATTCAAGATCAACACTATTTATTAAATTCACAATTCTTTTCTCTTAAATCTACCCACACCTATGCTAACTAATCCTCACTCAAAGGTTAACCCTAAATCCAAAAATTATTTTCTGGACTGACCGCCTAATAAACTAAGCGTTACTCAGCCACAACAATTTTTGGTCCTACCGTGGAGCACTTTTTTCTTTATGACCAAGCAAATCGAAGCACTAATTCGTGATGATAAATTTGACGCAAGACTAATAATTTGTACCGCAGTGTCCCCTTTGCTATATGTTCTTCCTTGTATGAAGGTCGGTATGCAGTGCACTTCCTGCATCAAGCTGTTGTATTATAAAAATTTGAAATCATCCATCTGGGCTTTAGGGCCTGTGCGAATAGTGGCTAAATGGCTAAATCTTTCCACGAAATACTAGGCGCGTTTCATTTTCATTGGAGTACGTACGCCAGCGTAGTTAGGCGCACATCGGAGTAGATGCTGCCACAGCTGAATGTGCGCTGAACTACTCCGGAGTACGTACTCCAATGAAAATGAAACGCGCCTACTAAATCGTTCCACAAAATTTCCATTGTTCAATTTAAGCCGTGTTTTTTTAATGAACTATATAGGTCTTCGATCCAGTTCATTAAAAAAACGACAAGGGAAATTTCACTAAGCGCCATCTTCAGTGCTTTAAATATATTAAAATTAATCCGAAGTTGCGTGTCAATAAACAACTGTTACACGAATTCCCCTCTAGAAAATAATGAATAAGTTTCTAAAAAATAAATTATTTGTTTCCTCATGCCTTCAAATTTGCTCTCGTCACTTCTATGTTGTTTTTATTTTTAATGACGTTTTTCCGACAGCCGGTAAGTATGCTACATTCCGAAAAGAAAGGGAAATTTTGAAATGTCCCAAGACCTGGATAAAAACCTCGATAAAACCTGGGTTTTCAGATTTGTATGGGGAAGAACTATATAGTTCATTAAAAAAACACGGCTTTAGTTAGCTAGTGGTGGGCGAATTCTTAGTCGGCTAAATTTGATTTTGACAGGAATTAGGGAGATTGGGAACACAACGTATCTCAAAAACGTAAACGTAGACGCAGAATCCTACGTATTCGACGTACGTATATACGTACGTCTACGGTTACGTAAAGCAGAGTTTGGGTAAAAAGAAATTGTTGACGAACGTAGCTCGTGGTGACGTGAGAACAACGTTGAAATGTCAAATAAACGTGCCAATCGACACACAGTGGACAAAAGTCGAAAAAACTGAGATAATTGTTTGAAAATAAAGTTATAAAGGTTTTTGGGGTCGCTGATCACGAATTTGTTATTATTTCTTAAAAAACAAAATGGCGGCTTCAAAATGGCGACCATCAATATTGAACACTATTTTTCAATGAAATTGGGATTGTGTTTTCCAGGTCGCTGATCTCGAATTTGGTATTATATTTTATTTTATTGGATATGGTAACGGTTTAGCCGCTAGGGCGTTTTGAAGTTGTTTTTTAGAGTTTTACATATCACCCTGTATTTGTATAACCCTACGACCTATTTTCATGAATAAGGTATCAGTGAGCGCAGAATACTGTCATCTATCTAAAACTGTAAAAATCAAGGTTCTACCCTATCAACTTCCATAGTAATGAGTCATCAAAGTCAAAATTTTGGTTTTTTTAACTAAAATTTTAACCAAAATCACCTTTTTCCCCATAAACTAGCTAGTTAACTAATTTTTTTTTTGCAAAATTGGAAAGCTTGGACAATTTTCTATCAATAATGTCTGGACAATTTTTATGCTACGACCTTTACTTTTGAAGTTATTAGCAAGTTTGATGTTAAAATTGATCTTATTTGGTACTTTTTGGCAAAGCTTAGGTGAAAAGGTACTAAAAAAGTACGAAATGAGCCAATTTTAGCATTAAAATTGCTTATAACTCCAATACTTATGTTAATTTGACCTCGAAAGTTGATTACCAAAGATAAAACGGTTCAATTTAGGCTAAGCACTACTTTAATAAGTTAAAAAAACAAAACATGGATTACGCAGAATTTTGTACAAAAAGTGTAATTAAACAAAAAGGGGCAACTTCGGGCAATAGTTCTTGGAATATGTTTTTGCCAAAGGGTCAATAAATAATATAAGACAAAAATCAGAGCGGGATATAGCGGCACTTCTTTTGTACGTCTATTAATATAAATTTTTTTTTTACTTTTTCGATAAAAAGACAGGTCAAGAAATCTTCACCGTGTTAAAAATATGTGAACAAATAAATATTCTAGTTAATATTATTAAATTATACTTACTTTCCTGAGAATAATCCATTTTATAACATTTAAAAATATGCGACACAACACTTCCTACGTATGTTTAAATAATTGGTTGCCGCCGGGGTTAATGATGCTATTTCAAGCAACGCATGCAACGGCCACTTTCAGAATGATTTTAAAAGGCAAGAAACACTATTTGATTGGTTCTATTTGTCTTATGCTATCCTAGGTACCCTAATCTAACAAGTTAAAATAAAAAAAGTTCCTAAATAAGACTTTCATTTTTCGACTTTTGGCCAGATTTTTGGCTTTTTCAACCACTGTGCGACGTACAGAAGCGAAGTGTACGCAAAAATGTACGTAAAGTCGTGACAATTTTATTAATTTTTGAGGTTATACTTCTTCAGGCGCCTTTTTAAAAAATCGTATGAGAGTGAATTTTTAGGAATATGCGAGACGCAACGCGAGACGCAACGATAGGCGAAGGGGTATGGAGGGAAAGCATTTCAACTCCCATTCTTTAGCTGATGTCTGTTCACGATGTCGATGGGTGAGGAGCTTTTTATCCTGAGGCCATGGAGGGAAATAAATTTCTTGTACGATTCATCAGGTAAGCGAAGGTTTGGATTTTTGTAGGCATGAAGATTCGTAGACGATTTTACTGTGCACGACGTTGCTGGGTGAGGGGTTCTGTCGCTCGGCTATGGAGGGAAATCCGATCCGTGTTTTATTCTTCACCTAAGCGCGAGTTTCTAAGGGCTAGTTTTACACCAGCCGACTTTTTCAGAAGATTTTTCTTGGTTGTTTGTCGGCTGGCCAAGATAATAATAAAGCTATATGGCAACTGTACAATAAGCGATAATTATTTACTGTTTTACTAATGATTTTGAATGCTTAAAACTTAATATAATTACTCAATCAGAAATTAGTTTGAATATATTATACAAAATATTTACTGTTATTATTTGGGAAAATAAAACAATGAACAAGATATTAATGCTTTTATTTAGCTTGACCTCGTATATTTGTTTGGGTCAAATCTTGCGACAGCTTTTTCAACTACTTCTACTAAACCGATTCTTATGAAACTTTGCACACACATTGAGCTAACGTGTCAGTGCAATCTGACAATTTTGTAAAAAAATCTAGATGGCGGTTCCAAGATGGCGGACGAATTTTTCAATTGTTTCGATTTCATTGAAAATCGGTATCGGGGGGTTTTAGGGCCACAAATGACGATTCTGTGGTCAAAGTTAGAAAATTAAAAATGGCGGCGCCAATATGGCGGATGAATTTTGGAAATGTGTTCTGAATCCATTAAAAATCGGTATCGGGGGGTTTTAGGGCCACAAATGACGATTCTGTGGTCAAATTTTAAAAATTCAAAATGGTGGCGTGGCGCCAATATGGCGGATGAATTTTGGAAATGTGTTCTGAATCCATTAAAAATCGGAATAGGGGGGTTTTTAGGGCCACAAATGACGATTCTGTGGTCAAATTTTGAAAATTCAAAATGGCGGCGCCAATATGGTGGATGAATTTTGCAAATGTATTCTGAATCCATTGAAAATCGGTAGGGGGGGTTTTTAGGGCAACAAATGACGATTCTGTGGTCAAAATTTGAAAATTCAAACTGGCGGATGAATTTTGGAAATGTTTTCTGAATCCATTGAAAATCGGTATCGGGGGGTTTTTAGGGCCACAAATGACGATTATGTGGTCAAAATTCGAAAATTAAAAATGGCGGATGAATTCTGCAAATGTCTTCTGAATCCATTGAAAATCGGTATCGGGAGATTTTTAGGGCCATAAATGACGATTCTGTAGTCAAATTTGAAAATTCAAAATGGCGGATGAATTTTGCAAATGTGTTCCGAATCCATTGAAAATCGGTATCGGGGAGTTTTTAAGGTCACAAATGACCAATCTGTGGGCAAAATTTAAAAAAAATCAATATGGCGGTATGATTTTGGCAATTACGATTCGATTTCACTGAAAATTGCTATTTGGGGGTGTTTTAACGTGTTATGAGCCAGTGGCCGTCTTCCGGCGTCCACTCTCTCATCACCAAACATCTCCATCTCCAACACAACATCCGCCCTCCGGCATCAGTTTCTCATCGCTTATAACGAGCAAATGCCAGTGCGCAAACATTCTGGAAAATATCAATCATAATGATATTTTCCCTTTATTCCCAAATGCACAAACATCTCAGGCCATCAGACCTCCATCCCTTTATCACATAATAAATGTGAAAAACCAGATTGCAAAGACACCTATAACCTCATGCAAACATCCCATAGGCCCGAACATTTTCGGCCACCAGGCCACGACAATTTCATCACGTAATAAATGTGAAAACCAAATTCTAAGGGCACACATAAAATAGCAAACATTCTGGAAAATATCTATCATACGATATTTCCTCTAAATTATTCCCCACATGCCAAAACATTTTAAGTCACCAGGCTTCCACCTTCTCATCACATAATAAATGTGAAAAAACATCAACACTTCAAGGGCATCCAATCATCCACCAGCGCAAGCGCGCATGAGTTCTGGTCAATGTCACTAACATGACTCTCGATTTCCTCCACATGCCACAAGTAGCCAATTCCGGGAGGAAAACGTCAATCAAAAGTGATACGATTTTCCTTCCCTAAAAAGCCAGGTGTCTATCAACCCATAACCCAAGGATCAAATTGCAATTCGCAAATTCCTCATCGACCTTGATCAATAGAATGCACTTTTCGCGATCAAGCAATTCTCCCCCATATGCGTTCCCAGCAGAGGCACGTATATTTTCCATATCTGCAATCTACCTGCTCTAAAAGAGAGAAAAGGCTGAGAATTTCTATAAGAATCTCACGGAGAATTCTTATACCAGTCTTAATACTATGCATTTCGTCTAAAAGGTGGCATAGTTTTAGGCGAAATTAAATGTTGTTGGTTGTGTACATGAACACTTCAACCAAAGCATGGGAACTTCAGCCAAAGAAAAACAGATGGCTACGTGCATGAGTACTCGCAGAAGCGGTACCAAAAATATTATGCAAAAAAAGACCGGAATCGTGGTAGGGATGACTCGCGATGGCGACGGCGCATAATAAAAACAGGATGCGCGTAAGAATCAACCCCCAGTAAAAATTTGGATTTTTTAAGAAGCAGTAAAGCTTCAGATTTAAAAAAAAGAAAGAAACGGTTAAAATTCGAATTATTAAGTTAAAATTCGAATTAGTAAGGACGGAGTTTTGCTAATTTCATTATTCAGTTTTCATTATTTCTTTTTCGGCCGGTAGTTGTTTCGGTGCGTAAACTTAATAAATTAAGTTTAAAGTTTAAAGTGAACTAAATGGTTTTGTGAACTGTTAAATTAAACTGTTAATCGAAACCGTCAAGTATGACATAAATAAAGAAAAAAAAAACTAATCAAACTAAGAGTGTTTCTATTGATCAGCGAAAGAACAAAAGGGGTTAGACATTCTTCTTAAAAAAGCACGGTCTAATCCCGTTATGCACGCGCTAAGTGGTAAAATTTAATAAAAATAATTAGTGCATAACATAATTTTGGTGGCAGCGGTGGAATGCCAGGGGACTAAACCCAGTATCCGTTACCAAGAAAGAGGTTGTCCTGAAAAAATAGGCACCTTCATCTTTACTCAATCAACAAAGCACCTCATTTTTTTTCAACTGTTAGCCCCTCCAGAGGCCAGGAGCCGGAGTTAGGGTGGTGCCATCTATAATCAACGAGGGAAACATACAACAACATACCAACGTAGGAACCTCAACATACCAACGTTGGAACCTCAACAAAAACCAACGAGGGACCACTTCATTCCATCATAAATTAAAAACAACGTTGGAACCTCAACAAAAACCAACGAGGGACCACATCATTCCATCATAAATTAAAAACAACGTGGGATCCCAAAACCAGGATGAACAACATCGTCAAGAATTGCGTGCACACAGCACATGCGGAGCAACCCATCGGCAATTTAACCAAGTAAGTGGAATATTTGGTTATTTTTTTTTATTATCTAGAAAAATTTTTTATAAATAATAAAGGAAAATAATAATAATATATAGATAAATAAATTATATAAATTCTCATATGACCTAAGTTGTCAAACGTAACTTTCGATCCTCTTTGGAGACATGTTAAACTTGTTCTTTTGACATTCAAATCTCAGTAATTTTCGATAGATTCTTTTTCTTTTTGCCATGTGTAAACCCGTCACATTCATTCCGCGAGTTTTGGCAGGTAGCTTCATTAAATTCAGTGTGGCGGATGCCAATGAAATCAATTTCTTGTCAACAGAAGTAGTTGATGAATTACCCTTAATGTTAGAGCCTGTAATGCAAGTAGAAGTAGAATTTCCTACTGCATATTCACAGGAGATTTCGTAGAAACTAGCTTAAACGAACTTTTCACCCCCGCCGAATGGGAGGAACTAATGATACTTGCGGCCATTGATCCCGCACATTAAACAAGATTTATTTTTTTTTTGGGCTCTCTCAAAAATTGAGCTAAGATCCAAGAGAGTCCTAGTATACCCATCCCGTGAAGTAACAATGCCGGACGAACAACCGAACGCTCCTACAGAGAGGAAGCTTACTGTCTCCGACATTCGCGAAATGATTCCAGAATTTTCTGGAAATAAAAACGAACTAAACCGGTTTATCGCATGCTGCGATAGTTTGTTCGATACTGCCAAGGCCCCCCGGGACGCGGCATTTTTTTCAATATTTTAAAGACTCGAGTGTCTGGTCCGGTGTACGACATCATCGACTATGGTGGCGCAACCACATGGGCTGCGTTAAAAACCCAGCTCTTGAAGAAATATAAACTATCCAGGAATACAGCGCGAGAAGACTTGCGAAAAATCAAGCAAGGGCCCAAGGAAAGCGTAAGCGAATTTTCTCTTCGTGTTACACGTGCATTAGGCGAATTGAATAAGGCTACACAGGCAGCTATTACCGATGCCAATGCCCGTGCTATTTTCATAGAAGAAAATGAAAAGGAAGCTATCTCAGCTTACGAAAGTGGCCTCAGAAGCGAGAGACTACAGACTTTAGCGCAGGCTAAGGACGAGAAAGAACTCTCTACATTAATAGATTACGTGTTGGAGCGAGCCGCCCGCACCGAAGAAAAACATAACAGAGACCCTACACAAGATGCGCCCTCTCGACAAGTACCAACTTGCGAGGTATGTAATAGGCGTGGCCATACGAAGGACACCTGCTACAGAAATAAGGTGATCCCAAGTTTTAACCAGCCACCAGTTATCAAACGCGAAGTTCGACGACTATACTGCACGTATTGTCGCCGACCTAACCACGACATCCAAGATTGCAGAACAAGGCGCTCTGACATGAGTAGAAATATTCAAGAACGACCCAGGCAACAAGATATGGGTTTACAAGAAAGGTGGTCATCACCACCCATGAACAATAGGCAGTTACCTATTAGTCACTTAAATACTGCTACTGGTCCTGCTATGCCCTCAAGGGCAGCACAGGGGACAAACTACAGACAAGTCAGGGTTCTGAATCAGGAGCCCCAGCTAAACGAGCAGCAGGGAAACGAAGTCACGCGGGACGGACAGACCGGCAGCCCAGCCCGCCTATACGAAACGATAGCCGAGTTAGAAAACCGAAACTAAAATTATCAGTCGAACTTCCTATTACGATCACCGGGGACGACGTCACAGTATCATTACCAAACAGCATGTCCAAAAATGGTACTACAACTTTCCTAGTGGACACCGGCTCACAGATAAGTCTGCACAAACTCAGTGCCACTACCAAAGATAGCTTGGTCGATGTAAGTCAACGATGCATAATTACCACTGCCCTCGAAGAACAAGCCTTATCACTGGGCGTAACTGACGGTAGATTAGAACTAAGTGACGGACACATCAGTATGGACATCTATCACCCCTTTCATATCATAAAGGGAGACGGTGGCCTCAACTACGATGGACTACTCGGACATGATTTCCTAAGGAGATATGTCTGTGACGTTGAATACTCGGAGGACATAATGAAGTTCAAACTAATTCTAAGCAAAGATGGAGCCATCCAGCTACCCAGTGAAAACATAAACCCCGCACTAAATTTTTTTAGCCCCCCATCCCAGTATACCTATAGGACAGAAGATCTTCTCCCGCCGAGGAAAGCACTCTCTGATCCTCTGCCTACCGGCAATAGTTCGGTTAACCACATAAAGGCAGGTACAGGTGAATATGCTGAAGAAAATATACCCATCAGGCAAAGGACCTGCATGGAAGAAAATATACCCATCAGGCAAAGGACCTGCGTGGAAGACAATATACCCATCAGGCAAAGGACCTGCGTGGAAGACAATATACCCATCAGGCAAAGGACCTGCGTGGAAGAAACAAAGGAATACTACGAGATTATCAATGAAAATGGAAACACGGCTTACGGGGATACGGATAAAATATTCGAATATAACACGGGAAAAATGCCCATGCAAGTAACCAAACAGGCTGATGAAAGAGCACATAGAGAAAGCAATGGGGAACAGATCGACATTCAGGGTAGTTGCGAATTCAAAGAAGAGAACCAAGATGGTAATCCTGAAACTTATTTGTTAATACCAGGCAGAACGGAAAAGATAATAGAAATACCTACAAAAGAAACCGGCATCGTAATAAATGATAATAAGCTCATAATGCCAGGAGTTTTTGTGGGAAGTTGCATCGCTCAACCGGTGAAAGGAAACATTAAAATTCCGATCCTCAACACTAATGAGGAAGACATAAAACTGGACCCATGGGAAGTTAACCCAACCTGGACAAATTTAGAAGAATTTAGCGTAATAGAGCCTAGATATGAAAATGACCCCATGAAGGGCCGACTTGAGAAACTCGAGCAAGTACTAGATTTAACACATTGCAATGCGGAGGAACGGCAAACGGTATTGGAAGTGTGTCGCGATTATAATGATTTATTTTTTTTAGAGGGAGATTATCTAACCTGTACGGACGCAATCTCTCATACAATTCCCACATTGGCTGACAAGCCCCCAATTTATACCAAGCCCTATAGACTCCCTGAGTCACAAAGAGCCGAAATAAACCGCCAAATAGAAGACATGCTAAAGGATGATATTATCAGCCCAAGTAGCAGTCCCTGGAATTCCCCGCTACTCGTAGTACCTAAAAAACCTGATTCCTCGGGTAACAAGAGGTGGAGAGTTGTGGTGGATTTCAGGAGGTTAAATGAAATAACCATAGGTGACGCTTATCCGCTGCCTAACATCACAGATATCTTGGACCAATTGGGTAGATCCAAGTATTTTACTACTTTGGATTTGGCCAACGGGTTTCACCAGATACCGATGGACGAGGCAGACAAGGAAAAAACAGCGTTCAGTACACCTTTCGGGCATTATCATTATAACCGCATGCCTTTTGGTCTCAAAAGGGCCCCTGCTACTTTCCAGAGACTGATGAACACAGTCCTGGCGGGACTACAAGGAATACGATGTTTTGTTTATCTTGACGATATTGTCGTATATGGTTATGATTTGAGAGACCATAATAAAAAATTGAAAGAAGTATTCCAGAGATTACGGGGAAATAATCTAAAACTTCAACCCGAGAAGTGCCATTTTCTAGCCAAAGAAATTACATATTTAGGTCACGTCGTTAGTTCCGAAGGCGTGCACCCCGATCCTATAAAAATAAAAGCTCTAAAAACTTATCCCCAGCCAAAGAAACCAAAGGATATTAAAGCCTTCTTAGGTTTTGTGGGCTATTATAGAAGGTTTATTGCTGATTTTGCTAAATTAGCTAAACCTCTAACAAAATTGCTGAAGAAAGATGTTCCATTCGTATGGGACGCCTTCTGTGACGAATCTTTTCGGGTTCTAAAAAAGAAACTCGTCACAGCTCCCATCTTGGCTTACCCGGATTTCAATAGGGAATTCATTGTCACTACAGATGCTAGCGATGTGGCTCTGGGCGCTATTTTATCGCAAGGCGAAATAGGCCTAGATCAACCAATATGCTATGCAAGCCGCACATTAAATCCTGCTGAAACTCGTTATTCAACCATCGAGAAGGAACTTCTCGCCATCGTCTACGCTGTTGAGCAGTTTCGACCATATGTATATGGCCGCAAATTTACGATCGTGACCGATCATAAGCCACTCGTATGGCTTATGAATTTAAAGGATTGCACGAGTAGGCTCACCAGATGGCGCATAAGGTTGGAAGAATACGATTATGTAATCAAATACAAAGCGGGAAAATTAAATGCGAATGCGGATGCGCTTAGTAGAATTGAACCTGCAGAAGCAGCTGTGAACATGATCACTAGAAGCCAAACCCGGGCAGCGGCACAACTGGAGAACAATAGCGCTCCCACAGCAACCCCAAGGGAACCAGAGGAGGAAGAAGAGGAGGCGAAAATCCTGAACAAAACCTCATCCCTCCTCTATGAAAAAGGAATAAGTCACAAATTCTTCTTATTACCTTTAACAGAAAACGAGCTCGAACGCCAACTTCGGGAAAAATTTAAGGACCTTCCTGCAAACCTCGAACCGGAACAAGTGTATGACATTAAAAACCATTTCATATCAAAAGGCCCTCTTCCATTGCGCACCCTTAACGACGAGGAAATAATAAAGAAGATAATCAATAAATTTGTTCAGCTGGGACATAAAGCAAAGCTCCCAAAAATACATTTAGCAATCCCGGCATTTAATAGTCTAGATTACCATAAGCTTAAGGATATATGTAAGGAAATAGTTAAGGATATAGATTTAATTTATTATCTAGGTAGGGTCAAATTCCTGAGTAAACAAGAAGAAATTAATCAAGTAATGAAAGATTACCACGAACTCCCTACAGGCGGACACCAGGGTGTTATGAGAACCTTGAAACGGTTAAGAAAAGATTACTCTTGGGAAGGAATGAAACAAGATATAGAAAAGTATATCAAGTCTTGTTCGTCATGCCAATTGAATAAGTTAACTTCGAACCGTAAGATTCCGATGAAAATAACAACGACAAGTTCCAAACCCTTTCAGAAAGTGTTTTTAGACATCGTGGGTCCATTACCCACTAGTTATACTGGGAATAAGTACTTACTCACATTCCAGGACGACTTGACAAAATACTCGGCTGCTATCGCATTAGAAAATATGGAGGCTATTACGGTCGCCAAGGCTTTTGTGGAGAACATAGTGTGTAGACATGGAATCCCGCAGTCCCTCCTGACTGATCAAGGATCAAACTTCTTGAGCTCTATGTTTAAAGAGGTGACTAAGCTACTGCGAATCAAGCAGTTGCAAACTACACCGTATCACCCGCAAACCAATGGAGCCCTGGAACGAAGTCATAGGACCCTTGCCGAATATCTAAGACATTATGTAAATAGGGATTCACTGACATGGGATACATGGATTCCATACGCAAGCTTCGTCTACAATACAACCCCCCACTCGAGTACTGGTTACACGCCCCATGAACTACTGTATGGCTTCCCAGCCGAGATTCCCACAAATTTACAGAGCAATCCAGCCGTCCTGTATAATTACGATAATTATGCAGAAGAACTAAGAGCGAGACTACAACATGGTTTTAAGATCGCAAAAGAGACTCTTGTTACTAGAAAAGAAAATAGCAAAAGGTATTACGATCAGAAGGCAAGCCCGAAAACCTTCAACCTGGGAGACAAAGTTTTATTAAAAAATAACGTACGGAAAAATAAACTAGCCCCCCTTTGGGAAGGACCATTCCCAGTCGTCGCCATAAACTCTTCAGAAAACACGACCGTGAAGGTTAAAAACAAAAACCGAGTTATTCATAATAATAATCTTAAGAAATTCATCGAAGACCCTAACTAATGTTCAAATTTTCCTAGGCTCATCATAACCCTATCGTGGTTATCCATAATGACTGTCGTCATGAGTGAAAATCCGGCAAATATTACAACATTTTCGACCAACCCAGGGATCTACTTCGAGGATGTAGGCAAAGTAGGACTCTACAGCTACGAATGGCAAGTCCTCATCTACTACGACCTCACTAATTTTAAGTTTGAATTAGAAAAACTAGAAGAATATAAATATAAGATAGATGTAATGTGTAAAATTGCACAAGCTCGTAGGGGAATAATAACTCTCTGCATGCCAATTGCGCAACAATTTTCCGCTATATTGACGGACATAAAAGAGAAGTTCAAACTCCTACAATCAGATACGCCACGAAAAAGGCGCGGACTCTTCAACGCGGTAGGAACGTTAAGCAAAACCTTGTTCGGTACGTTAGACGAAGAGGATGCTCAAAGGTATCACGAGCAAATCGAATGCGTCAAGGCTGACCAAAACCAACTGCTGAGGCTAATGAAAAACCAAACCCTCATAATTGAAACCACTGCGAACATTTTTAACAAAAGCCGCATGATGATTAAGGATCAATTCCGGCATATTGAGGATAAGGTTAAAAAGATAGACGAAAGCCTTAATGCTATACAAACTGATATAGCACAAACCAACATAGCAGTAGAATTGGAATCATTGACAGCCCTGACAACACTAGTGACTATGCGATATCAAACAACGCTCGATGCATTGATAGATTTGGTCACGGATGTAAAGCACGGAAAACCTCACCCGGCTATAATAACGCCAACCCAAGTTAACCAAATCCTGGGGGAAATTCAAAAACATATCCCAAAAACTTTAGTATTACCATTTGGCAGAAATAGAAAAGACGAGTTATTAATCTATCGGTTAGGTCACACTTCTACGGCGATCGTAGAAGACAAAATTATATTCTCGATCAAGATTCCACTACCGTTTCACGATGATTATCAACTATTCAAAGCTGTACCCATCCCAACCCCCCATAAAACCGAATTCGTTTATATTCAACCAACTCTTGAATATTTAGTTGTAGATTATGATAGAGAGCATTACTACACTCTAAACAAATTAGATCTGGGAAATTGCCAAACGGTAAACCTGGAACACTATCTATGCAGAATAATACACCCAATTTTTAACGTGCACTCGGGTAATAATCTATGCGAAATAGATCTCCTGAAGCACGCCTCCAATATCCCAGAATCATGCAATATAAAAACCATCCCAAGAACCAACTTCTGGATACAGTTAAACCAACCTAATAAATGGTTGTTCGTTGTGGACAATAGTACTATAGTAGATATAGTGTGTGGAGATAAGATCTCCCCAACCCCTCTAAACGGTAGCGGAATAATAGAACTAAAGCCACAATGTCATCTC
The DNA here is from genome assembly GCA_963855945.1 of Thereva nobilitata. Classification (NCBI taxonomy): domain Eukaryota; kingdom Metazoa; phylum Arthropoda; class Insecta; order Diptera; family Therevidae; genus Thereva; species Thereva nobilitata. Next base: position 150,196,504 of record OY979694.1, read on the forward strand.
AGAACCAAGGAGATGACCATTCAAGCACATAACGTGCAAACTACCAATTTAAATAACTTTTACTTACCGTCGATGAACATAACTCATAATTTGAACCGAACAAATAAGACCAATAACCATAGAATCACCCAAACCTTCCTACTAAAATACAACGACCATAGCGACCTAAGCAAACTCAGTACCGACATACAAACGCAAAAGGCCGGGGAAAATCTTGAAATTGAAACGGGTAAAATTCATCACATCCATCACTACTCAATGAGCTACCTGCTATTGGCTATAATAGTCATAATTTCTATTATAGTCATAAAACTAAAATGCGAAGCAAAAGCAAATATAAGAGTGAAAAACGCGATAGAATTAAAAGAACAAGTTCCCCAAACAAGCGGTGCATACACATTAACCACCGAATAAAAATTGTAAAAAGAAAAAAAAAATGATGAATAAATAAAGTATATACAAAAAAGTATATACAAGTATATACAACATATACTAATTTTCTAAAATAAAAATTTAAAAAAAAAATTATAGGAGGTAATGTAATTGTTCAAAAATATATATATATATATATATACATATATATCATATTAACTTTTAGAGTAAAAATTTCATAGTAGCTTAAGGTAATTGTAAAAAAAAAATATTCATTTTTCCATATAAATGAATAACTATTAGAAATAAAAAAAAAATATAATAAATAAAAAAAAAAAAATATATACAATAAAGATAGCTACTAATGTAAGGATAAACGTAATAATATTAAGGATAAAAGTATAAAAAAATTTTTTTTAAAAAACCAATAACCAAAATATATAATAATGTTTAAAGTAAGAACAGCAAATCAATAAAAGAAAAAAAAAAGGAGAGATATAATAAATTTTCAGATAGAGATAAAAAATTATATACCAAATAAAATTAAAAATAAAATATAATAATTTTTATATATAGGATAAAGACCAGATAAGAAGTAAATACATATTAAGATTGAAAATAGAAATAGTAATGTAAAAATCTTTTTCTTCTTAGGCAAACAAAATTAGATAAATAAGTAAGGGTTGAATTGAAAAATAGAAGAATTAAAGTAAACAAAATGTAAGCCATACATAGGATACATATAGGTATAAAAAAAAATAGAAACAAAAAATTTACAAAAACAAAAAATTAAACCCAAAGATAAGGTATTAGTTAAATAAAATAATTCTTTATTTTTATAAGATTATATATGACCTCCATTTTTAAATATTAATTAAGAGATACCTGTATAAAAAAAAATTAAGTATGAAAAGATAAGAAAAATTAATGTACTTACTCCCGCACAACTATCAGGCCGAAAGAACCAACAGATAGATAAATTACAAATAATAGAACCTGTTTTTAACGCAAGTTTCCCACTTCAAGAAGGTGTAAACTTGCTTTTCTAAGGGGGAAGGTGTTATGAGCCAGTGGCCGTCTTCCGGCGTCCACTCTCTCATCACCAAACATCTCCATCTCCAACACAACATCCGCCCTCCGGCATCAGTTTCTCATCGCTTATAACGAGCAAATGCCAGTGCGCAAACATTCTGGAAAATATCAATCATAATGATATTTTCCCTTTATTCCCAAATGCACAAACATCTCAGGCCATCAGACCTCCATCCCTTTATCACATAATAAATGTGAAAAACCAGATTGCAAAGACACCTATAACCTCATGCAAACATCCCATAGGCCCGAACATTTTCGGCCACCAGGCCACGACAATTTCATCACGTAATAAATGTGAAAACCAAATTCTAAGGGCACACATAAAATAGCAAACATTCTGGAAAATATCTATCATACGATATTTCCTCTAAATTATTCCCCACATGCCAAAACATTTTAAGTCACCAGGCTTCCACCTTCTCATCACATAATAAATGTGAAAAAACATCAACACTTCAAGGGCATCCAATCATCCACCAGCGCAAGCGCGCATGAAGCTGCTGACAGAAACAAGCGCAAACGTCGTGCGGGCAATGACAGAGAGAATAGAAGTAGTGTATTCAAATGCGCACTAACGAAATGCTGATTTGCGCTACGCACACACCGCGCAAGTTGCTTTACTTTCTACTCTTTGCGCGTTGCCGCCGCGTAGTGTCAAGAGATGTTTGTGTTTTGAGTCGTGTTTTGATGGTGGTGGGCATATGTTTGGAGTCGTGTGTTGGTGTTGGGTGGGATAGCAAATTTGTTGGATTTTATATTTAATGAAAATCTTTATTTTTCCAAATTATGGTAATTAAATTAGCACCTAAAACAAAGACAAGTCCTGTAGGATAGAAAAATTTTATGTAAATCATTCAGGTTTTTCAATTTTTTTCCTATCACGTCCACTTGTCACTTTGATTTCGTTGTTGTGTTCAAAGTCGAAGCGCGCCGCCGACACCGCAACATCATGTCAGTGAAAAGTCGCCACATACCGCGAAGCCAATGTCCGCACGGCGTTTGCGCCTGATTCTGTCAGTAGCTTGAGTTCTGGTCAATGGGCATATTCACACAGTGCACATTCATGGCGCCTAAAACCGGTTTTATAGATGAGAGAGGGAAGGGAGCGGAAGAACTTAACGAAACATTTTTCACGCAAAAGCAAACGCGTGAAAGCTGGCATACATATAAAAAGTTACTTCTATCTCTTGCATTCTTTAGCTCTGTTTTTCTCTAACAAGTAAATTTCATCTGCAATACATTTAAAGGTTCCTGTATAGCATTCAAATTTACTACGCTCATTTACGCCCCGTGTGAGTTGCTAGGGGTTGAATAAAACCGGTTTTACTCACCACAATTATGGCAGCGTGTGAATATGCCCAATGTCACTAACATGACTCTCGATTTCCTCCACATGCCACAAGTGGCCAATTCCGGGAGGAAAACGTCAATCAAAAGTGATACGATTTTCCTTCCCTAAAAAGCCAGGTGTCTATCAACCCATAACCAGTGTTGCCAACCCTACTGTTTTAACTGTAGATCTACTGTTTTTACAAATCGTTTACAGTTTTCAGTTTCAAGTTTCGATTCTACAGCTTTTTCCAGTATTAAATATTTTTTAATTCAAATAAATTTAAAATATGTTTATATTGATAATAAATATAATTTTGACAAAAAAATAGTTTGCTTTAAATCAGTTTAGAGTAGCAATTGTAGAGCCATCTATCATTTTTTTGGGCAATTAACTCATGTGTATATGCATGTTGATAAAGCAGTTTTACTCCATTACGGTTACGCAGTGTTACTATGTTTTACCCCAATCAAGCTTCAACGTGTCAAAATCGGGAATTCCCCCAATTTATAATTCTGTAAAACATATATACAAGTACAAGTTATTAATTTTGCTAAAGAAAGAATTAACCATGAGCAGTGATAAAACTGAAGTTTATAAGACTCCACCGAAGGCAAAAACAGCTAAAAGATATGAACAAAAATTTATGGATTCGTGGCTAGTGGATAAACGTTTTAGTGGATGGCTTAAAAAAAGCAGCAAAGGTAATTTATACTTTTACTGTTCTGCATGTGACTGTGACAGGAAATGTGGTATTCAAGAACTGCTGCGACACAAAAGCTCCTCAAAACATGAAATTAATTGCAATAAACTTCAAAAGCAGCCAACATTGTCATCTCTATTGGCTTCAACCTCACAGGGACCACAGCAAATGGCGAAAATAGCCGAAGTTAAATTAGCCCGTTTTATAGCAGAGCATAATCTTTCATTTAACATTTCCTCGCATTTGACCAATTTGGTAAAATCAGTAGCTCCCGATTCGAAAATTGCTGAAAAACTATCTATGAGCCGAACAAAAGCGCGGGCCATCGTTGTAAATGTTACAGGACAAAAAGCGGAAGAAGATTTAATCCAAACATTAAAAAAGTGCGATTTTTCGTTGTTAGTAGACGAGAGCACAGATAAATCGGCAATAAAACACCTGGCCTTGATTACAAGAGTCGTTAATTCCGACTACAAAGTTGAAGACAAATTTTTAACCTTAATACCTATTACAGATGGTACGGCAACAGCTTTGTACGAGAAAATAAAAGAATATTTTACCGAAAATAACATTCCCTACAAAAATCGTATGGTGGGCTTTGCCTCTGATGGCGCTAACGTGATGTTTGGTGGAAATCATTCGTTAATGACACTTTTAAAAAATGATATACCGGAATTATTTACTATGAAATGTATTTGTCATTCGTTTGCCCTCTGTGCATCTTACGCGTGTGAAAAATTGCCGAGAGGTATAGAAGATTTTTGTAGAGAAGTATACAATCATATCCAGAATTCACCAAAACGAGTTGGTGACTACAAAACTTTTCAAGCATTTACGAACGTAAAACCTCATAAATTACTTCATCCTGCACAGACCAGGTGGCTATCTTTAAATCAAGTAGTAAACAGACTTTTGGAACAGCTTCCCGCAATTAAATTGTATTTTCAAGGAGCGGTTTACCTAGATCGTCTACTATCTACCCAATCAATCTTAAACAAAGCTCTAGAACCGACAACTGAACTATATTTGGAATTTTTACGTTATGCACTGCCTATATTTATAGACTTAAATAAAGAGATGCAGTCAGAGAAAGGAAAATTACATTCATTGTATGATCAAGTGTTTACTGCTTATAAAACGATTCTAGAATGTTTTATTAAACAAGAATATTTAGAACTTACAAAAGAAGAGCAGAAGTTAGCCCAAAACATATCAGATGCCAATGAGAATAAGTTATTAAATGTTGATGTTGATGATGTGGAAAAACATTTGCCATTATTCGAAATATATGTTGGTGGCATGGTACCAAATTTAATTAGAAAGAAAGAATTAGATGGAGAAAAACTACAAAATTTCTATGGAAAATGTAAAGAATTTTATATTGAAGCAGCAAAACAAATAAAATGTAGATTTTCGTTCAGTGATAAAAATTGCCAAGCTCTCAAGTGTCTACAGATGTTGAATCCAAGAAACATCCATCGTATTACATCCATTGCAAATATGCTACATTATTTTCCAAGTTTTTGTTCAGGAGACATTACAGAATTAGATAGGGAATGGCGTATTCTCCGAAACAGTAAATTATCGTTGGAGGAGCCCGAAATCGATGAATTCTGGAATCATGTGTCGAAGCTACAACTAGGAGACGGGTCTCAAAAATTTCCGTTATTGTCCAAATTAACCAAAAAATTATTATGCCTGCCACACAGTACAGCGACGGTGGAACGCTTATTTTCGAGTATTAATAATATGAAAACTAAATTGAGAAACAAAATTTCTACCACGTCATTAAAAGGGGTATTATATACAAACTCTGACATTGAAAATTGTTACGAGTTCAATGTAACACATGATCATTTAAAAAGATTTAACAAAAATATGTACGATTTTAAGAAGAAAAATGAGGCCGAAAATGAAGAAGACTTAGAAATTGAAAACGAACAGACATAAGAATTTATTTTTTACTTACATACAATGTTACTACGTATTCATAATTAGAGCGTTAAACTTATCTTTATAGTAAATAAAAACATTTATATGGATTAACTTATTTTTTTATTTTCAGTTTTTTTGTCAATACCTTGTACCTTGTCACCTCCTTTCCAACCTTATCTCATATTAAAATATTTTATTACATTATTTAACTGAGTAATATAGAGACGTTGTAATCATGCTTACCTATTTCTACTGTTGACATCGTTTCTCCTCTACTATTTCTAAACTATCTTCTTAACTAACTATAAAAAATTGAATATGTACATATAAAAATGTATTTAGCGTTTCATTATATGTATATTGGCTTGCAAACGATAGGTAGAGCAAGGTACCGGATAGCATATGCATTGTTTTTTTTAAAATAAGCTTAAGAAATAAACATTATTCAACATCATTAAAAGAAACTGAGAATTTACAGTTTTGTTATTGTAACTTCTACAGTTTATACAGTTTTTTTTGAACTAATATACAGTTTTCCTCTCAGACTCAGTTGGCAACGCTGCCCATAACCCAAGGATCAAATTGCAATTCGCAAATTCCTCATCGACCTTGATCAATAGAATGCACTTTTCGCGATCAAGCAATTCTCCCCCATATGCGTTCCCAGCAGAGGCACGTATATTTTCCATATCTGCAATCTACCTGCTCTAAAAGAGAGAAAAGGCTGAGAATTTCTATAAGAATCTCACGGAGAATTCTTATACCAGTCTTAATACTATGCATTTCGTCTAAAAGGTGGCATAGTTTTAGGCGAAATTAAATGTTGTTGGTTGTGTACATGAACACTTCAACCAAAGCATGGGAACTTCAGCCAAAGAAAAACAGATGGCTACGTGCATGAGTACTCGCAGAAGCGGTACCAAAAATATTATGCAAAAAAAGACCGGAATCGTGGTAGGGATGACTCGCGATGGCGACGGCGCATAATAAAAACAGGATGCGCGTAAGAATCAACCCCCAGTAAAAATTTGGATTTTTTAAGAAGCAGTAAAGCTTCAGATTTAAAAAAAAGAAAGAAACGGTTAAAATTCGAATTATTAAGTTAAAATTCGAATTAGTAAGGACGGAGTTTTGCTAATTTCATTATTCAGTTTTCATTATTTCTTTTTCGGCCGGTAGTTGTTTCGGTGCGTAAACTTAATAAATTAAGTTTAAAGTTTAAAGTGAACTAAATGGTTTTGTGAACTGTTAAATTAAACTGTTAATCGAAACCGTCAAGTATGACATAAATAAAGAAAAAAAAAACTAATCAAACTAAGAGTGTTTCTATTGATCAGCGAAAGAACAAAAGGGGTTAGACATTCTTCTTAAAAAAGCACGGTCTAATCCCGTTATGCACGCGCTAAGTGGTAAAATTTAATAAAAATAATTAGTGCATAACAAACGTCGGAAATAATAAATTTGTTGTCAAAATTAGAAAATTCAAAATGGCGCTGGAAATATGGTATGCATAACAAATCACTTACCCAGAATTTTGTAAAAAGTATAATCCAAAAATGACAGAATTAAGACTAAAAAGAATATAATAAAAATGGGTAAAATTTTTTTTAAGTTAAATGGTTTTATTTTAAATCTGCTGTACCAAAAACTAGAAAATAATTAGAACACGATCATGGACTTTCTGGAATAGTAGCAGTGCTGTCTTCTCATGTCGTTTGCCAAAGGGCATTTTGTGTCGCTGCGTCAGCGAATTAAGTAATATTCTGGGACTTTTAGCAGACTAAAATAAAAACATGGAGGGCATAAAAACCTGTATAACCTCTGTAAATAAGAACAACTTGTCTAGAAAAATGTGTTTCCAAGTCCACCAAAACAAAATAGTTCAAATTTCAGTTACCTAAAGCTGCTCAATTGAATTGAGAAGAATCTAGGGAATTGAACATAATTTAGAAGTGACGTTTATTTCAGTAGTGGAAAGGAGGTGGAGTAAATCTACCCAAGGTCGATGGACCCACAGGCTCATAACAAATGTGGAGGGAAGGGTCACGGGAGAGCATGGAGAGATGAGTTACGACCTCGCACAGTTCTTGAGTGGACATGTGTGTTCCAGAGTAAACCCCATCGGTTCGGACAAGATGTCTTCGCTGTCCCCGGCATTCCTAAATGTGATAGAAGACACAGAGCATGTCCTATTGGAATGCCCGATATTAGCCGAGCAAACTGCTGCTCTGCAAGCGACAGCTCAGGCACGACTCAGAGTAGAAAACATCATAGACTACATGGTGACATCGGGTGTTGTAAAGAATAAAGTGGAGGAGACGCTAAATATGCTCCATCAGAAGGTAAGGCGCAAAGAAATCAAAAGGAAGAGAGTAAGGCTTAGAAATATCGGTAGTATTAGCAGGTAGATAAAAGCTGATCCAGCTGGCGAAGCATTGTTGAAAAGTACCGACAGGCTGGAGCGTGTCGGCATCATGATGCTTCCACCTGCCAACGCACGCAAATAATAAAAAAATCCAATAAATTATTTGCATGCAAATTAAACATTAGTCTTAAATCACGCCAAAGAAGTATAACTTCTGATGCGCGTACATAATTACACACTTTTTTTAAATTAATTTTATTAATATTCATACCTTTTAACTTCATTTTTTACTGCTACTAACCAAAACAATTTAAAATTAGATATATGTATTAGCTGAAGGTCACTGTCATTGAATGCGCCAACGTCGTCGTTGCGATTACGTTTCCTGAGTTTGGGAACACAAATACGCAACAATGGATATCAAGGTTTATACGGGATACGCATCAACATTCCCATTTAATATAAATATATCTCGACCAGGTCCGATAAATATTAGATGCTCCCGACATCATAAAAGATTATTATAAGAGAATAATCTTAGATCCATCGCAATTACGAACATATATACCTTTACAAATCTGAATTTAAAAATTCAAAGGTAGTAGCTTCCTCAGTTGCCTAAATTTAAATATATGTTATCTCCCTGTCGAACACCTATATATAGATTTTCGAGGGATATCGAATCAGACCACTGTTTGCGGGTCCCCTTTCGTCCCTCTACCTAGAGTCATCTTATCGGGGTTGCAGTGGGTTGTCCCATTGCTCCCTTGCTTCGACTCCCCTAGTTATCGCGAGCAGCTGATTGAAGGGAATCTGCCTCATGTCCTCCATCCAATGGAGTCCAGTTATGGCAGCCCTTTTTCTCGCCAGCGCCGGACAGTGACACACTATGTGTGTGGCAACTCCGGTTCCTCCAGGCACATCCGACAGGTGTCGTCCTCCAGAATTCCCATTCTTTTTACGTGATACCTGAAACATCCGTGTCCTGTAATCAGTGCCACCAACCATCTGAGGGTTCTCCTTTGCATATGCAGGATCATTCTTCTGGTTGCGGCAATCGGCAACGTAAGCACCATCTTAGCCTGCCTGCACGTGGTCATAGCGTCCCACCGTCTCCGGTGTTCTTCAGCGACCCATTTCTCGATGCGGTTCCTTACCAACCCTCTGCCAATGGCAGAGTATGGCTCCGGTCCCCAGAATTCCGAGGTTGACCACTGTTTTGCCAGGTTGTCCGCCTTTTCGTTCCCGTCGATGCCTGAATGTCCTCTAACCCAAGCTAGCGTCACGTTGTTTTGTTCCGCACACCTGTTCAGTTTTTGGACACATTCCAACGCCAGAGACGCATTTATCTCTGTCTGATTCATGCGCTTAATCACAGCCTGATTGTCCAGCGCTATGAGGATGCTCCTTCCCTGCACCTGACCATCATTTATGTGATCCAGCGCGTACAGCAGAGCAAGCATCTCCGCCTGGTAAACTGAGGTGTAATTCCCCAAAGCCAGCGAGCAGGTTAGGTTTAAGTCCTCTGAGAAGACTCCCGCACCTGCTCTGCCGTCAATCATGGATCCATCCGTGAAGATATATATGTCTTCCGGCCTCCCTTCCGGAAGCGTTCCATTTCCTTTGAGGGTTTTGTGATACCTTTCGGTCACCCTCATTTTTGTGATCCCTTCCATGGGCATCATGAGCTCCATAATCCCTTTGATACGATCTAGGATCTTCATGTGCCCATATAAGGCTCCTGACGTCTGCCATACGGCATCCCGTCTCATCCGGATCGCTGAGGCCGCCGCAGTCTTTACCACCTGGAGATCTAACGGCAGCAGACCTAACAGCGCCTCCAATGCCGCGGCGGGTGTGGTGCGGAAAGCACCGCTCACACCCACGCAAGCCATTCTTTGCACCTTGTCCAAATGCCTCTTGACGGTTTTCTGTGTGACTTTAGTCCACCAGATCACCGAGGCATATGTTATGATGGGTCTCACCATCATGGTATATGTCCAGTATGCTAACCTTGGTGAGGTCGAACACCTAAAAGTCTAATCTCAAAATAAAAAAAAATATAAACATTCGAAGCTTATATTTTTTATTTACATAAAAATTAAAGGTATAAATTCTAAAAAAAAACATAAAATAACAACACAACAACAGTATTTAGTAAGTAGCAGTCAAACTTTAGCTACCTCGTAAAAAGACTAAATCGCACTGCAATACCGACCTTTCCAAAAATTTAGTTTAGCCGCAATTTAGCGAGTATGCCCTTAATATTCTTCTAATTATTTTCCTCTTTTTTAAAATGTTGAATTGTTTGCCTTTTTCATATATTTTTTATCAGAACATTGTTAGTTTCGGAAATAATTGAAAATTATTGCAGTTGCCTGTCATATTTGTACAGCGGTTATGCTGTATTTAAGCCGTGTTTTTTTAATGAACTATATAGTTCTTCCCCATACAAATTTGAAAACCCAGGTTTTATCGAGGTTTTTATCCAGATCTTGGGACATTTCAAAATTTCCCTTTCTTTTCGGAATGTAGCATACTTACCGGCTGTCGGAAAAACGCCATTTAAAATAAAAACAACATAGAAGTGACGAGAGCAAATTTGAAGGCATGAGGAAACAAATAATTTATTTTTTATAAACTTATTCATTATTTTCTAGAGGGGAATTCGTGTAACACATTGATTATAGAGTAGGTAGATATGGACAAACATTTGTCCAGCTACGATACTAGATGGCGATAGTTGTACAGTTTTAAGTAGAAGGGCTGCGAATTTCTGTTGAAAGCCTCTAAAATCAATGGGCATTGGTTTTCAACATTAATTAATTAATATTACTTCCTTATACGTGCATAATAATTATAAAATACAAAAAAATTTCAATTTTGTTAATTTTTAGTAAAACTTGAAAAAAGCCGGTTTGCGCCTGAATTTTAAAAAGCATTACAAAGCCCTTCACGCATGTTGGAAGAAAAGCCAGAAGTTTTGGATCTAATAATAGATTCCTGTTTGTGTATTCCTTTTGTTTTGTTGTTTTGTTGTTGTTGTTAACAGTTCCGATTTTGAAAGTTTTTTTAAATGTTTGTATTAAGGGTGATTGTTTACTTTATCGCCCCGGCCTCCGCTCTGGGCGCAACACCAAAATGGTCGGGCCCTACTCCGAGAATGGTGTAGAAGTTGAGGTGGCGGAGTGTTGGGGGCGCGCAATCCAGAGTCCAAGTCGTTACTAAAATGACTGCTTATTGAACCGCTATTTTTGAAAAAAATACTTATAAAAAAGTGATTTTTACAAAATTTCAACCCAGAATAACTTTTTAACGGGTGACTGACGGCTAATTCTAAAAGGGAATGTGTTTAGGTTAACTCCTTATACAACCCCTGGGCGGTGGGGTGATAAAGTAAATAATTACCCAAAATTCTAAGAATTTTGGAATATACATCTACATATATATCCCACGACATTACCCATTCATTTAGTTATGGTAGCTTCAATAAAATCACCGCCTTGCTTACTTTCGATAGCACCAAATTTTCAAATTTAATGAAAACAATCCAAGAATTGGAAATAAAAATACTGCCGTGAAACCCATAACTAATGACGAGTTCCGCGACACAAAAACTCACTTGTTTTGTGGTGAGAAAAAGATTGCAAACTAGTTGGAATTCTTGATGTGAAGGTTGCAACGAGATCTTAAATCAAAGAAGAAAGTTGTAGATGTGGACATATTGCGTAGTTATAAGCAATATGAGGGATCACAATCACAAAAGGGAGTATGGTGTTACAGAAGTACTAGAAATTAACCAATAAATGAAAGATTTTAATATTTAATATTTATTCGTAATATTCAATATTCATCATACTGGGTAGTTGGTCATGTGAGCCCTATGACCCACACACCACAAACTTTGTTCGCGTGAACCGTGAAACAAAGGAAAGACGCTGCCAAGCCGCTGGAAAAAGTGGACACAAACATTCCGTCGACATTGTCCGCACAGGCATTCCGTCGGCCGTTTCATTCAAACTTCAAAGAACGACCGACAAAAGCCTCTTTCATGTGGACCTACCATTAAACAACATAAGTCCATAAGTCCTATAATACATATGTATATCTACAATATTTTCATTCATTTTTAATGTATTTTTTTGATTCAAAGGTAAATTTTTTTTAAACGCTTGCTTTTTTCTTAAAAGTTGTTACTTGCAAATTACTGAGTTTATTGAGTAGATAGACAGGAGGCCTCTTCAAAACTACGCACATTTTTGTTGGTTGCAGAGACTCTAGAGTAGAGTTATGCGTGCAACTGAAAAGCAGAAAATTGTTGCAGCCTCTAATTCGACGCCTTCTGTAAAACTGAAAAATTAACTTACATCTCAGCTCTTAGGAACTGGTTTGAGAGCTTTGTTTCTGGTCGTTCAATCAAGATTGTAGTGGATGGTGTCGAATCCAACCCTCTTTCCATCTCGGCTGGCCTTCCCCAAGGGTCGATTCTCTCATCTGCTTTCTTTCTAATATTCTTTAATGATCTGCTCTCAATCCCCTCCAACCCACTTCATAGTTTTGCCGATGGCGGTACTCTGCGTTACTCCTACGCCTTCGACAATAAAAAACAAGCACGGGCCAGACCTTATTTCCTAGTGAACTCATGTCTCTATTAACAGGACATTGAACTCATTCTTGACGGAGGGCGCAAGAATCTTGTCAAATCCAACGCAACCAAATCAAAGTACCGTCATCAGGTGCCCTGGCTACAATTTACAAGTCCTACATTCCACCCCGCTTTGAATATAACTCGCCCCAAAACTACTTCGGCTGGAGAAGGTGCAAGACCGCACCTTTCTCCTCCATAGATCCTTTAAGCCACCTTAGGAATGCAGCAGCCCTCATTAAGTTTTACCACCATTACCATAGCGACTGCTCCACTGACAACTTTATTCCCGCAAAACAATACTAGCCAATTCCTCTCACCCCCGGCTCACTGCAGACCTCCTGTTCGCGCCATTACGGTTTAGAAGTTCTTTTATAAAGAGAATAGATATATGTAAATAGAAATAACAACTCGATTGTGGAACTGCCTTCCACAGTCTGTGTTGCTGAACCCAGCAGAGTTCAAACGCAAGGTTCATCGACATCTACTCACGCACCCTCCAGACCTCTAACCCAGGCGTGTACGCACGGGGGGGGGGGTTACTGGGGGTTAAACCCCCCCATGATTCCAATAATAATAGGAAAAATTATAATTAATAAATATATCAACTTATTAAACAATTAAAAAAATATTCCGAATAACGATGTATAATATATGGTGGATTCTTTTCAAACGGGATAGCAAAAAAATAAGTATCTCTCAAACTTTGGGAATATGTTCGTGAACTCGATGTGATATACCAAAAATTTTTTTAGCGCAATTGGGTGCGCCGTTTCGGAGTTACAACTGTTAATGAAAAAAATGCGATTTTTCAAAAATCACGTATTTCTCATTTATTTATAGCTCTCGACAAACTCTGAGTTTCGGGATGGCCATATAGATTTTTGTAGGAAATTTTCCGTCTTTTCAGATAAAATTACGCAAAAAACCAATTTTGCCAATTTTTTTGGCCTTTTTTGGCCAAAATTTGAAAAAAAAGGAATTTTTAAATTTTTTTTTCATGTCACCAATCGATGTTCTGACTCAAAAACTACGCGCCACCAATTTTTCAGAGTAGTTCCCTTCTTTTCGGTAAAAAAATTGTAAAAATGCCCTAAATCAAAGTCTAAAGTCTTGCGCACACCAAGAGACCATAATTTTTGGAGAAAAACAAGACATTTTGTGATATTCGAAAAATGGTCAAAAATTATTATTTATGTTTCTTCACAATTTTCAATAAAAAAATTGCGATAAAAATATACCTATAGGTAATTATTTTTATAGTGAAATAACATAAAATATAATATAAGTACATAGTCCTATTACATGAGAAAAATTTTTTTTTACCCAATATGTGTACAAAATATGTTTTGTGAACCCCCCCCCCATGGTTTCATCCCCTGTACGCTACTGCTCTAACCTATTCCTTCTCTTCTATCCATCAGATCAAACTTAGTACTAGACATTACACCATTACTTGAACGACATGACGGACTAGTGTTACAAAGAGAGATTCTTTAGCTTGACCATGCCACATAAAAAAAAATTCAAAAATAAAAATTATTTTATATATCTCAATCCTAATATGTACAATTATCCCTAAAAATCTCAAGTTTCGGGAGATTTAGATTCGTACTAAAAATTTGTCACATTTTTCGCTAAAAAAAATTAAATAATCCCTTAAAAGCCATTTCATTTTTCTCAACATAATAAAAAACGCTTGATGCCAAATTTCCGATTAAAGTTGTCTCGCCCATTCATTTCATACCCCCATTGTCAAATTTCACCCATCGAATTTCACTCGCGTTTGTCCATATCTACTTAGTATATAAATCAATGTGTAACAGTTGCTTAGTGCCTGTTCATACGGGTGGTCACCGCGACCTTTCAACACGAAATTTATAGGTGCGGGGAGCGTTCGGCTGGGAAGGAAGTGCGTCTCGATTTGAAAGCGACTCACGTTCGCTTTTCTGACCAGCTGACTGTTTCAATTTCATTTTGTATCACCTTACTGTTCCATTTTATTTTCGTTTCACCCGTATTGGGAGCAAACGTGCGATAGGACAATTTTCAGGCTTCAGTTTTGTTGCACAGATTTTTTACTAAAATTAATTATATTCAGGTAATCACAGTTTATAAAAATTTATGTCACTTTTATGAAAATCACAAACTTTGTTCCCGTACCGTATGTTCCACCTGTCATAAAAACGACTGGACACAAAGCGAAACGTGTAAACAAATATTCGCTTTTTCGTTCGCTTTGTCGCGCGACCTGTGTGAACAGGCACTTACTGGGTGCCTTCCATTTAGACACAGAAAGACAATTGTGTCCGACACAGCGTGTCGCTCTGTGTCGTTCTGTGTAAGCCCAAATGGAACGCATAAGTTCATAAAAAATCCGCCACGGCGCACTTTCCTCGTTTTTATTTTTGTTTGGCAAGTAAATCGTAAATTTTATGTTGATAATTTCTTTAAATTAACTACCCGACATCTTATAAATGCTGGGAATCTTAAAAATGAAACAATATTGTTGTAATTATAAATTAACGATCACATTTCAATTGGCGAGGGTTGGTAGCATTGTCTTAGTTGTGCCCGGCGGTGTCTAGCTGTGTCGTTGATGGAACACTTCTGTGTCGGACACAGTGTAACACTGTGTCTCTCTGTGTCTAAATGGAAGGCACCCACTGACACGCAACTTCGGATTAATTTTAATATATTTAAAGCACTGAAGATGGCGCTTAGTGAAATTTTCCTTGTCTTTTTTTTAATGAACTGGATCGAAGACCTATATAGTTCATTAAAAAAACACGGCTTTTGATGATGTGCATTACCGACAGCTTTGCTTCTCTTTTTACTATCGTTGTCTCCCTTCCTCTTATTGCCCTTATTTAATTTAATTTTTATAAAAAATTTTCCCTTTGGGGCTATTTTTCCATTAAATCTGGCATTGCTGCCCTTAAGGGACTTTATTTCCCAGCTGTTGGTCATCCCAAAACATGGATGACAGTTGTCATTCGTTTGTTATGATGTTGGTCGCGGGCGCCTAGAATATAGAGCTAGTTCTATATTCTAAGGCGGGCGCGAAAGTTTTCGCGATTATTACGTTAATGCGCGAGTGGCTAGTGAACCGGTGGCTATTATGTTGACAGGTAAGTGTTTGCTTGCTTATGTGCATGGGTTTCTTTGAAATTTGTAGTTCTTTTTGCATGAAAACTGATGAATATGTTCATGTAGGTGAAACTGTCAAAGGGATTTTTAAAAAACCCCTTTTTCAGGATTACCTTTGTGTTTTCCATCTGCATAACATTCTAAATTTAGAGTTTAATCCCTTTTTTGCATGTTTATATCAAACAACAACTTTGGGGATTGAAGTTTGTTGAAATAATTGCAGTATTTAATTTTCATGTTGTCTGATTTAGTTTTGTTGACTTCTGTGTGTATAGTTTTTAATTAATTCAACACTCCTAGTTTTTTCTATTAAATTCAGTTTTATTTTTAGTTCATAAGATTTATCAATAATTCATAATATATTTTAGATTTTGGTTTTCGTTCAGGATTTTGGGTACCTGTGAATCCCCAGGTACAGAGAAGTATAATTCATATTTCATAGTTTGATTAAATTTAGTTCATTTCTTTTTAGCGATTTTCTTCAGATACCTTCTATCCTAGGACAAACTTCATCGAAATATTGGATTCTTCTCTTATCAAGGATAACGTGGCTATTATTTTGGTTTCATTAATCGGAAGTGGTAGGATATGGAAAAGAGAGTATTTTTCTCGGGATAGCGTTGCGATGCGGACGTTGAATATTATGTTCGAATTGTTGTGGTAGCAAAGCCTTCTACATTTACAAGCCATGCCCTACGAAATCTCACACTCGCATTCAAAGAAAATGGGACTTCAATTTATCTGACAGAATGGACTTCAGTCAGAATGGACTTCAATTTAGCTGTGAGAAAAGCAATTTTTTAACTTAGTTTTTGGAATAAAAAGTGGTAAAATATTGTATTTTATCACTTTTTAGTGCACACGGATTATCAGTGATAAGTTATTTAGTGATCTGACTCCATAAATTAAAAAAAAATTAGTGGTTAAGTATATTTTAAGAGTGTTAATTGATTAGGTGACGTTTTTGTTTACATTCGCGGTGGTTTTTTCGTGTTAATTTAGGGAAAAAATGTTGAATTTGTGTAGTAATGGAATTAAAAGTGAATTTAAAGTAGTTAAAATTTATTATAGAAGAGTTATTAAAAACATAAGTGCAAGTACTACAACACAACATAAATAACAATAGCTTTTTCATTTTTCCTTCACATTTTTCTGCACTTATGTTTTTAAAAACTATTCTATAACAGTCTTTAATCACTTTCAAAGCACTTTTTATTATATTACTATACAAATTCAACATTTTTTCCCTAAATTAACACGAAAAAACCACCGCGAATGTAAACAAAAATGGTCACCTAATCAATTAACACTCTTAAAATACACTTAATCACTCACTTCTTTTTAATTTTTTTTATTAAATCACTAAAACACTAATCACCGATAATCCATGTGCACCAAAAAGTGATAATATACATTATTTTACCACTTTTAAGTGCAAAAACAAAGTTAAAAAATTGTTTCGTACGGCTTCGGCAATGTTAATTCAAAAATTTTTGGCTCTTCATACACATACATGCACATACCTGGGGCATGGCTTGTAAATGTAGAAGGCTTTGTGTGGTAGGCTTGTAGGCTTAATAGGGCCCCATCCACGGTCAAACAAATCATCAAACCAATTTTCGACAAACAACGCACACATTTATGCTTTGACTTTTGTTGGCCATCAACGAGGGAAACTTTCTTCCAACATCCCGAGCGACAATTCCTGTAAACAAAACGAACTTTCATATGCTTTACATGGTACACATAAAAAATCCACACACACATTTAAGCCGTTTGAAGGAAAAATTAAACCAGACGAATATTTTCTTCAAACAGCGGCCAACTTCGAAAACTTGTATTTTATACACGCACGCTTAGAATTTTTTCGATGTTGGCCACAAATTTGATGGTTTGTTTGACTGTGGATGGGGCCCTAATAGTTCGTATATCTGATCATTGGATTTAATCTCTATTGACTGATTAGTGAAAATTTTCTCAATTAATTCGAGTTTGCTAGGATTTAAAATAAATTTGGGTATGACATTGAGTCTGGCTAGTATTATGGCTTCAGCTACGTTAGTGATATGGTTGACTTGTTATAATTTATTTGAGAGAGATATTGCATATGTGAGAGGTAAATTTCGTTAGTATGGATCTTGTTTCTGATTTGTTCTCGATAGCGCTTAAAGTAATTTGCTATTGTATCCTGTTCTTGGTTACATTAACCTTGGTTACTTATGTTTTCAAATCTAGTTATCATTAGTTTGTCAATTTTGGTCTGTTGGTTTACTTCGTTTTTAATTTTTGTTTGTTCTAAGTTTAGCTTTTCTATCTCCTCGTTTAGGGATTGTGCATCATTTGCGTCCATGTTTCCCGTAATAAATTTGATTGCAGTTCCTAATCCATTTATAAGACCTCTTTTAACTCTTTGTTTGGGATTCAACGTATCAAGTTTATTCTCTAACTCCCTAAGTTTTAGTTTGGTCACTGTCATTGAGTCCTTTAGTTCGTCTATAGTGTCAAGGTTTTTAATGGGATTTGCGATTTTTGTTAAACTGGCACTGTAGGGATCTAATCTTACTATATGTACTAGATTTTAATAGTTAGTAATTGTGCGTGCTGTTCCTAATTTTAAAGGGAGTAACCCCTTACTATTTCCTAGATCGTGCATTTCTAATCTTTGCCCAAGTGTTAGTGATAATCTGAAAAAAATTAAGTAAAGTTTATTCTATCCTACATAATTAGTCTATGGGATTGTTTATTTTAACTTAATTGTTAAGATAGTAATATTCCTTGGTATATCTCCAAGAACATTTTCAAACGAAAATATTGCATATGTTGCTGTGAGAAAGTTATCTCGCGATCTCTAGTAATGTACTCGGCAAACATGCAGCTAAAAACACCACAATCACTGCCATTCGACTGTTTGGGAATGTTTTTAACACTTTCTATAACAAAATCGGACGTCTCGAATCTCTCATTCCGCTTATCTAAAGATTCTTCCTTAATATAATTCTCGAGGGATTGCAGTACTTTTGGATTTGGTGTGCCCATTGAGTCATAATATTTGATATATTTATCTCTTAAATGAATGATTGCCATGCACCAATGTACACCGCCAATATGGACAGGTAGTGGGATAATGTCATATGAAAATATGTCAGTTTTGCGAGCCCAACGACTCACAGAACTATAGCCAAAACTTATTAATTTTGTAACAAAGAACGTGTTCATTGCGTAGACACGTGGAAGACCTTCTGAGTGCCGTTGTTCTGCACGTTCGGTTAGGAGATCCATGTAGAAGTTGATAACGTTATCGTTCAACCAGTTTCCGTCATTGAGAGTTGAAATGTCCCGTCGCGTTATTTGAACATTGAATTTGCTAATTAATACTTCATCTTCAGATCCTCCGTGTGTAGCTTTCGTAATTGAAGCGCGATGATCTGAAGTTAGTTCCGGGGATTCGTCTGATAACCTTCCAACATTTTCTTCGCTGTTGGTGATTTCACTATTCTCGTCACCTTTTAAATTGGTGATTTCCGCAAGTTTATGTTTGCCTTTTATTCTTGCTTTGTGTATTTTCTTATTGTTGTCAGTTAACAAGGTATAATCTTTATTTTCTTTAACCTTATGTTTGCGAAAACGCGGGGTTAGTTTATTTCTTTTACATTCTTTCCGAAAGATAACTTCATTTATATCCCTTTGCTCGGGATCCTTTCTTGATATATGTATTTAGCTTATCTATTTTAGTGTTACTTAGATCTAATAGTTGTTTTCGTATAGAGGGGTATAATTCTGACTGGTATTCGTTTAGTTTTCTTAAATATTCGTGTTCATTGTCGAAATTTACGTTCTCATTAAACTTGTAAGTTCGACCGTAGAATAGTTCGAACGGAGTAAGCTTGGTTGCTGAGTGAATTGCGTTATTGTACGTGGTTAAGCATTCTGATAAAATTTCATCATGGTCTAAGTCAAATTTATTTTCTTTGAACTTGGTTAATATTATTCTATAAATTTCTGTTAATGTAGAGTGGAGACGTTCTGCGTGTGAGTTGCTTGTGGTTTGTTGGAATGAAGTAAAATGGAGATTTATGTCGTATTGTCTACAAAAGTCTTTGAATAAATTTGCTGTGAATTCTGAGCCCTGATCGCAGATTAGTTTTTTAGGTATGCCATGGTGGCTCATGAAATGTTTGAGATGCCTAACTATTGAGATGCTATTGTGAGTAGGAAGGGTGTAAGCGCAAGCGAATTTAGAAAATTTATCTATAATGGTTAGGATTTGTTTGTTATTAATACTATATTATATCTGTATGTATGATATCTAGTGGTTTTTCGGGCATTTCTGGTTTGAGGAATTTAATTTTTTGTGGGTGCCTGTCATACTTGAGGGTCTGGCATTCTTCACAGTTGTTGACTGTTTGTGCTATTTTGTTTTTCATAAAGGGAAAATAATAGTCTCTCCGTAAATGGAGTAATGTCTCTTCTATATCTCTATGGGTATTAATTTTGTGGTAGTTATTTATTAATCTATCCTGCTCGTCATTTTCTCTGACGTCTATTAAAATTACTTTACATCTAATTAGCCTAAAAATCTTATTACTTGAAAAGTGTCTTGCATATATAGATTGAACTATTCTAAAGCTCTCGTCATCGTTAGCTATTGCTATTGGCTTCCGAGATACTAAATTTTTTTTTAATAAATCTAAGATAATCTCTTCCGTATACCCCGGTTTGATTATTATCCTGCGTTGTTTATTTCTAAATGGTACTGTTGGGGTTTGTGTGATTAAAAGCTTTTTTATTTTAAAATATTCTGATTTATTAAGAATGGTTTTATTGTACTAATACAGTTTGAACTTTTACAAAGCGACAAATTCTCCAATACTCTCGACGTTTTTAAATTAGTCGACTATCTTTCTTTGCGGCTTCTTGTCAACTGTCGCAATTATGGCTTTTCTGGGTGCACCAAGAAATTAAGTAATACGACACCGCAACGTGCCGTGCTAAAACGTGCCTTTTTGTAAAAATATAAATTTAAGTAATTTGCGAATGAAGATATGAATTTGCAAAATGCTATTTGATGTGTTTTTAAGATTTAGGAATTTTAAGGCGACGTTGCAAAAACGGCGGAAATGGAAAAATTATGAATTTGCATTTAGTTAAAGTTAAGGAATTTAAGAGATGTGATATTGAATAAAAATCAGAATTATGTATAGGGATAGTGATACCGAGAATTATGCCATTATACATGTTTAGGGCTTTACAACACGCCCTTCCTTAGGACGAAAATCATACCTAGGATTGGTTTGATTTTCGCGGGTTGGTAAATTTTGTTCTTCATCTTGCATAGAAATTTGGTCTAAGTTTTCAGAATTGGTCTTCGCTTTTTTACAATTATGAAATTTAATATAATTTTTTCCAATGATTATTAAAATGTATAATAGAACTATTACAACTGCTACTAGCGACAAGGAGAGTGTACTAGTATTATGCGTTTTTAAATTTTTTAGTGGATTTATATTTTTCTTAAGATTACTAATACTATGGCTTATTTTTCTTAAATGTTGAATTTGGTCGGTAATTTGGAAAGTGGTTACATTTTCAATTGGGGAAAGATCATTATAAGTTTCTAAAGTTTTTAATTCTGTAATGCTTAAGTTAAAAGGTACAAAATGTAGAAAATGGTCCAGTGTTGTTTGGTGTTATATATTGTTTTTGAAGTTAGAATTAAGTGACTTGAGGGCGCCTGGCATGTTTCTCTGAGATGAAGTATTCCAATATCAAAAATAGTGAAGGAGTTAGTAATTATTGAACCCATGCATCGAGTTATAAATCGTTCTTCCTTTGCTGCTACAAATAACCAAGAATTTACTTTTGCCAATTGAAGATATATAGGATTTTTTAGTCGCATCATTCTGGTTTCGCAACAATCTGCGAGATGAGTACTTGGGTCGAATAGACGTCTTTCGCAGGAGGCAGCATCCACATGAGATAAAAATATTGGTGCGCTTTGTTCACATATTCGTGTTCCCGTCTGTAGAAGCAAGCATTTGTTCAGATCATCTTCATTATAAAGAAAATAGTGCGATTTGACATTGTCCAAGGCGATGAACTGTTTTTCGGGTACAACAATCGCATAGGTATTATTTTCCAGCTTAATAGGTACAGGAGTCATCTTGTATAGGTTGAATTCTAAAGAAATAACTAATGGGATTAGTAACAAAAAATTTAATCTCTTATTGCTATAATCTACATTAGCACTAATAATTTTATAAAAATGTCCTATATTTTCAATAGTTGGTTTTACAGGTAAGTACACACCACTTGGCAAAAAACTTTGAATTTTAGATAATTCTGATACAATATTAGAGGCATCTATAATATATGGGTGTAATACTCCTCTTGACGCAGCAGTTATTATATCTACAATGTGTGACTGAATTTGAGAATATACACTAGTAATCATTACATACGATACAAATATCTCATTTATTGTGGAAGATCGCTCATATTTTAATACAGTATTATTATATGCAGTTTCTAATCGATTTAATTTATAAATTGCTTTTGATATTTTATTGTCTAAATTATTAATGTAATATACAGTTTGATTTAGATGATCTACTAAAGATTCATGTACTGTCGTTTGCTCCGTGATAAGATTTTGGATATGATTTTCATTTTCATTCAAAAGACGAAGTTGTTCGTCATAATATATAGCATCATCGTTGTCAAGTGTTCCAAACAGCTGTTTCGCATGGTAAAAATATGGAACATTCGGGTAAGATAAAATTATCTGTATCATCTTCACATAGTTTTATAATTTTCTCTGCTAGCGAATTTAATTGCTTAAATTGTTGTTTAAAGTCTTCTAGATCAGTGTGTATTAAAAGTTTCCATTTATCATTACTTATCTTCATGTCCCCAATATTTTCGTAGAGGAGTCCAAGTTTGTTGTCAATTTTAATTAGCTCAAATGAATTGGCGTCGTCATTGCGCTGGGCCAGACATAATTGTTGGCTTAAGGTTAGGAGGTAAACAGAAAATAGAATAATCATGATGTTATTGCGGTACCTAAAAAGAAACTAAGGTAAATCCCCAGGAAGTTGCTCGTTGTTTTTACGATATAAAATAAGTCTATTGTTATGAATCTTAACATGTTTATTCTTGATTAATAAAGTACTATTGACACCATCGGTAGAAAGAACTTTGTATGGTCCGACCCATACGGGTGATAATTTTTTACACCTGCCCTTCTGAGAGGCATCATTTTTAAGGAGAACCAGGTCATTTTCACAAAATACAGAGGGATTTGTATGGCGATCATAATAATTTTTAGATAATTGCTTATTTTTCAAGAGGTTCTCTCTAGCCACTTGATTTGTGTATTGTTATCTTGATTTTAGTTCATTGGCATAAACATCGTAATTGTACAACGTTTCAGGTGAACGTGAGAATGCGGTAGGTAGTTCGATCTTACGCCCAAATAACAATTCGAAACCGGTGAAACCGGTAGACGTATGAGGTGTTGTGTTGTGAACAAAAACAGTATATTTGATCCAGGTGTCCCAATCGTTTTGTGAGCGGTTAGCAAAACATCTGAGATACTCTTCAAAATTTCGGTGAGTTCGTTCACAAGAACCATTCGATTGCGGTCTATGCACAAGTTTGTATTTTTAAACCTTGAGTAGTTTACAAACTTCCTTAAATATTTCGCTTAAAAGATTTTGTCCCTGATCGGAAAGAATGGTTTTAGGAGTACCATAGTGAAAAACTATTTCGGTAACTAACTTCTCAGCTATCGTGTTTGCCTCTTGATTCGGCATGGGAATAGCGTCAGAGTATTTTGTTAAATCATCAACGAATGTTAGGAGATATTTATTTCCATTTTCACTAATTGAAAGAGGGCCAACAATATCAATGGCTATTTTTTCAAACGGTTCTCTGGAAGTTGAAGTTATCATCATGGGTTCTCGGGTATATCTGGTTACTTTGTTTCTCTTACAGGTATCGCAATTTTTTATATAATTTTTAACGTCATTATACATATTTTTCCATTCAAATTTTGCTCTTAAACGTTTAAAAGTGCGGTTAACTCCATTATGTCCTGCGGTAGGATTATTATGATACTCCTTAAGAATTTCTGTTCCTTGGATGGGTTCGTGATTATATCATCCTTATAAAAGGTAACATTAATTTCAGTATCTCGGAAAAGGTACTTAACCATAGAAAAAATGTGTTCAAAATCTAATTGATTGTATTGTGCAAATTTTATAGGATTTACTAAAGCAATATTGTTGATATTATTTTCTAGTAGATAAAACTTTAAGGCAAGAAAAGTATTATAAAAGTCTTCATAATTCGGTTGTTTCGATTTCTCATTAATTAAGAGATATATCACAGTGTTCTCAGTATTTTCAAGTGGAATTATACTATGTGCTTGAGAATTTTGTTTCTTTAAATTTGCTAGATTGCCAGGATTATGGATAGAATGGTTATTATAATATTTGTCTATAATTAGGTTCGTATCCGTGTAAATTCCTATAACTTTATTATCTGATAGACTTATATAATCGGGGCAATCTTTGACATGGGGATTAGAAATCGGACCGTTATTAAGAGAATCTAAGAAGTTTGTAAAGGAGAATTCCATTGAAAGTGATAAATTGTCGCTATTATTGGTACTTGGTATTGAATGTTTTTCTAAAAAATTTGAATCGTCCTGGAAATCTGTTTTTTTCGTGTCTGATCTAAGGGTCATTTTATGTATACGACTTAAGCAGTCTGCGTTTGTATTGGAACTGCCTTTCTTATGAATAATTTCGAATTCAAACTCTTCTAGTTTTAATTTCCAACGCATTATTCGAGAACTCGGATCTTTACAGTTATTTAAATAAATCAAGGGTTTATGATCAGTGTAAATTTTGAAACGTTTTCCAAATAAGTAAGGCCTGAAATGTTTTACTGATGACAATAGCTAGAAGCTCTTTGTCTAAGGTAGAATAGTGGAGTTCACTCTTTCCCAAAGTTCTGGAAGCATAAGCGATCGGTAAGTCCGACCCAATTTCGCCTTGGGATAGTACAGAGCCAATTGCGTGTCCACTGGCATCGGTAGTTAGGATGAATTCCTTAGAAAAAACGGGGTATTGCAGCAAGGGAGGATTAATAAGGCTTTCCTTTAGAATATAAAAAGACTCTGTACACTTGGGAGACCAATTAAATGGAACATCTTTTTTCAATTTCAGAAATTTGAGCAAAATTTTTGATAAATCGGCCATAATAGCCAGCCTATAGTCCTAAAAACATTTTTATTTCCTTTGGGGATTTAGGTATTGAATTTTTTTTGACACATTCCACCTTTTTGGGATCTGGTGAAATGCCGTTTTCACTAATGACGTGACCTAGATAAGTTGTTCTGGTCTGAGAAATTCACATTTATCAGGTTGAAGTTTGAGGTTATTCAACCGCAGACGATCGAAAACTTCCTTGAGTTTGTCGTTATGTTCATCGAGAGCTTTACCATAAATTACAATAATATTACAATATGTTGCAGTACATGCGATAATCTAATTTCATTCTGAACACTCTTTATTCGATCATAGTCTAGTCTAGAGCAGAATTATTATCTGGAAAAATGTTATAAATTTGAAATTCAGAAAGACTTTCGAATTCGACCTCGTCAGTGTTAAGCACTGTATCATACTCTTTTGGGTTTAAACCAGAAATTATGCAACCATTAAGACTGGGCTTAGAAAGGCTGCTAGACAAAATGAGGCCATTTTCAAGCTCCTTTGACCTGCAAATACAATCTTCAGTAAAATCTGATTTAACACGGACAATTAGTTCAGATCTGGCAGGGATCTGGATCATGGAGATCGAGGGCTTGAGAATTAAGAGAGAGGGATTGTTATTTAAGAAGATAGATAATTTTTTCGTGCCATAATCTAATTGTGCTTTAAAATTTTCAAGAAAATCATAACCAATAATTCCATGATTGCGAATTGGGAAATCATCGGATACAATATGGAAGGGATAAGTGATCATAATTTCTCCAAATTTGATTTTTATATAACTTAGCCCGATTGTTGTTATCAGCTCGTCACTAATACCTTTTAGTTTAGCCTTGAGGTTCGTTAAAATAATTTGCTCATTGGTAAGATAACTCAACTTTAGAACACATATTTCACTGCCACTATCAACTAGTAAATTGATATTTTCATTTACGACTGAGACTGAATTGATAATAACAGAGTCAAATTTTGAAGAATTTTGTAGCGAAATATTAAAAACATTTTTAAAAGAAGTTGGGAAAAAAATCTAATAAATTAGAATTTCGAACCGGAGACGATTTCTTAATAAGGGGACTGTCAAGAACCATCTTATCCTCGGAATGGAAAGAATATAAGTTAGAATCGGAAGAATTCCGGGATAAGTTAGAATTTGGAAAGTTCTTTGGCGATCCTTTGTCAATAACGTTGCAAGAATATTCTGTGATCTCACGGTTCGAGGGATTTAGTTTCGGGTCTATTTTAAGTCGCCTGCTCTGGTGGCACCTCCATTCGCACAAGGGCCTTTGTAGTTTTCCGACATTGCACTAGTGGAAGGCTTGGAAAAATGTATACTCTGATTTTCTTTAAACATTCTTTTACGGAATTCTTTAATATGATGGCCCTTGTTTTTGCAATAACTACATATAAGAGTATTTACTTTGTATGACGGAGAAGGTGGCTTGCGTTTTACTTCAGATTTTTGGAAACTAGGAAAACTCCGTGGATAATTATTATTTGATTTCGTAAAACAATTTGAACTACTATGCCCGAGTTTGTGGCAGAAAGAACATTTTGATTTTTGTACACTTTTGTTCAGTTTATACGCAGATTTCTCTTCCTCTACAGCTGCTTCGATAGCCTCTGACAATACATTAAATCTACTGGCTTTAATGATAAGTCGAATCGGATTTTGCAACCCGTTGACGAAAGCTTTTAAAGCAGTTTTGCCGTTAAGGCTCACTATACAATCGGTATTTTCAGAACCCTCTGAAGCCCCCCCCCCACATGCATCATTCAAGTCTGCTAAAAGTATTTCAATTTTGTTACCAAATGTCCTAAGATCTTCATTAAAATTCTGTTTGCAAGTAACGAGTTCAGTTTGAATTTGGGCCAAAGTTCGTTGTTCTAAATATTGTTCTTGCAATATTTTCTTCAATTCCGCCCAACAATTAAAATTTTTGTATTTCGTTATGTTATATGCAGCACCCGTAAGCTTACACTTCAAGATACTCAGAAGCATTGCGGAATCAGCAGCACTGAAATCACCTTGGACCACATCACAACAACTAATAAATCTATGTAAATTCTCACGGCTACCGTCAAATTCTGGTATAAACTTAAGCGCAAAACTATTGAAAAAACACCTTTAAAACCTTATGAAAAACACGTTTATTTTAGACAATTCTATCTTAAAGAAATTCAACATAAGAAAAAGCAAACTGCGCACTACTGAAGCTTTTTAATGACAGCAAAGTATAACAATGTGAGCATTGCCAGATGCTAGGTTTTCTTTTTAATTAACAATGTATAATTCAACACTCCCACTCATTGTTGGAAATAAAAAGTAATTAACAAGGATTAGTTCAAAACAAGTTGAGTGAGGACAAAAAATTCCACGTTAACATTTCAAATTTTAGAAATTAAATTCAACAGCTGGCAAAAATATTTATGACGATTCTTGTTCAACGCTTTCGTCAGTATATCTGCAATCTGTTCATCTGTGCTAATGTAATCCAACTCGAAAAGCCCTTCTTCAAATTTCTCCCTAATGAAGTGGTACTGTACATCGATATGTTTAGTCCTTTTGTGAAATACTGGATTCTTGATCAATCGAATTGCGCTTTGATTGTCCATATAGAATTTAGCTTTCCAGTTTCCATTTAATGACAACTCAGCTATGAGTCCCTTCAACCATATAAGTTCCTTAATCCCTTGACACGCAGCTACATATTCAGACTCTGTTGATGACGTTGACACGGACTGTTGTCTCATCGATGCCCAGCTGACAACACCAGAACCAATGTGGAAGATATAACCACTTGTTGACCTTCTTGTTTCACTATCTCCCGCATAATCGGCATCACTATAACCTATAAGATCAAATTTACTGTTATTTTCATAAAGGATACCTGTACTGCTTGTCCCCTTTATATACTTCATAATGCGTTTGACCGCATTAACATGTGCTGTGCTTGGTCGCTCAAGGTATCGACTGACGACACCAACGGCATAGCTGATATCCGGTCTTGTTCCAATTGAGAGATACATCAAACTTCCAACAGCTTCACGATATGGATATGTTTTATCGTGTTCATCGTTTGCAAAATCACCAAGATTTTGACTGCAATCCATTGGCGCTGACACGACTTTGCTTTCTGTCATACCAAAACGATGCAATACCTTTTTAGCATAAGCTTCTTGATGTATACAAATCGAATTGTCGCATAACTGCTCAATTTCGAGACCGAGAAAACACTTTGCTTCAAAAACTTTCACTTCAAAATGTTCCTTTAAATAAGAAGTTATTGAGTCAATCTCATCCACACTATCGGTTGCTATCAAGCCATCATCGACGTAAATGGCGATTATTGTCATTTTATTTTTGTTTCGACGAACAAATACACATGAATCCGAATTACTCGCTTTGAAATCAAATTTACGAATAAATGACGCAAATTTTTGATTCCAACATCGCGACGCTTGCTTGAGTCCGTATAAACTTTTAACCAACTTACACACGCGTCCACTGTTGTCTTCATAACCAATTGGTTGATTCATATACACATCTTCCTTGAGTTCACCATACAAAAACGCAGTCTTCACATCAAATTGTCTTAATTGCATTTTGTTCATTGCGGCCAATGATAAAATTGTACGGATTGACGTAAATTTTACAACCGGGCTGAAGGTTTCTTCATAGTCAACACCATACTGTTGTGTAAAACCACGAATTACTAAACGCGCTTTGAAACGTTCAATTGTTCCATCTGTTTTTTGCTTCACTTTAAACACCCAACGATTGTCAATCACTTTATGTTTTTCTAGGGGTTCTACTAAATCCCAAGTATGATTTTTTATTAGCGAATTGAATTCGTCGTCCATTGCACACTTCCACTGTTGTGCTTCTGCTGATTGGATCGCTTCCTCATACGTTTTCGGCTCAAACACAACTGCTGAATTACACGTTTCAATTAAGCGATTTGGTGCTTTTACTTTTGGTCGCAGGTTATATTGCAAGTTGTCTCTTTGTTCTTCATTTGTGTCCCTTTGATCCGATGAGACACTTTCTTGCTCAACCCTTTCCTCTTTTGGCTGGTCTACATCACTATGACTGCTTTCATCGATGTCATCACTATCTTCCGCTTGAAAAACACAATTCGTCGATTTCTTCTCGTTGAAACGAACATTGCAGCTCAGAAATACTTTCTGCTTTTCCGGATCGTACAAACGGAAATTTTTAATTGTGGGCTCGAATCCAACTAGATGAACTTTCTTTGCTTTTGGATCCCACTTCTTGCGACCCATTTGCTTTGGAATTTGAACGAAGCATTCCGTTCCAAAAATTTTGATGTGACCCAAGTATGGTTTACGACCAAACCATTTTTCATAAGGTGTGCTACCAAAACATTTGCTATTTGTCGTCCTATTTAACAAATATGTGGCTGTACGCACTGCTTCCTACCATAATGATTTTGGCAAGGCACTTGCTATGAGCATTGTTCTTGCACTTTCTTGAGTCGTGCGATTTTCCCGCTCAATTCTACCATTTTGTTCTGGAGTATACGGTATTATATTCTCAACTTGAATACCTTCAGTTTTCATTAAATTGTTTACTTTCTGATTGACAAATTCTGTTCCATTATCGAAACGAAAATATTTTATGCGTGCACCATTCATGTTGTTAACTAGCGGAATGAAAGACTTTAAGCAATCGTAAACCTCATCTTTTGATTTCAACAGATATGTGAAACGAAAAGAAGTTGCTTCATCTTTGATCAACATGTAGTAACGAACCCCTGCCATTCCGGCTTCTTCCATTGGACCGCATAAGTCCACGTGCATGTACTCTCCTCTTGTTGATGGTCGCTGGACTGACTGCTTGTGTGTTGATCTAGTTATTTTTCCATATTGGCAATCTTCACAGAAAAATTTCCCACAACTGGTTAGATTTATGCCAGTAACTAAGCCGTCTTTGCTCATTCTTTTGATCCATTCTGCATTGACATGTCCTAAGCGTCGATGCCAATGTTCCAGTGAAACGGCAGCTTTGTTTGCTTTTTCATTTATACGTAAACGAAAATCCATCTTTAGCTGATTCATTTCGCAGCGCTTTCCTACTGCAACAACTTTATTTGATTTATCGATCAGCCTGCAGCCTTTTTTAATTATTAAAATTTTGATGCCTTTGTCCGTTAAAACAGCTGTGGAAAGTAAGTTTTCTTTTAGTTCAGGAACATAAAGCACATTTTCCAAACGACGTGGCTCCCACTGATTGTTTACTCTCGCATCAAGCAGGATTGTGCCTATTCCCTTAATCTCCAGTTGACAGTTATTTGCAATTTTAACTTCTTTGTCACCTGTGTATTTTCGTAGTTCAGAAAACCACTCACGATGAAATGTCATGTGCTTCGATGCTCCCGAATCGGCAAACCAGACATCTGACTCACTGTTACCTTTTGAAGTAGACGATCCGTCGACGCACCATGCTATCTCACTATTTTCGTTGCCCTTTTTATTCCTGTCATTTTTACTAAATGAACTTACTTTTTTAGGACATTTGTTATCTTTTGCCCAATGGCCAACTTGACCACATGCATTACATTTCGTCTTCTTTTTTAATTCCTCAATTTTCGACTTGATGTTCGGGTCTTTTTGTCTTTTCTTTGCTGTGAATGCAGCATCCGATGCTATAGCTTGACCATTCATTCGGTTCAAATTGTCTTCTTCTAATTGTAACGACGACATTAGTGTGTTGAGTGTGCGAGTTTCTTTCGTGTTATACCAAACAGTTTTGTAATTGTTGAACTTTACCGGTAGACCACTGATAATTCGCACCTTTTTTAGTTTGTCAGACAATTTTTCACCTTGCTGTTCAATTTCAGATGCCAGCTGATTTACTTTAGCCACATAGCCAGCTACTGATTCCTCATCTCGCATTTTCATAGAAAAATATTCTTCATACAAGGTCATGACACGAATTTCAGAATTCTTCTCATAAACGCTATTTAGCTTATCCATCATTTCTTTTGTTGTTGTACACGTCAGCACAAAATTCGCACGTTCAGAATCGAGTGATTGGATTATAGCGTTCATGGCTTTTCCTTCATTTCTTTCATATGTATCTTTATTTGCTTGAGGTGCTTCTGCCTGTGGTATATTTCCTTGTATATTATTCATTAATCCACGTGATTTCATGTAGGCAGTGATTTGGAATTTCCATAGTCGATAATTTGATCCATTCAAAATATGACCGCAAAAATTGTTCTCATCTTTTTTTTCAGCTGAACTCATAGTTTCTACTTCTTTTTGTTATTTGAACATAAATGACGACACTTCACTTGAACATCCACGGAACTTACCTTAAATTCCACTTTTGTTCTTCTAAATTCTAGAGCCAAAACAAAAAATACACGAATCAACCGCGTGGCTTGTTTGTTTTCTGAAAATTCCTTTTTTTTTTTTTAAAGTCCAGAGCCAAAACAAAAAAAATACACGAATCTACCGCGTGACTTGTTTTTCTTCTTGAAATCTTTTTCAATTAATTACTTTGAAGCTCCTGGGCCTATAACCTATTGAAAAAACACCTTTAAAACCTTATGAAAAACACGTTTATTTTAGACAATTCTATCTTAAAGAAATTCAACATAAGAAAAAGCAAACTGCGCACTACTGAAGCTTTTTAATGACAGCAAAGTATAACAATGTGAGCATTGCCAGATGCTAGGTTTTCTTTTTAATTAACAATGTATAATTCAACAAAAACCTTTATCAAATTTTGTAGGCATATTTTCTAATTCACTATCAATAGATTCTTCTACTTCGGACATAAAGCAATTGCGATTCCACGATAATTGAGTTCACACTTTTTAATCAACACAACTTATATTATTATAGAGAAAAAAAAATGGAATGAAAATTTTGAAAAATAAAATAAAAATGTATGTATAAACTTAAAGTAAAAATCTATATAATATATAATATATAATTATAAAACTTGCTGCGGGACACGTTTAAAATTGCTAATTTTGCTGGAATTTCTTCGTAAACTTCTGTGTAGATTACAGCGTCTGATGATGAGAAAAAATGAGTTGCTGGAAACTATGACCCGCTGATGAGTCGATTAATTTGTTCTCCTGACGTCGTTGGTGTTTCAATCTATAGAATCAATTTCCTTTTAAAATTTTACACTTTTACACACTCGCGCTTTGTACTTTTACGGTTTAAAGTAAACTAATGCACTTCACCACACACCTGACACCAATTTTGTTGGGGTTTGTATTAAAAGCTTTTTTATTTTAAAATATTCTGATTTATTAAGAATGGTTTTATTATACTAATACCGTCTGAACTTTTACAAAGCGACCAATTCTCCAATACTCTCGACGTTTTTAAATTAGTCAACTATCTTTCTTTGCGGCTTCTTGTCAACTGTCGCAATTATGGCTTTTCTGGATGCACCAAGAAATTAAGTAATACGACACCGCAACGTGCCGTGCTAAAACGTGCCTTTTTGTAAGAATATAAATTTAAGTAATTTGCGAAGGAAGATATGAATTTGCAAAATGTAGGTGGTTATTCTTGTTGGCGAGTGACGTGACTGTGAGGGACGCGGTGAAATGAAACTGTCGATACCTAGAAACGTATCGAGGGAAACATCACTTCACACACCACCTTGCGACACTTAGAATTCGACCCTTTGTAGATCTATTCGCCAGGAGTCTCTTAGATTGACAATGAGAATACCAATTTAAGGTCGAAGTGACATCTGTCACGTCACTCGACAACGAGAATAAGGCTGGTAATTTGATGTGTTTTTAAGATTTAGGAATTTTAAGGCGACGTTGCAAAAACGGCGGAAATGGACAAATTATGAATTTGCATTTAGTCAAAGTTAAGGAATTTAAGAAATGTGATATTGAATAAAAATCAGAATTATGTATAGGGATAGTGAGAATTATGCAATTATGCATGTTTAGGGCTTTACAACAGTACTTCTAAGGAAATCTTTGGAGTTTTATCTTTTAATGCAACGGTTCCATCTCAGCTGGATTATCTTCTGGTCGATGACATTCAGAAAATCTTGTTTCATAACCAAATTAGTCCACCCACTAATTTTGATCATGATTTTTTTTTTGTCGTACAAAATTCACCTTCAGCCTGTCCCTCAGTTCCAGATAAAATCATTCCGTGACTTCAAACGCATCAATTTGCAGCAACTTGAGATTGCGAGTCGCGAGTTATCTTGGGGTCCTGTCTACTCAAGCGATAATATTAATGAAAAACTTCAAGCATTTTATGACTCTATTAGACCCTTATATGAAATGTTTGTTCCTCTAAGGTCAATACGGGCTTATCCACGACGGTGTCCTTGGCTAACGCGTGAAGTGCATATTTCAATAACTGAAAGGGACTTCCTGTATCATCGATATAAGATGACGCGTAATGAGGAAGTGCGCAAGCTGTACAAAAGAGCCCGCAATAGGACAGTATCGCTAATTCGCTCAGCTAAACGCACCTATTTTAGTAACCTGCTGGACACAAGCTTACCCCCAAAGAAGCTATGGAGTAACCTCCGCAATCTTGGAAGTTTTGGTCAAAATTACCAGAAAGCAGAGTTAGATACCGATATCCTGAATGCATTCTTTTCTTACAGCTCTGATGCAGTCTGTAACTCGTATTCCACCGACTTAAATTATTCTTCTGATGGTTTTGCATTTCGCTGCATTGGCGAGGATGAACTTCTTTCTACACTATACTCAATAAAATCTGAGGCTGTTGGCTCTGATGATGTTCCACCTAAATTCTAAAAATCATCGCACCGTTTGTATCAAATGTGCTCACGCATATCTTCAACTACTGTCTTACGTGTTCCCAATTTCACCACAATGGAAGCTAGCGTTGGTGGTACCTATCCCAAAAACAGTTTCCCCTTTGCAATCCTCTGATTTCCGTCCAATTAGCCTTCTATGTTTCTTGTCGAAAGTATTCGAAAAAATAATCTTTAAGCAACTTATTGCGCATATTGAAGAAAACTGTCTTCTTTCTAAATGGCAATCTGGCTTTAGATCTGGACACACACACAGTTGTGAAACTGCACTACTAAAAGTCTCATCTGATATCTATGATGCTTTGGACAACACTAAAGTAACTTTCTTGACTTTACTAGACTTTTCGAAGGCATTTGATTCAGTTGATCATGTAAAGCTCTTACAGAAATTAGATAATAATTTTGGTCTTGGTCCTACTGCTGTGAAATTATTGTTAAGCTACTTATCTGGGCGTTCTCAAATCGTTAAAATCCAGGATAAATTCTCCAAGCCCATATTTCTACGATGTGGTGTTCCACAAGGCTCTATTCTGGGTCCCTTGCTGTTCAGCATTTATATTAATGACCTTCCTCTTGTAATTAAGAACACATCTGTTCACTTATATGCTGATGATGTGCAAATCTACATAAGCATGCCCATCGACTCAACTGGTGAGTGTATTCGCAGACTGTTACCAATAAACTGCCCCTAAATCCTAGGAAATCTTCTTGTTTGGTGGTTAGTAAGACTCCTATGGTATTAAGCACTCTCGCACCAATTGTAATAAATAATGCCGTCTTGCCTTATGCTGAGTCAGTCAGAAATCTAGATGTTGTGTTTAATTCTAAATTTAGCTGTTGTAGTCATATGAGCGGAGTTCTTCAAAAAGTTTATGGATGCTTACGTCAACTATGGGTAAGCTCTAGCCTTCTCACACCTGATATGCGAAAAATGCTTGTGATTGCTCTCATTATGCCCCACTTGAGGTATGGTAGCCTAATTTTCCCCAAGCTTGATTCGGTGTGTAGGAGAAAAATGGAAGTTGCATTTAATGATTGTCTCCGTTTTGTCTATAGGCTAAGACGACATGATCATATTACTCCATATGCATCCAGCTTACTGAGTCTTACTTTTGAAAACTACCGCTCGTACCACGAATTAAAATTTATTTTTAAGCTTATGAATAAAATGTGTCCTCGTTATTTGTTTGAGAAACTCCGCTTCTTACAATCCAATAGGCAGATTACAATATTGATTCCTAGGTGTAACTCGTTATTTGGCGATCGTTCTTACTTTGTCCACGTTGCGCGTAAATGGAATGCCTTGCCCCGGGGTATTCGGAGTGCGACTTCTAGCCGAACTTTCAGCAAGCTTTTAAAAGATTACTTTAGTTGATCCTTTCTTTTTCACTCTTCTATCTCTTTCTTTCTCTTTTATCTTCTCTTCACATTCTTTCTCTTTTTCAATCATTAAAATTTTGTATTTTTCCGCTGTTTTTTGTACAGTTAAGATGTTTAATCTTTGTACTATGCCAATAAATGTTATTATTATTATTATTTATCTGATTTCTCCAGTATAATTTGTATATTAAATTCATTAATCGGCTTTTCTGAGATGGGCATACCAACATTCAAATTTTAGTTCGCTGAATGAACGGTGGTACCTCTGGTACTTTGAACTGAGGTTGTGTCCTGGTTAACATTAATATCAGTGCATTTATTGGTTGTTTCAATTTTTATTCGGCTAAGCGCATCCGCGCTAATATTTAATGTCCCTCGTTTGTAGACTATCTCATAGTCGTACTCCTCTAACTTCAATCTCCATCTAACTAATTTGGAGTTCGGCTCCTTTAGACTCATGAGCCAAGTCAAAGGCTTGTGGTCCGTTACAATTTTGAACTTTCGGCCAAACAGGTAAGGGCGGAAATATTTTGTGGCCCAAACTACGGCTAGCAGCTCCTTCTCTATTGTGGAGTAATTTATCTCCGAATCGGTGAGGGTTCTGCTGGCGTAGCACACAGGTTTGTCGGACCTTGTGAAAGAACGGCACCTATTGCGAAGTTGCTGGCATCTGTGGTGAGATTAAATGGTTTGGCGAAACCCGGGTATTGGGGTAACGGGTCATTCATTAGAATTTCCTTACACATATTGAAGCTTTGGATGTATTTTTCGTTCATTTAAACAGTTCTGCCCTTTTAAGACACTCCGTTAGGGGTTTTACTAATTTAGCGAAGTCTTTTACAAACTTCCTGTAATACCCTAGAAGTCCGAGGAACGATTTTATTTGTTTTTGAGTGCGGGGGATCGGAAATTGTTTAATGGCACGTATTTTATCGGGGTTAGTTCTAATACCTTCAGTGGAGACTATGTGTCCGAGGAAGGCGATTTCCTTATGAAGGAATTCGCATTTATCGGGTTGTATTTTGAGGTTAGCTTCGTGAATCTTCTCAAATACTTTCCTGAGATTTTGTATATGTTCCTGTAGTGAGGTGGAGAATATAATTATATCGTCCAAGTACACTAGGCAAACCTTGTCTTGAAGATCTTTGAGCACGTTGTCCATAACCCTTTGAAAGGTGGACGGTGCGTTCTCAAGCCCGAATGGCATACGAACATATTCATAGTGCCCCCTTCTACCGTGAAGGCTGTTTTGGGGATATCTCTCGGATTCATCTCTATTTGGTGAAATCCGCTGGCCAGATCCAGCGTGGAGAAATACATGCACTTACCGAGTTTATCGAGAATCTCGTTTATATTGGGGATTGGATAACGATCTGTAATCGTTTTTTCGTTTAAATTTCTGTAGTCAACTACAAGGCGCCATTTCTGCCTCCCGCTGGCCTCTTGATTTTTGGGCACTACCCAGATAGGCGAACTCCAAGTAGAGTAGCTAGGGCGTATGATCCCCTGCTCTAGCATATCATCTATTTGTTTTTTTACTTCTTCCTTGTGTACGTATGGGTATCTGTAAGATTTGCTATAGATGGGGCTATCATCAGTAGTGGGGATAGCGTGTTTTACCTGATTAGTGAAACTTAAAGGTTTCAGTGATGCCAGATGCACCGCATTTCCGCATTTTGTACCACATTTTGGTAGTTGAATCCACAATCCGCATTGACTGATGCGGATTCCGCATTTTCCGTTTTTAAGTTCAATGAAAAAAAAATAAATAAAAAAACAAATTTGACCACAACAATGAGCAAACAAAACAAATAAACGAACAAAACTGATTAGTGCTTTAGAAAAGCAAATAAGAACAAAAACAAAAAAACTAAGAAAACGAACAAAACTGACCAGTATTTTAAAAAACAAAAACATAAAACGAACGAAACTGAGAAAATTGATTTAAGTAGGCCGCGATTTCTGATGATTTTATTCGACTACTAAAACTACCAGCTTTTTTTGAATGTTACGCTTTTGGTTATGTAGTTTATCTTTTTTTACCAATAATCGTGACAGAGAAGGTTATAGCTTCACTTGTTGAGTTATCGAATAGACCAGTTGCTGACAACATCAACAAGGTTTGATCGTTACAAGTTGAAAAGTTTAAGGCCCTTCTTCCACGGGTCGACTGGCACGCGATTTGAGTACCATACCAGTATCATACGAGTCGCTCGGAAGTTTCCGCCATACATTTTTAGGTAAGTTCATACACGAGTCGACTTGACTCGTTGTCGACGCAACGCGTCGGATACCAGTTGCGCGCGACCTGCATGCTAGTCTCACGCGATTTGAGTTTCATTTGAGTATCCTACAGTTGAGTTGCGCGCAATGGCAAACGAATTGAATAATATATTATTTGTGCAAGAGGTAGAGAAGAATCCCTGCCTTTATAACTATAATCTTCCTGAATATTCGAGAAAGGATATAGTTGAAAAAACATGGACTAAAGTAGGACAAAATATCAAAATTACAGGTTCGTTCTTTTATACGTTTTATATTAGCTTCGCTTGTACATATATGTTGTATCTGTCTTGTAAACACAACTTGCAACTTGATTTTGACCCTTTTTCATATATCCGATCAAATTAAAATTTTGCACAAAAGCCATGGTTTCCGTGACAATGCAATCTTTCAGTTTAGTTTAGTTCATTTTAAAATAAAATCGTATTTTTTAGTTTTTTTAAACTTTATATTTTTCAATTATTTTTAATATTGATCTGGTAGGACTACCCTATTTATTGCCTATTTGTACATTCTATATGTTATAGTGTTATAAAATAATTAGCCTCTTCAGAATCGCTATACATTTTGCCACGAATATAAACAACGAGAACTGGCGTGGCGGGCATGTGCTACTTGAGTCGTCCCAGAATCGACGCGTGTACGAGAATCGGTCCTGAATGAGTAGAAGACCAGTCGTAGACGCGAAGTCGAGTCGCAGTCGCGTATGATACGAGTCGACCCGTGGAAGAAGGGCCTAGAGTTTTAGTTAATTTAAACAATAAATAAGCAATTGCGTTAAATAAGCTTTCCTTAGAACTTATTTACCAAGAGCATAAATAGCTTGAAAAGTGTTTGGCAATAATACAAGTGTGAAATTAGTGGACAATTTGTTGGATAGCCAAGGGATTTTTTTACAAAGGATAATCATAGTTTTCAATTTAGTAAGGTAATTTTTTTATTACTATGCGGAAAATTTAAATACAAGTTTTCCATTTAAATAATTAATCTTTGAATGTTATTTAGAGATAAAATAATGGGACTCAGTGATGAAGATGATAGTGATTGCACCGAAAATACAACCATTTGCAAAAAGGTAAGGAAAGATGGACCAAGTCATCATAGACTTATAAAATACAATCCAAAATTAGAATTGGATTACAAATGGGTGACGGCAGACTCTTCTGACATGTATAAGGCTAAATGTAAACTTTGTCGAGCTTCATTTCGATGTGAAAAGTGAGTTCCGTAGAGAATTGTATTAAGAGTAATATAATTTTTTATCAACTAAACAATATGAAGAAAAACTGCTTGTAATACTTTCGATTATTGTCTACAGGTCGGACCTTATTCGACACTCAAACAGTGCGAAACACAAAACACTGGCGGCGGATGCTCACCCTTCAGTGCAAAAATCAGCTGTAGAACTTTTTCGTCAAGTGGAAGCCAAAAACACTCTCGCTGAGGACACCAAATATGCAGAGATGAAATTGGCAGGATTTGTGGCTGCACATGATGAAGCGTTCCCAAAGATGAACCACCTACTCGATGTCTTGAAAGACATTTTTCCTGATTCTAAAATCGCACGAGAAATGTCTGGAAAAAGAACCAAAATAAAGGGCATTATACTCAACGTTTTAGGTGACGATGAAAAACAGTCACTATCATCTCTACTGAACAAAGTAAAGTTTTCAGTTTTGACTGACGAGTCAACCGACATTTCATCGGAAAAAAATACCTGCGTCTTAGTGAGGTTTTATGATGAATCCGTGGGACGGATAGTGACTCGTTTTTGGCAATTGGAACAGGTTTTCTCTCCAACGGATGCAACAGGTGCGGAAGAAGGAGCAACCGCGAAGCGACTATTCCACAGTTTAAAGAAAACCTTCGACGACCAAAATATAAACTTTGATAATATTATCGGGTTTGCGTCGGATGGATGCAACGTAATGATGGGTCGTGAAAATTCGGTTGCTACTCGAATGAAGGAACTTTGTCCTGGCATCAGAATTGTGAAATCTATTTGTCATTTGCTTCATCTATGCAGCAGTGAAGCATGCAAATGTCTTCCTCGAGCATGTGAAGATCTGCGCAACATATTCAGTTTTTTGCACCACAGCGTCAAAAGACAGGCCCAATTCGCGCAGTTTCAAAAGTTTCTGCAAATTGACGTCCATAAAATTTTACATCCCAGTCAAACCAGGTGGCTCTCTGTATCGTCCGTTATTGATAGAATTGTAGAACAATGGGATGCTCTTCGACTATATTTTGACGGTCAATGGATATCTGAACGATTGAAATCAGTTGAAGAAATCCATTTGAGCCTCAACGATCCTTTTATGAAGGCTTATTACCTATTTTTGCAGTGGATCTTACCAAAAATCACTGGTTTAAATGAACTGTTCCAGTCCGAGAAAACTATTGTAAACATCGTTCATGAACGCATGGTCGTTGGCTATACTGACATATTGACGTGTTTCATGCGCCGAGAATATATTTCGAGGACTGCTCTCAAGGATGTTAATCCTCTTGATACCAGCAGATGGTTAAGACCGAACGAATTATACCTTGGTGTTGCTGTTATGAAACAGCTTAATACAAGCGACATTTTGGCGAGACCTGACTTGATAACTGATTTCAAACAACGCTGTTGCCAATTTTTGGCCGTTTTGAGTTCGCAGATTAAAAAAAGGTTTTAATGTCTATCTTTACTTTTAATTGAACTATTTCATGTAAAGTTTTCTTTTAAAAATTCATATATATTTTTTATAGGTACGATTTTGAGGATACAGTCCTTTTAAAACTTCATGTATTAGCTCCTCAGATGGCACTTTCACAAAGGCAAAGGGAGATAACTCCATCTTTATTTTCGCTGGCAGCGCTGTTGCCTCGAATTATAGATCAATCGGACAAGGTTTTGCAACAGTTGGATGATGAGTGGCGTCGTCTTCCTTTAGAAAATATTCCAGAATTCATCAAAGAGAAGCAAGAAATTGATTGTTTTTGGCACGAAGTATGAAAAATTAAAATTTATTTATAAAATCAATCTTAAATATTATAACAAAATTCATGTTAAAAACTTTTTAATATGTTATAGCTGTTCATCTACAAGAACGAGATTGGTGAAAGACCTTACGCAACACTATCCAGTTTCGCTTTGAATGCTTTGTCTTTGCCAATTTCAAATGCCGATTGTGAAAGGAAATTTTGGAAAATTAATAATATAAAGACAAAGAAGAGGAATCGCCTGATGACCCCCACCATCAATGGAGTCCTTTTAGCCGATCAAGCAGTCCGGAAACATGGCGGATGTTGCGTTAAATTTAAGCCTACAACATCAATGGCAAAAAACATGACCAGCAAGCGTATTTACAAGCCAACATCGACATCAGATGAAAGCACGACGCACAGTGGGGCCAAATCCAAAAAAGCTGGCCAAAAGTCGAAAAAAAAATGTTTTAGCTTGACTTTTTTCTATATTGGGTTGGCAACAGTAATACCCTAAGTGTCAAAAAATACATACAGAAGAATCGTAAACCTATTATCTGCTCTGAAATTTCAGTTGCAATACACCTCTGCTTAAGGTGCATTTCTTTGTTCGGTTAGTTGAAAAAAAGGTATATTGCAAAAAAAGGCGTGGAAGTCTGAAAACATCACCGATTGAGATCAGACAAAATGGAATCAACTCCTGGAGGTGAGTTCAATACAACCATGGTTATCAAAGATAAATTTCATGAATGAATTATTGTTAAAAAATCATGGATTGTTCCTGATTTTTAAAAATTAAATAACAAAAAAAAAGAGGGTTTATAATAAAAAAGTTATGGTGTTCTGTCGTGTTCGATGATTTAACGCATATCAGGTGTTAGGTAAACATGTAAGCTATAAAATGAATAAAAAAATAGCTGCCCATAGCTGCCCCTAGCCTTTTTTTACTAATTTTTTTAAATAAAATTGGTTTGATCGTTATAAGAGACCAGAACCCAATGAAATAAAAACAAGGTATTTTGTCAACTCGTTTGCTTATATTGAACTGGGAAGGCACGTATACTTTAGCTAGCTCTATATACGCATACATTGAAGATCAATATATGTATGGGTTTGTATGTATGTACTGACATATTTTATATTGAAAAAAATTATATTTCTAGAAAGTCGAATCCTAACGACTGACAAACTTTTTTTGTGAGAATTAAATTTGTTCGTTTTTTATGTACATACACTATTTCGATGATTTTTATGCCGGATGAACACGTTTGTCAAGGCTTGGCAAGCATTCGCAAATTCAAACGTGTGGAGAAGGCGTTTGGCTTGGCTTGTGTAAGCTTGGCGACGCTTGTGGCCGATCCGGTGTGGATGCTCCCCAAACCAAAGCAAACGTTTTCAATTTGCGAATGCTTGCAAAGGAAGTTTGTGGCAAGCGCTTGTGATGCGTCCACACGTTTGTTTTAAGCAAGCGTTTTTAATTTGCGAACGCTTGCCAAGCCTTGACAAACGTGTGGATCCGGCATTAGAGGTTTAACGTATCTTATACTTTCTTCAACTGGTTCATTTAAATTTGTATTATTCCCATGATAGTTTTTTTGTATCTGTGGCCATTTTGTTCATTTAAAAAGAAATGTAGATATTATCATTAAATCTTTGCATTACTCTTTAAATTTACGTTTCAAATAATATTAATAACATTTTAGATACAAAATAATGACAACATTATAAGGAAAACATATTTTAGTCCTTTTTGAAGCCTTCCAAACTTCTCATGTAGCCATATTAACTCCGCAATTGTTAAAATTGAAATTCTGATAACCAATCGTAATCAGCGGTCAAGATTTTGACTTTTTGGGGAGGTAATGTTCACCATGATGAGTCCGCCATTTTGAAAATCTCAATTCCGATATCGGATTCGTAATCAGCGACCCGGAATACCCCCATTAATATGTTTGGGTATTATTTACTAAAGTGTTCGACTTCTTGGGGAGGTTATGTCCACCATATTGAGTCCGCCATTTTGAAAATCTCAATTCTGATAACAGATTCGTAATCAGCGACCCCGAAAACCCCCGAGTAAACAATTTGAGATCATTTAGAACACTTTTCGACTTTTGGCCAGCTTTTTTGGATTTGGCCCCACTGTGCGACGGTTGAAACAGTTGAAGAAGACATTAATGAAAATATTTTGTCTGGTTTTGAAACCTTCAACGATTTGTAAAGTGCAATCTAAAATTGCGAATATTTAATTTCTTCATTATTTAGTATGTATAAAAAAAGAACATTTATTTATTGAATTTGAAATAAAACATATTTTTCTATCTACACATTCTTCTATCATTTTGGAAACCTTGGTGTTTTTTTTTTTTGGTTAAATAGATGTTTTAAAAAATCCGCATTTTTTTGGTACAATCCGCAATTTGAAACACTCGAATCCGCAATCCCTTATCCCAGTTCTGGCAACACTGAGGTTCGTCTTCATTGTGGAAAATGTCTGCATATTCCTTGCAGATTTTTAAAAGTGCCTTTTTCTCTTCCGAGTGTAGGGTGCGAATTAATTGTATCACATCCTTAGGCTCGGTTGGTTTATTGTAACCGAAACTAACATTTTTTACTTCCAAATGTTCACAGGAAAGATATTTCTCGGCTGGTGTTCTAAATATAAGATTTGTTCTAGACTAGATTCGTTGTACACTTCCACGATGCTATGCCAATCTGTGGCTGTGTATAAACCCTCAGAGATAAATAGTTGTGGGCCTAATTCCATTCCTCTAAGGAATATTTCTCCGTTCTTAACATCAACGAGTAACCTTATTATTGCTTTCGTATGGGGTTGAATGATATGTTTTCCCGAACTGAAGTTCCGTTTGAATTTGAGGGGAATTTTTGAATTCCAAGTTATAAGTGCTTTTTCCACCAAATCGATCCTTCCACCTAATTGTGTGAGGACGTCAAGGCCAAACAGCCCGTCAAAGTAACCGTGAAACTTAAAAATAAAAAATTGTAATTCACCAGGTTCGTTAAATTCGAGAAAGGTTGGGAGTTTTACTAGTCTATTGATTTGATATTTATTTAGTATGGTAAGTATTGTTATAGGTTCACATTCAATGTGATCTGCTGGGTGAATAAATTCCGGGTTGATAAAAGAGGAGGATGTTCCTGTGTCTTTTAGAAATTTAAGTGGGCGTCCGAATGGACTAGATACGTTAATGTAAGCGAGTGTGGTGCCATGCCTATTGACGTCTAGGTACCCTGTTGGTTGTCTAAAGTATCTGTACAAAAATTTTGTGTGTTATTAATTTCGGTATCTGGGTTAAACGAACTTCCTTCGTAAAATTGATCCAACTGTTATTGGTAGGAACTACTTCTGAGTGGGATATTATTACAGTTCTCCTCGCTTTCATCTATGTTATGAATTTCTTCCGCTATATATTTAGGGAATCCGCTAGGACGAAATGGTTTATACATAGAGGAATTGTTCTGTGGGTTTCTGGGTTGGTTGAAAGCAGTCCGTTGTCTTAAGTGATAGGTCCCAGAACTAGTATCCATAGGTTCTGGTGGAGGTAACATAGGTTGGTTTGTTCTACGATCAAACACGTTCTGGTTAAAATTAAGGTTTCTGAAACTGTTGTAATTCTGGGTGTTTCTAGAGTTATTAAAATTTTGATTCGAATTTCTGAAAAAGGGCCTCGAGATTTGATTGTTCAATCCTTGTGGGATATTATATTGCTTATGAGGAATAGGAGGTGAAAATTTAAAGTTATTTAATTGTAAGTTTGAAGAATTGTTATGCCTTTGATTCTTGTTAAATTTATGATGATTTGAAAGTGGGTTTGATCTCATGTAGGAGATATTTTGCTCTTTAATACAATAGGATAGAGCTATGGGTAGAGAATCCGGTCTCATCGCTCGGATTATAGACCCCAAGAGTTCTCTAATCCCTGTTAGAAAAGCGTTTAAGCACATCTCCGCATATAATTCCTTTTTTGCTTTAATTACGGAATTTTCCCTTTCGTGAATCAATATATTATTATTAAGGGTGGCCTGTATTTCAACTATCTCGCTGTAGAATGTTCCTATACTTTTGTTGTTTTGTCT
The DNA here is from genome assembly GCA_963855945.1 of Thereva nobilitata. Lineage (NCBI taxonomy): Eukaryota > Metazoa > Arthropoda > Insecta > Diptera > Therevidae > Thereva > Thereva nobilitata. Next base: position 150,240,908 of record OY979694.1, read on the forward strand.
GATCGAATGAAGGTCTCTAATTCTGTGGTCGCGCGGAAAAACCAGGTAACTCCATTTTTTTGGAAAATTGAAATACCCCCAAAAATGGAATGTTTTTTTGATTCACTATCATTCTATCAGAGCGAAATTTTAATATTGCACATCATTTCCGAGTTATTGAGAAACAAAAAACCGCGTAAATGATACATTTTGAGCAATAACAAGGCAACTTCATACCATTTGGGGAAAAACAAGGCAACTCCACGAAATTTTTAATTTAACTAGAAAATTCAACTCAAATTCGAACATAATTTATTTATAACATTATATTAACAAATGGTAGGCTGAATATATCATAAATTGACATCTTTTTATGTTTTCGAGTTTTCAATGGCTGCTTTGATGGAGTACAACTACTTTTTTTTCTGTTGCAACCTTGCAGATTTTCTTGTGACTGAGGTTTCATCGTTCGGTTGACTATTCACAGTTTTTTTCGGTTTGCGGCTCGCGCTTTTCTTTCGCATCTTTCGACGCGGTTCCGGATCCTGTGCAGCATCTTCGCCAGACTGCTCATCACCACTGCCTTCTCTCTCGCGCACTTTTTTCGACGCCCTTTTTCTTTTGGATTTTTGTCGGTCCGCGCTCGAACTTGAAGCGCTTTTGTTCGATTTCGTAACCTTGGCGTTTACCTTTCTGGTCACACTTTTCCTCTGGTTTTTCCTGGTCGGCTGCTCGCCAACGGTAGTCGCGCTTTCGTCCAAATCACCTCGCGAATCGAGAAACTCAAGATCAGGATCTATATTCACCTCAGTCGCCTTGTATATTTGGGGTAGATTTTCGTAAAAACAGTGCACGTCCTCTCGGAAAAGTGGTAACAAGCTAAAGCCCCTATGACACTTCTTTTTTTTCTGTATTTTTAATGCATTAAATCCAGTCAAAAGAAAAAGATAACTAGATTTTTATGAGAATGAGACAGAAATAAATTATTCAAATCTGACTTCTTCATGGACAATAAAGCGCATAAATTTTTTAAAAAACGATCATATTGCCTTTTATTCTAAATTTTTTTGAAAATTTACTTGTCAAATTGCTCACAAGTATGTACTCGAAACACACAAAAAAGTAAATTTCCCAAATATATCAGCTGTTTAATGCAGAACTGTCAAAAAACAAGCTCCTAGAATCTTAAAAAATGTAAAAATTTTACATTTTTTATGGATTTTTTTTTGACATTTTCGCATTTTTAATGAAGTTTTTATATTTTTGATACATACTCTTTACTCACTTACACTAATAGCTTTTCTACATTGTAAAATATTCATACCTTTCTAAACTCATTTTTAATGTGTTAAAAATACGAAAAGTGTCATAGGGGCTTAACTAAATCTTTTTTCTTTTCTTTAGTGATTGGAAGGGTACTGTGATTACATGGAACTAGGTGATCATCTAACTTTGCGTTAGGTGAAAAAGTGTGAAAAAGGGGTCGTCTTCAGACAGGGTATTTTTATATCTAACAATACCCTGTTCTTCCTTGACATATCTGAGCCACTTTACATCGCTGATTCTGAAAGGTGCGTTTTCCTGGCAGCGTTTTGGGACAACCAAAGTGCCTTTGGGTGCCTTCCATTTAGACACAGAAAGACAATTGTGTCCGACACAGCGTGTCGCTCTGTGTCGTTCTATGTAAGCCCAAATGGAACACATAAGTTCATGAAAAATCCGCCACGGCGCACTTTCCTCGTTTTTATGTTTGTTTGGCAGGTAAATCGTAAATTTTATGTTGATATTTTCTTTAAATTAATTACCCGACATCTTATAAATGCTGGGAATCTTAAAAATGAAACAATATTGTTGTAATTATAAATTAACGATCACATTTCAATTGGCGAGGGTTGGTAGCATTGTCTTAGTTGTGCCCGGCTGTGTCGTTGATGGAACACTTCTGTGTCGGACACAGTGTAACACTGTGTCTCTCTGTGTCTAAATGGAAGGCACCCTTTGTAAAGTTCGTCATAGCTGAAAATATCAGACTGGTCCAAGACAACAACTCGGAAAGGATTAGAACTCTTCGCATCGCGTACAAACTGGTACCAATCGTCTGGCCAGTGAATTTATTTGTTTGTCCGTTTCTTAGCTCGCTCGATCACTGAATGATCGGTGTCACATTCCGTGTGCGTGTGCCCAGGCTCTAAAAATTTGTGATCAACTATTTTCAAGGTGGGATGGTTCGCGACGCTTATGGATAACATACCCATCATGGTTTTGTTTTTGTTTTGTCCATAGCACGAATCGGAAAACAGAACGACGCGATCCACACTCACTGTCCCGAGGAACTTATAAATACAAGAAGTTATTTCGTTGCTTCCTCGTTTAGAAACAGTTTCATTCCACATGTAACATGTCGTTTCAGACATCGTGTTGTTGTTGACGGTCAGATTGTAGGTCCACAAGGCTCTTTTATAAAACGCGATGGACGTACTAAGCGAAGGAGTTCGTAGGCATTGCTGCAAGTCGAAGGAGCACATAATCATAGACCCATTTGAATCTTTCGCTGCGCGTTTGTCTTTCGCTTTCACTTCGAATGCCGAGTCAACGTCGTCGAGATGTTTTTTCTCAACTCCAGCACTTCTTTCTTCCGATCTTCGTCCGCCTCATACTTCAATTGCACCGCAAATAAGTCACACTTGTGGCAGGTATCTATCTTAGGTGGCTTGAATTTGATTCCTGTGTCTGCAAAAATGTCGCGATACCTTGTTTCGCCAACTGACGATTCACATTCGGCGACGTAAAGCTTGTACATTTTGGCGATGCTAAAATCAGAGGGCAAGTATTTTTTGGAGCTGTGAGACCGTCCGTAATGACTCTCGTAAGCTGGAAATTTGGCAATATGAGCCCGAACTTCAGCCACTTTTTCGTCTGACAGTTTGTTCACTGGAATTCGTTTTCCTCGTCTCTCTTGATCAGGTAAACCTTCTGTATTCTCCCAAATTTGCTTGGCTAAATTTTCCACAAAAGCTTTTGTTTCACCCAGAGTAGCTAAGAAACAGCGCTGACAGACTTGAACCTTGTCCGATTCAGTTTCCAGAGAGTATTTGACCGTGTATCTTCGAATTTTTTTAGGATCATTCTCATCCTTGCTGCGACACCGGCGTTTAGAGCATACATCAACGAGATTTCTCATGTTAGCCTTTCTTTTCAGGTAACTTCCTTGATTCCAATGCTTGTTGAAATTGAGTTTCTGATCACCTCTCGTAATACTTAAAGGCTGGATTACAATGCTGTCGCTGTCGCGATCGCTGTCGCTTCTCGTAGACGCTGATGCTCCAGTTGTTGCTTTCGCAGTTACAATGAAGTCGCACTGAATATCAAGTTATCTGTCATTTAAAAAATTAAATTTCAAGTTTGGTGTGTTTTTTGTATTAAAATAAAGAGTAAAATTAATAAAATAGAAAAAAAGTGGCTTTAATAAAATTAAAAAAGTAATTTACACAAATATTAACTTTCAAAAAGTTTACGGTTGCTAGTGTCGAGCGACCAAAGTTGAAATGTTGGGAACTTTAAGCGACGCGACACGCGACAGCGACAAATTGTATTTGCGATTAGAGAATTTCATACATTTTAACTTTTGACAGTTGGTGCGACAACGACAGCGACCGCGACAGCGACAGTATTGTAATCCAGCCTTAAGTTGCACCGCCGTTTGCAATATTTTAATTTTTCGCACCTCCGTTCATCAACTTTTTTGTTTTGCGCAGTAACGTAAGACTTGCCTCGATTCCGCCGTTTTTGGCGTTTTTCTTTTGCAGTACTTTTTTTTCTTGCGCCGTTTCGGTCTGGCATCTTCCGACGGATTTTCACTCGCCGAACCTTGAATAAATTTTAGAAAGTCAAAACAAATTCGTAACAAGTAAGGAGGTCCAATCAAAAAGGCTAAAATCTACAATTTTTAACCGAATTGCACAATTTTTGGATATTTGCGTAGCTTGATTACTAAAAGGATATGTGTAAAAACCCCTTCCCAAAAAATGTCCCCCTCTTTTTTTTTAAAAAAGGGTTAAAAATAACCCGTAGGAGGATTATTTTTCTTGGTCAATTATTATGCGATTTACTTGAAATTTGGAAGAAGGCATCTTTGAACTATAACAGAAGTTCCTGTAAGACGAATTTTTTAATATTTATTTTGTTCTCAAGTTATGCATGTTTCATAATAAAAAAGTTCAAGAAACGCGCCATTTCGAGGCCCTTTTCAAACATTTTCTATATTTAAATTACCATAACTTTTTTCAAACAACTTTATCAAAAATCCGTCTTACAGAAACCTTTATTATTATTTAAAGAAGAAATATGCCAAATTTTAAGTAAATCGGATGAAAATTGGCCGAGAAAAATTAATCCTCGAAAACATAAAAATGACAATTCGAGCTAGCTGCGTACAAAGAGAGAGGCGCTGAGCCAAACGCTTAGTAAAAGAGTACGCACCGTTGCACAGTGGGGCCAAATCCAAAAAAGCTGGCCAAAAGTCGAAAAAAAATGTTTTAGCTTGACTTTTTTCTATATTGGGTTGGCTACAGTAATACCCTAAGTGTCAGAAAATACATATACAGAAGAATCGTAAACCTATTATCTGCTCTGAAATTTCAGTTGCAATACACCTCTGCTTAAGGTGCATTTCTTTGTTCGGTTAATTGAAAAAAAGGTATATTGCAAAAAAAGGCGTGGAAGTCTGAAAACATGACCGATTGAGATCAGACAAAATGGAATCAACTCCTGGAGGTGAGTGCAATACAACCATGGTTATCAAAGACAAATTTAATGAATGAATTATTGTTAAAAAATCATGGATTGTTCCTGATTTTTAAAAATTAAATAACAAAAAAAAGAGGGTTTATAATAAAAAAGTTATGGTGTTCTGTCGTGTTCGATGATTTAACGCATATCAGGTGTTAGGTAAACATGTAAGCTATAAAATGAATAAAAAAATAGCTGCCCATAGCTGCCCCTAGCCTTTTTTTACTAATTTTTTTAAATAAAATTGGTTTGATCGTTATAAGAGACCAGAACCCAATGAAATAAAAACAACGTATTTTGTCAATTCGTTTGCTTATATTGAACTGTGAAGGCACGTATACTTTAGCTAGCTCTATATACGCATACATTGAAGAGCAATATATGTATGGATATGGGTGTATGTACTGACATATTTTGTATTGAAAAAATTTATATTTCTAGAAAGTCGAATCCTAACGACTGACTTAAACTTTTTTGTGAGAATTAAATTTGTTCGTATTTTATGTACATAACACACGTTTGTCAAGGCTTGGCAAGCATTCGCAAATTCAAACGTGTGGAGAAGGCGTTTGGCTTGGCTTGTGTAAGCTTGGCTTGGTGGCCGATCCGGTCGAGTGTGGATGCTCCCCAAACCAAAGCAAACGTTTTCAATTTGCGAATGCTTGCAAAGGAAGTTTGTGGCAAGCGTTTGTGATGCGTCCACACGTTTGTTTTAAGCAAACGTTTTTAATTTTCGAACGCTTGCCAAGCCTTGACAAACGTGTGGATCCGGCATTACAGGTTTAACGTAGCTTATACTTTCTTCAACTGGTTCATTTAAATTTGTATTATTCCCATGATAGTTTTTTTTTGTATCTGTATATTTTCTTCATTTAGAAAGAAATGTAGATATTATCATTAAATCTTTACATCACTTTTTTAATTTACGTTTCAAATAATATTAATAACATTTTAGATACAAAACAATGACAACATTATAAGGAAAACATATTTTAGTCCTTTTTGAAGCCTTCCAAACTTCTCATGTAGCCATATTAACTCCGCAATTTTTAAAATTGAAGTTCTGATAACCAATCGTAATCAGCGGCCAAGATTTTGACTTTTTGGGGAGGTAATGTTCACCATGATGAGACCGCCATTTTGAAAATCGCAATTCCGATATCGGATTCGTAATCAGCGACCCGGAATACCCCCCATTAATATGTTTCGGTATTATTTACTAAAGTTTGCGACTTCTTGGGGAGGTTATGTCCACCATATTGAGTCCGCCATTTTGAAAATGTCAATTCTGATAACGGATTCGTAATCAGCGACCCCGAAAACCCCCGAGTAAACAATTTGAGATCATTTAGAACACTTTTCGACTTTTGGCCAGCTTTTTTGGATTTGGCCCCACTGTGCGTTGGACAAATTGTTAAAAAACAATATCTATAATGATTCTATCAAATCTTTACTTTTACCACTATATAATTTATTGAAGAATCAAGCTATCCGAAACTGCAATAAAAAAATTTCAAATATTTTCTTATTATTCATCATTTTTGGTTTGGACCTCCCTTTATAGAGGGAGAGCCAGCGACGTATTTTGTGTTGTCATTTTATCCCTCATGAAAATTTCCACACTAAATCTTATATGCCTGCTTAACAATAAAAGTTACTTCTGGCAGCCCCCTGTGGCCGGGATGAACTACCCCAAAATTACAAAGAGGGTAAAAAATAAAGTTCAATTTTGTTATAGTATTACTCATGAATTTTCTGGAGATTATTTTTCATAGTATTCTCTATTTATAAAAATTAATGCCAGAACATTTCTCCTTCACCTAATGCTTGCCAGAACGCTCTAAATATTTATTTAAAGGGGTTTATTGCATAAATAGTCCATTCAAAACGCGAAGGGGGGTGTTCCAACATAACACCATTAAGAAAATCGAACCCTACATGTATTTTGGGTCGCTGATTACGAAAATCGGGGTCCTGCGGTCCTAAAATATGGGCGTCACCCTTAAAAACGAAAAAATACCCCTTTTTAAGGGTTGTTCGTGATAATTTCTATAATAATGAAAAATAATCTAACGAAATCCATTTTTTTATATTTATTTGCGATTTGGTGGTTGATTTATACTAAATCAGCGAAACTTTAAAACAAGGGATAATCCTAAAGGGTTAAAACCACCCCTAAATCAACTGAAAATAAAAAAATTTGTAAATTTTTTTTTCAAGTTTATGCTTCAAATTCGATTGTATGAGTATTGTAACCCAAAAATTATTTATTTTCACCACTTAAGGGGGTAAAACTACCCCTACATTAAAGTTGAATTTGGAAAAAATTGAATTTTTATTTTACATTAAAATATTATTTTTGATGAAATACTATTAAAACATTTGGAAAATTTATTTTACCCCCTTTTAAAGAAATTAAAGCCCCCTTAAATCAAAACAAAAAAAATACATTGAAAAAATGTTCTTTTCGTAGGTTCCAATTTAAATTTTAAATAAATTTTCCAAATGTTTTAATAATTATTTCATAAAAAATAAAATTTTTGGCTGACTTAATGGGGTAAAGTGTTGAATATAATTAAGCAGAAAAAAAAATTTTGCTTATTTTTTTGTTTAAAGTTGATTTCTAAAGTTGTAGGGGTAGTTTAACCCCTTAAAGGTTGAAAATAATTTATTTTTGGCTAACAATACTCATAAAATCGAATTTGGAGCATAAACTAGAAAAAAAATTTTTTACAATTTTTTTTATTTTCAGTTGATTTAGGGGTGGTTTTTACCCTTTAGGATTATCCCTTGTTATAAGGTTTGGCTTGATTTAATATAAATCAACCACCTTCGCAAATAAATATTGAGAAAAGTGTATTTCGTTGGATTATTTTTCATTATTATAGAAATTATCGCGAACAACCCTTAAAAAGGGGTATTTTTTCGTTTTTAAGGGTGACACCCATATTTTAGGACCGCAGGACCCCAATTTTCGTAATCAGCGACCCAAAATACATCAGGTTGGATACCCTCTATAAATAAATAAATAAAAAAAAAAAAATGTTGATGTTCATTATTAATCGAGTTAATCTTCTAGCTCAGAAGTACACTTCTCAGCTGGGCTGAGAAACGGGCCACGCTTATGTGCAGGGGCCGAATCCGGCCGAAAGCACCAAAAAAGGTATAAGAAGAAAAAAACAACGCAAAACGAGCATGCAACCGAAAATGCGGGTTCCTTCTCAACCCTCCCCGGCACTCCTGTACCGAGCCGGTCCGGTCCCTGCACACAAACGCGGTCACATTTACCACTGCACAGTGGCTCGGCTAAGACATGCAAACACAAAACAAAAAACAATGCAACATTTAAGAGCACAAAACATCAAACAGAGAAGCGTGCAAAGACAATGAAAACGTGGGACACACAAGGAGTCACGCCACATTAAAAAGAGTCCTTTTAAGGACATCTTCGCTAGTTTGCATGCTAAAAACACTCGCATTTTTGTTAACATTTATAAGCATGCGGTTAACTGGTTCGTACATCCCATAATTGGTGTTAGAGGAATTAGTGTACAAGAGAGGTGGACCTCTCAGGTTGTAGTTGTTCACTCTAAATGACGTACGGGTTCGTAGGAAGCCTGAGTCAACTTTGTCATTCAACAAACGATGAACGAATATAACGTCAGCGACCTCGCGACGCTTATGGAGAGAGCTCAAGTTGAGCAATTTAAGTCTGTTCACATAAGGCGGAAGAATAAGTGGGTCATCCCACGGGAGGTGACTGAGTGCAAAACGGACGAACTTCCTTTGAACCGATTCGATTTTATCGACATGGGAGGAGTAGTAAGGAGACCATACCTGGGAGGCGTATTCAAGTAAAGGCCTAACTAAAGATATGTACAAGTGCTTTGTGATAAGGGGGTTGTTGAATTCCTTGGACCATCTTTTTATAAATCCCAGGACTGAATTGCCCTTGGAAGAGATATAATTGATGTGGGTGGAGAAATCCAACTTACTTTCTAACCTAACCCCAAGATCGATAACAGAGTTAGTGCGGGAGATCTTGTTATCGAGAAAAGTATAGTCGTAAGTTATAACGCCACGTTTTCTACAAAAAGTCATGACCTCACATTTACTAATGTTAAGGACCAGGTTGTTGTTGGAACACCAAGAATAGAAGGTGTTTAGGTCTGCTTGCAGAAGTTTGCAATCCTCGATACTCCTTATGTGGCGGTACAGTTTGATGTCATCGGCATAAATAAGGATTTTACAGTGCCTCAGCAGGGTAACAATGTCATCGACTGATAAAATAAAAAGAAGAGGACCAAGATGACTTCCTTGCGGGACACCAGAGGACGCCTCGATGTTTTTAGATTTGGCTCCGCGGAATAGAACCTGGTAGGTTCTGTCGGCTAAGTACGACTGGAACCACATAACCAGGGCATGCGGAAAGCCTAATTTTTTTAGTTTTAGAACTATAATAGAGTGAGAGAGCATGTCGAAAGCTTTACTGAAGTCTGTATAAACACAGTCAGTTTGACAGCCAGTGACAAAGCCTCGAACAGTGTGAGAAGAGAACTCTAGTAAATTAGTAGTAGTGGAACGAGCTGCAAGAAAGCCATGTTGGTTAGTTGAGATAAGTCTCTTGCAGATAGGGGCAATAGCAGAATAAATAATGGATTCGAAAAGTTTTGGTATACATGATAACTTCGCAATCGGTCTATAATTAGATATTTCGTTCTTACAACCCTTTTTATGAACAGGGATTATAAAAGAGTTCTTCCATAAGGTTGGGAAGCGCCCTGTATTGAGGGATTTCTGAAATAAACATAGGATAGGAGACAGTAGGGCCCCTGCACAGGATTTTAGAACAGCAGGAGGGACACCATCAGGGCCGGACGAAAAATCTTGTGGAAGATCATTTATATGTTTCGAGATATCTTCCCTGGTTATAGACAGAGATAAATTTTGAGCCGTTTGTATTGCGTTGATATGTCGAAAATTGTCTTCATGAGGTTGGAAGACAGGAGACGAGAAAGATTTGAGGAAGAACGATGCGAACTTGTCGCAAATCTCGGATGAATTAGAACTAACAGAGTTTTGACCTCTATCGTCAATAGTGCTGAACATACCTGGTGGGATGTAACAGCAAATTAAAAATAGGTTCTTATGGACAAGGGAGACTTTAAGAGCGAGGAGCTCAATGTCCAAAGAATTGGAAAAACTAGGAGGCGTTATTAAGCAACAGTTGAGAAGGTTACTACAGGCAAGTAGTACACCACCTCCACGAGCCTCCGAGTCAGTATATCTGTCCTTCCGAAAAACTTGGAAGGAGGTATCGAAAAGTTCGGCATTAAGAACTCCACTGTGTAACCATGTTTCTGTAAAAGCGATTATATCGAAATCACTGGCCGAAGTTGACAGAAACACATCGTGGGTTTTGGATCTGATACCCCTCACGTTTTGATAATAGAGGGAAAGCGTCTTAAGTTTTTTGAAGATTGTGGAGTGTCTGGAGTACGACGAATACGCGTGCGAGGAACAAAACACTTTGAGAAAGCACCGGGAGGCCAGAACGTGGGGTCCAAAAGCTTTTCAGCTGTATTGAGCGGTGCAGTCAGAACAAAAGATGCGACCGGTTTGGAGGCATTGCTGATCTTCCGACAGGATACTGTCTCGGGATCAATTGCCTTTCCCTTTAAGTATTCTTTAATCTCCTCGGACGTAGTTACAGGGGAGAAACGCGAAATAAAAATATTTTGTGGCCTGGGAACCGTTACCAAGTTGGTGTGGGTTACTGAAAACCCAGTATCCCCGATGCCCGAGGGTCCATCGATATTACTGGTGCTGGTTGATGCCACATCCGGCTCAGGGATAGAATTAGAGCCCATTGGTAGTGAGGGGGCGGGGACGGACGAAATATTAGAGGAGTTCGTAGTGACAACACCTGTAATGGGGTTCGTAGTGACAACATCTGTAATGGTGACTTTACGATTGCGTCTGTGTTTTCGATGCTTTGCGCACGTTTTCTGGTGGGCAGGAGCCAGCCTAGGGACAGTTTCGTCTGAGAAACCCTCTTCAGGTATTATAGTTTTCGGGTGGTCAGGAGCCAACCTAGAGGCAGTCTCGTCTGAAGGGCCTTCTTCAGGTATTAAAGCCGGGCCCACGACATTTCCAACCTCAGAAGCAGCAGCTAGGGTGGAGGCTGAAGGCTCGTTTTGCTCAACCACACACTGAGCAGCGCGGGAATAATTGCCATCGAAAACATTAAATTTTTCAGATAGTAATTTCAGGGCTGTAAAATTTTGAGTAACTGAGAGAGATAGTGACTCAACTTCAGCCTTTACACGCATCGTACACCTTTTAATATCATTTAAGATGGGGGTGAGGGGGGCCGGGGTTTCTGTTGAGGTGGAAAAAGCAGCACTAGGGTTTAAAAACGCTGAGTGCAGATCTTCGACGGTGTCTAAGACCGTGGAGACTCGAGATGAAAGTTCCTGGAATTTAGTAACTAGGGAGCTCGAGTTCGTTGAGAAAAGAGACATCGTGTTTGATAAGTGGTCGAGCCGGACATTCACCGATTGGATATCGTCGGCTAACGCTTGAAAATGTGCGACGTTGCCTGAGAGGGAGGTTAAGTGATTAAGAACATTTGTATGATCGGTCACAATCACCTCACTGATACCCTTCATCAACCTTAGTACATGGCAGGGTTTGATGTCAGAGCACTCTTTGCAAGTTGATCCTCTCGTAGCTGAGGACTTGCATTTGACTCGACCATTCAGGCAGTCCGGGTGAAAGACACCTCCACAGACACCATCACAAGAAATGCCATCACGCACAATCTCGGATGAGCAGTGCTTGCAAGAATGGTAACCCTCCATGTGAGAAAGGGTGGGGAAAATAGGGATGTAGTAAAAGAGGAGAACAAAAATGGATAAAATGAAAAATAAATATAGAAATAACTGTTTCACTTAAAAACTTTTACTATACAAAAGACGAGCAGGCCCGAGAAAAAAAGATGAGGAAAAAAAAAGAAATAAAATTTAACAACGTAAAATATTATGAGAAAAAAAATATTTAAAAAGAGAATAAAAATGAAAAACAGTTTGGGAACCAGTCTTTTTTTTTTTAAAACAATTGCATACTTCCAGGATAAGTGGAAAGTAGAATTGTATGTATAGTCTGAATGTTGCCGTAAAGCATAAACAGCCAGAAAAGAACAAGGATATTGAAATGTCATCAAACTCGAAAAGTTCAAACAACAAAACAAAGGAAACTAAAAGGAATATGGGCAAAAAACACCAATTTAAGAAACCTTGAACAATAAAATGCCTTACCGAGGAAAATGCAACACAGAAATACACAAAAAACTGGGTAAAAACCACTCAAAAACGCAGCACGCAACAAACACTCAACACTTGACAGTGACAGTCTTTCGACAATGATACCTATCTTTGAATGGCAGATATCAAAAAACCAAGCCAGCTGGAGACTTGACGTGTTCAAAGAAATTTTCAGGTAACTTTTGAGGATGCTAAAAAAGTTCAGAACAAAGGACCTTAACGATCTACTTTTTGAGTTACAGTGAAATATGTGGCAAATAATTGTTTTGTTTTCATATATTTTTTTAACAAATAAACCCTTTTATTTCTGTGTTTCCCATGGTACACTATTGGTTTTATTAATTAAATGAAAGCCGAATTCCTAAATCATTAAGCTCCATTTTTTCCCCATAACCAAAATTCAAAACGCCCTATCTCGAAAACGGGAAAGTCTCGATTGATAAAAAAAACAAAAAAACACGTGTTCAATATTTTTTGAAAATCTATCTGACCATACAGAAATTGACCCCCGCCGTACCCCACTTTGAGGGGTGGGAGAATCAGAATCCGTGGAAAAAATGAGGGTTGTTTTTTTTTCAATCGGACCTTCCCAGAAAATTGGGTGGCACGGCTGGTTTGAAACACCCTGTATATATATCCATTTATATAACATGTATGTATACATATATGTATATATAACATGTATATATATAACATGGCCCGATAAATGCGCGCAAAGGCAGTAGGCAGCGAAAGAAACTTAACTTCGGACGATCATTTCTCGCGATCGGGAGTTTTTTTCCGCTGTGCGCCCATGGGCACTTTTTATCTACTCGCCGAATGCTATAAGTGAGTAAAATTTGGGCCGATTTGATCGGGACCCATTTCCCATGCAGATTCTGCGGGGTCCTTTATTTGAATTGAGCAGAGTAAATTCTTTTCTAGGAAGTATTCAAAGAAAACTAATAATTTTCTATCTTACATTATTCAAGGATTTCAATTGTAAATTTTAATAAATAATGAAAAATTTAAAAAAATGATTGAAAAATAACTTTTTGTAATCAAGTTTTTCAGTTTTTCGCATTTCCTGGCAAATTTTTCCATAGTCATGTTAATTTTTTCTACACCTTCTGAAAGTAGACCTTTCAACAAAAGAAAAAGGCCTTAGATTTTTTGAAAAAAATGTTTTTAGAACATGGGCATTTTCGGCTGAAAATGAGGTCTCTTTTTAGGTTTAAATTCAAAATAAAACGTAAAAATAAATATTTTAATTCAAAAAAATTACAGCGTGTTTGGGACATAAAAAGGTAAGTTTCCATAAAATTTCGTGAAAAAAAAAATTTGTTTAAGGGAGATAAAAATCAAAAACAAAAACACTAGTTTTTTCGATTTTTCTCGGAAATCTGAGGTTATGTAAAAAAATGGTTTGTACAAAAGTTGTAGATAGTTTTATTACCTACAACTTTTATATTTAACTTTTTTTGATTGGAGGTCTAGTTTCGCTGAAAATCGTGAAAAACCCTTTTCACCCCTTAAAGTTACCCCTATTTCACCCTCGTAACTCAGATCGACTTGAATTTATTTTTCTAGTCGACTACGCTATATTTCCTTAACTTTCCAACATTTGTCATGCTGTTAATAATTTTTTTGTTTCCAAAAATTATTTGCACTGGTCTATACCAGAAAGTCACAATTGAACTGAATTTCTTACTTAAATCTATTTTTATTACAACTAAGGGGGCGTCCATAAATTACGTGTGGTGTTTAGGCGGGGGAGGGGGTCGAGTCGAATCTTACCAAATCTCACGTGGGGGAGGGGGAGGGTCTCCGCAAATATTACGTAATTTTTTTTCGCTAGAAACAGTGAAAAATCGCGAGAAAACTGGGTTAAATTAATAGTAAAGGCAAATTAAACCGAAAAAAGCGATATAGCGAAATAATTAGGTACAGGCTGAAAATTGGCAGAGAGCTTCTTTTTAGGCTTCTTAATATGGGGTTATAAAGTCTACCGATTTTCCACCCCGACAAGCCCACTTTTTAGGGGGTTTTAGCCCTCAAAATGGGTATTTTTCGATTTTTCTGTAATTTTTTTTGCAATATTTCTTAATATCTTTTTGTTTTCTTCAATTTTAAGTACAATATCTGTAAATGAGAAAATCTTTAAAATCGTCTTTTTGGACCCGCACTTAGATTTCGTTCACGAAAATCTTGGTGCAGTATCAGATGAACATGGTGAAAGGTTTTATCAATACATATTGCAAATAGAGAAGGAATAATGAATCCATTACATAAAAAGTATACCTACGTGATACTATTACTATATTTCGACTCAATAGCAATTGGGTATACAAATTTTGCACTGCCGTTTACACTGTATTTGTTCACTGTTTTAAATACCATCCAACTAGAACATCCAAAAAAAAGTAAAGAAAATAATTTAAATATCTGGGAATGAAGAGTGTATGACGTGTTGAAAAATTCTTATCATTTTATACAATGGTCTGGAAAAACTGCGAAAGTAATGTATACATTGACTTATATGACCATTTTTGGACAGATTGCGACCCTACGATGAACTAGTGTGGGGGTCTAAGCTTAAACAAAACAAAAAGGCCTAGAAGCCCAATTGATAAACCTGGAACCTAATGCCCTTCTCAGTATCTCAAGTGCATAATGTACCCAATCCTACTGCAATCATAGAGATTATATTAAGCATCGGCTCTTTTCACATCAGTCAGAACACTGAACACATGCTATCTGCGGTGCATTGCCACTATACAAAAAGCAGACATTTACACCAGGCGACATAATTAGTCATCTAAGCAACTTACAGGATTCGAATTTTGAATCGACAACCATCTGCTCTGATATACTAGAGGCCAAGATAGATTTTGAAAACCTTATCGAGAGTTGTGAAGAATGGAAGTCTAACAGATCCGCACTTCTTGAATCTGTATCCTGATGTACAGGTGGTTCAAACGTCAATTTGAGAAGCTGGCTGTGACTTCAGACTCCGCTTTTCTAAGGCGATACGAAAGTAGGAAGCAAACGGAAGCTAGTAGCGATGCCTGATAAATCTTCGAAAAGAAATTATTTTCAGCCAACCAACTTCATTTATTAACTTAATTTGACATTTTGATGCGAACAATAAATTGTTTCAAGAATATTTAAAGAGTTTTTAGAATATTTTAAAACAAACAAATAAATGCAGCGCATGCGGCAATGGCTTTACTCGCGGAATGAAATCCGATAACAGGCGGAAAAATTTAATTCGAATTCGCATTGGTGGAGGATACCATTTTCTTATTTCCGAATTTCATGACTTTCGAATCGCATTCCAGGATAACCCCCGGGTCATTCAGTCACAGGTTTTTTACCCAAAGATGACATCTATAGAAGAATGCTCCGGAGTTTGTATATCTCCAGAGTCATAAATGGCTCTACCATTACTATTCAAACAGTCAAGTCGTTACTCTCTAAAAACGAATCAGTGAATGCCAAAGTCAACCTTCGTATGTTAATATATTGTAAAATTCTAAATTTTTTTTATATTCCGTATGCTTGCTCTACAAATACACGAGTTGAGCTCAAACTAGAATATCCCTGTAAGGCACCATGAGGTTGGTTTCCAAAGGATAGGCAGAACCACCTGCTAAATGGTAATCCACAGGTATTGTAGTTTATATTGGGTGCATGCCGAGTTGGTGCTGTTATGATTTTGTGGTACTGTTCTTCTATTATGTTTTTTTAAATAAATCCAACGCAATCAAGCACAGATTAAGGTATTTACACTAAAAATACGCATAATAGTGTAACCCCTACAAATTTTTTAAAAGGGAGGGGGTCGAGGCAAATCTCACGACATCTCACCAGGGGGATGGGGGTCGAAAAATCACCAAAAACACCTTACGTAATTTATGGATGCCCCCTAACTTAAAAATAATTTTTCATAGTTAATTTCCCTTGGTCAGCGTCTGCAACGCCGGATGCGTTTTGAAATTTAACCCCTTTATCTATGTCGTGAGAGCTTGGGGTCAACAGCATGTTGTGTTGCGGCACGTGGAGAAGATGGGCCTATATGACTTCGGTAACTTGCGCGTCTATAAGGGTATGATCTATTGCGTTGTTGGTTACTCCATCTGGCGATTTCCAGGTTGCTTTTTGAATATCCTTATGCTGGAATTTGTTGCTGGATATAACCATATTTTGCGCCATGGCGAAGTTTATCAGTCTTAATCCATTATCATTGTGGTGTTCGTGCAAACTAAACTTTCCGAAACGCTGCTTCCCGTCCTATTTTAGCATTGGCATCTCCAATGACTATCTTTATGTCATGACGAGGACAGTTTCTGTATACTCTCTCTAAGGAGTCGTAAAACACCTCCTTCTCTTCTTCCGGTCTCTCTTCTGTTGGAGCTGCACATTTATAACTGAATAATTGAAGAATTTGCCCCTTAAACGAATCTTGCAAATTGCTTGATTTGTAGAACTGCCCAAATAACTATTTTTGATAGAAAACATCGACTTTTTTCTTGTCTTAAAATTACGCGGAAATGTCACATACTAAGTCATTTCTGTTTATCCATCTGAAAACACAAAGAAGAAGACTAGAAGATATTGAGGGATTGGACTAAATTTTAAAAAGCTGTAGGCTTAAATGTCCGCAATAAATGCAAAAAAATTTTTTATATCCTATATATTTATTTGGTTACCGTTACTTATGTTTACCGAGTAGACGTGTTTTGCTTAAGCTCCCATTTTTTTTCAATTATTCCGTATTTTCTTTCCGAAATCTAAAGTTTACTTTTTAACATAAATTACTCGCATATTTCTGCACAATAAATTTATATTTTATTTTCTCATTTTGCTGCTCTCACTGCGTTTATTTCGAGAATTTTACCAAGGCTAATTTACTAATAACTTTTAAAAAAATGCCTAAACCAACACCAGCAAGACCTGTCACAAGGAAGTTTGTTGAGGTGGAATCTTCTAATGCCGCTATTAACTACACTCCTAAGAACTCAGCCAGCAAACGTAATGATAACTGTAGCAGCAAGAAGGCACCAAGATCATCATCAATTTCAGCCCCGGATAACCGCCTTGAGCTGTTAGAAAAAAGGTTATTGACCAACATCAACCGTATGCTGGATGATCAATCCGCTGCCTTCGAGGATAAACTGAAATCACTGGAGACGCGTTTATTTTCGCAAATTGATGAGATACGTACCACATTTAATAACATAGTGGGAGAACTGCGCAATGAGGTCGAATCAGTCCAACATGACCTTGCCGTTGTTTCTAATGAACTTGAGGACGTGCGCCGCCAGTCCCGACTGCATGATGTGGTCATTCGAGGAGTTCCCTTGTGCGACACTGATAATCTGAGACTGATCTTGAACTCCATTGTCTCTGCCATAGGCAAGGGCGGCGGAGCATAATCATTGTGACCAGATAACCGTTAAAATGTAAAAAGTAGCATTGTGGGGGTGCAAATAGGGCCCCTATGAGGCTCCCCCCACTGCCTCATGTGGACCCCATGTGGATTGCCCAATAAGGCCCACACATGGCATCTAACGACTTGCCTCATTCGCGCCTCGTCAAAAGGAATACCCCATTTGACCACTTTGAGCATAAATCATTGCTACCGGATCCCGAGTGGAAAAAAGAGACCGAAAAATTTGAGAATCGGAGTGGATATGTGAGTAATAACTGCGCCGGTGTCGAAAGCTTCATATTTTTAAATGCGGGTGTCGTTTTACCAATTTTTGAATTTTGTTATGCTGAATAAGTTCAAGCTCACTCGCTTTTTTGCACTTTTTCGTTTTCATGGTTCACTACGTACTCACGAACGTTTCAAGTGTGAATAAATTCTCCCTCCTGTGAGCACGCACTCTGTCAAAAGAGCTCATGGCCCCGCTTGCGGAATCAAAAACATGGCCGTGAACCCGTAGGGTTGTGTACGCAGTAATTTTCACGCTTGCGGAATCCGGCCCCTGGAACCAGAACCGGTCTATTGAGTATGATAAACGACACCCTTCAATACAACAACAAAAACTAAAGCTTTGTATGAGTAAATTTCCGAATGCGTAAGGCAGATGTTGGAATTGTCCCATTTTTATTGTAATAAGGGCCCTTATGGAGAAAGTGATAGCGCATACCTCACCAGTATCGCTGGTTCTTTTTGAATGAGGTTCATGATGAAACGAAGGGAAAACCTCTATTTCGGCATGCCCCAAATTTATCACATGGGGTCCTCATGAGAAACCTACGGCGAAATCTGCCTTTTCGGCATGCGTCTGAGGCAATCCCCGTTGCTAGTTGGGTGGGGTTTAAGAAGCTTAGGCTATGCAGTTATAAGTTCTTAATAACTCTAATATAATATATTTAGTTGTCGTATAAAAAGCCTTGTTTGTGTTCGGCTCTTCCACCACGTTTCTTCGTCGACAGCGACCGAGACAGCCCTCGAACATTCTGGGTTATTAGGTGTTCATGCAATATTTTGGGTGTGGAATTCCCCACCCAAAGCGAAAGTGCGTGTGCACTTTTCCTTCCATCCCCACGCGCTCCGCCGCCCCTGGCCATAGGGCATGAGCTAACGCCGTACGTGAATGTTTTTCGGCCAGTAAAGCGGCAAAACGATCAATCGGGGAATGGAAGCTCTAAACATGACATCCCTTTGTTGGTTGTTAAATTTCCGTCAGCAAACGAGCAGCTTGAGTTCCTGAAAAAAAGCCGCCACCATGGAACTCTTACTTTAAAGCGTTTGAAACTTGGCTTTACTTCAGACAGCAAAATTTACGTCAATGAAAGTCTGACGCCGAAAAATAATGACATTCTGCAGTTAGCACGGACGCTCCAGAGATCCTATAAAGTTGGCTCCGTATTCACACGTCGCGGGTATGTTTATGTGCAGCTGGAGAAGAACAGACAGCCTCTAAAGTTTGTCTCCGCTCTCAATTCAGTCACATCTCCTGGTTTGCGTTAGAAGACTTTTATCATCCTACTATCCACCAGGATAGCTTTCATTTTGCATTTTGAATCTTTTTCCCGTACCCTTCGCAAGCATTTGAATCGAGAAGGGTCCGAGAAAGCGAGCCTCCGAGAAATTGTTTGCAGGGGACCCTGCAAACATTTCGATTCGGAAACGATTCGAGAACGATTTGCCAAAAGCGAAAGCTTGCATCGCTCTCGGACTCGTTAACGACTTGTAAACAAATTCGAAGGCAATAAAAGCGGAGCACGAGATCGAATCGCTTTCTCGTGCTGATAACGAAGCGCATGCTCGTATCGATAGCAAATCGCTTCTGCGCCAAAAATCACTCCGCCGAGCAAAACAAGTCAAAAACTCAAGCTTTCCAAACAAATCGTTGAAGAGAAACCAAAGATTCTCAAAATTTCCTCTCAATAGGACTTCAAATCGGTGAAATGACGTTATGTTGTTAGTGTAATTTGGAGATTTGAAGTCCCATTCAGGGGAAATCGGCTCTCAATATTTTTCTACAGCATGAAGGCTTTGGGAGAAACAAATCAACCAAGAAAGCTTTCATTTTGCGTTTTGAATCTTTTTCTCGTACCCTTCGCAGGCATTTTTCGAATCGATAATGGTCCGAGAAAGCGAGCCTCCGAGAAATTGTTTGCTGGGATACTGTGGAGCATTTTTCATTGTATTTGATTTTTCCATTGCATTTAATTTTAAGTTTTTAAAGATGTTTCCAAATTGTGTTGTCTGTGATCATAGCCTCTCTCTATGTCTTATTATCCTCTTACCTTCTCTTTACTCTTAATCTGTCTCTACTTGCTTTCTGGATGCTGCTGTTGTGGTCCTGAGCTTTTTTGCAATTATAAGTAATCTTACTAATAGTGTGCACAGGCAGGGGCTGCTACTTAATATCCTTTCCTCTTCCTCCAGAGGCCTGAACATTTGTGTCCTAAATGCACGAAGTTTGAAAAATAAAATTGACGAATTTAGTCTAATGTTGGATAGTACAAAAATACATGTTCTGTTGGTAAATGAGACTTGGTTAAAACCTGAAATCCCAATCTCTCTAGTTACGCTTCCTGGTTTTTTGCTGCACCGCAATGATCGCATAGGTCCTACTGGTGGAGGTGTTGCTATATATAGTTCATCATTGCTTTCCTCAAGAGTGGTGGGCAAATCCTATAGCTCACAATTTGAATTTATTGCTGTTGAATTAAAATCTGCCTGTGATAAATGTGTTGTTGTCAGTGTATACTGTCCGCCCAATCCATTTAACACCGATATTGCCACTGAATTTGCCAACCTTGTCTCTAGCCTCTCTCACCACTACGAAAATATAATAGTTGCTGGTGATTTTAATGTTGACCTCCTTAAAGCCAATAGTCGTACGGATTCGCTCAGGCATTTTCTCATATCGTTGGATTTGCATATTTTAAATCAACTACCAACTTTTCTGAACTGCCGGAATCCTTCCTTAAGGCCCGTCCTCACTACGCGGACTTAGAATCCACGCGCTTTTGGTCGTACGGCCAGCCAAAAGCGCGCGTGATCTTTTAATTTTCTGAATCATGAGTGAGAAAAAATCAATTCTCATTTGAAACGGCGTACGCGCTTTTGAAAAGCTCATAGTGTGTGGACGCACAATGTACCTTTTTAAGCACAGCCTTTTGTCCGCGTTGTTGTGCCGCACGACCTTTACCATGGACAAAGTCGTAAAAAAGTCGTAAAAAGTCATAAAACTCTATATGAAAAAAAAAGGCAAAAGCGCGTACGACCCAAGACCGCGTAGTGTGGTCCCACCATTACTTGATATTCTAGCTACTACCACCTCGGATTGTGTGATAAAACACAGTCAAATCTCCCCTCCTAGTTTTCTTGACCATGACCTACTATTCCTTTCCACTCGTTTTGCATTTTCCCCATCTCCTTCATCTTCCTCAGTATCATATCGGGACTAAAAATATTAATTTAAAGCAGCTATCTGTAGTCACCTCCTCCATGCCTTGGGATGATATCTATTACACCACTTGTGTTGACACTAAAGTTGATCTATTGACTACATTCATTCAACATATTTACGGTCAATGTGTACCTATAGTCACAAGAAGGATCCGGTCTTCTGCCCCCTGTCCTTGGTATTCTCATGAGATCCGTGATCTGATTAACCAGCGTGAATTAATGTACAGACGTTATCGTAAAACAAAGATTCCTGGATGGCTTAGTGCTTATAAACAACTTCGCAACTTCATCAATAATAAAGTAAAATTTGCTAAACGTGAGTTTTATTCCCGCAAGCTTGATCCTGCCCTAACTTCCAAACAACTATGCTCGAATCTCCGGTCGTTAGGTATTAATGCTTCCGAATCTACACCGTTTCAGGTTGATGTAAATCTCCTCAATGCTTCCTTCATTCAATCTCCTCCTGATCTTACACTCCCCACTCCTTCGTGCTCTCAATCATCTAGTTCACTCAGCACTGATTGGTTTAACTTCCGTTGTGTGGACTCCTGCGAAGTTCTTGAAACATTGCTGTCTATCTCGTCCAACTGCATTCGCTGTGATGAAATTTCTCCACGCTTTCTCAAGCTGCTTTCTCCCCTAATTGCAGAAACTATCACGCATATTTTCAATCACTGCCTGACAACTTCCCAGGTACCCCTGCTTTGAAAAAGTCTGTTGTGATTCCGTTACCAAAGAAATCCTCACCCGTAGATTTGAAAGATTATCGCCCTATCAGCATTCTTCCCTTCCTTGCCAAAGTCTTTGAGAAAACTCTCTTCGCTCAGATTACGCGCTATCTCGAGTCGAAAAACTTCCTGTCTAAATTCCAATCTGGTGTCCGTAAAAACCACAGTTGCGAAACTGCTATATAAGGAACCCGTCGAGTCGGAAGACCTAGAACAACGTGGAGGAGAACTCTATTAGCAGAGGCCGCAACAACCGGGAGATCCTGGTCAGAGCTGAGAGCTGTCGCGCAAAACAGAGTCCGCTGGAGGGCAACTGTTTCCGCCCTATGTCCCATGAGGGATTAAAGGAGCAATTAGTTAGTAGTTAGTTAGAAACTGCTATATTGAAAGTAACTTCAGATCTACGTTCAGTGCTAGTTCAGGGTGACTTAGCAATACTAGTTCTGCTTGATTTCTCCAAAGCGTTTGACTCAGTAGTTCACTCACTTTTGCTCTTCAAACTTAGTACCCTCTATAATTTCTCTTCTTCTGCTATTCGACTTTTCTCATCTCATCTCTTCGCCGTAATGGTACTGTATCTTCCTTTCTACCAGTACCTTTGGGGGTTCCACAACGTTAAATTCTTGGTCCCCTTCTTTTCTCGTTATATGTTAATGATGTCATATCTGTTATCCAACGTTGTTTCTTCCATCTGTATGCTGATGATCTCCAGTTGTATACCTATTGTCGTCCTATTCAAATTAGATCTTGCATCTCTGATCTTAATAATATCCTGTTCCAAATAAACGAGTGGAGTTCATCCAATTTCCTCAAATTAAACCTTAATAAGTCGAAAACTCTCGTCCTTAGGCGTCCCACTCTGCTCCTGGACAATATTCCAAATTTATCCCTTAATAATATTCCTCTTCCCTTTGTTGACTGTGTCAATAATCTTGGCATTGCTATTAATTACAAACTATCCTGCTGCAATCAAGTCTCACATATGCTCTCCAAGATCTATGGTACACTGCGTAAACTTTGGCTCTACGGTAGTCTCTTCTCTCCTTCTATTCGTGCCAAACTGGTTAACCGTACCACACTTCTTCTATTCGTACCACACTTTCTTTATGGCTCCCTTGTTTATATATCTTTTGACTCATCTTGTCGTCAACGTCTTAAGGTTGCATTTAATGATTGCTTGCGTTATATCTTTCACTTGAGACGAACAGATCACGTCTCGGGTATACAGAATTCCTTATTAGGATATGACATTTTTCGTCTCCTAGACTTCATGGCTCTGGTTCTTTTATATAAAGTATTCTATACCAAAACTCCTTGTTACCTATCCAATTTCTTATCTCCCTCGCACTCCACTAGATCACTTAAATTTCTTATTCCTGCTCATCTATCCCTAATTGGTAGTCGCTCCTTCTTTGTGCATACTATTAGACTTTGGAATAGCCTTCCCAACGTGGTGCAAAGAATAGGCACAGTCGCGGCTTTCAGAAAGCAAGCATCTATTTTTCTCTCCCTCTCTTAATTAATTTTCAATAATTTTTTAATAATAATAAATAATAATAAATAAATAATAAATAATAAATAAATAATAAATAACTAATAAATAAATAATAAATAAATAATAAATAAATAATAAATAATAAATAAATAATAAATAAATAATAAATAAATAATAAATAAATAATAAATAAATAATAAATAAATAATAAATAATAAATAATAAATAAATAATAAATAAATAATAAATAAATAATAAATAAATAATAAATAAATAATAAATAAATAATAAATAAATAATAAATAAATAATAAATAATAAATAATAAATAATAAATAATAAATAATAAATAATAAATAATAAATAATAAATAAATAATAAATAAATAATAAATAAATAATAAATAAATAATAAATAAATAATAAATAAATAATAAATAAATAATAAATAAATAATAAATAAACAATAAATAAATAATAAATAAATAATAAATAAATAATAAATAAATAATAAATAAATAATAAATAAATAATAAATAAATAATAAATAAATAATAAATAAATAATAAATAAATAATAAATAAATAATAAATAAATAATAAATAAATAATAAATAAATAATAAATAAATAATAAATAAATAATAAATAAATAATAAATAAATAATAAATAATTAATAAATAAATAATAAATAAATAATAAATAAATAATAAATAAATAATAAATAAATAATAAATAAATAATAAATAAATAATAAATAAATAATAAATAAATAATAAATAAATAATAAATAAATAATAAATAAATAATAAATAAATAATAAATAAATAATAAATAAATAATAAATAAATAATAAATAAATAATAAATAAATAATAAATAAATAATAAATAAATAATAAATAAATAATAAATAAATAATAAATAAATAATAAATAAATAATAAATAAATAATAAATAAATAATAAATAAATAATAAATAAATAATAAATAAATAATAAATAAATAATAAATAAATAATAAATAAATAATAAATAAATAATAAATAAATAATAAATAAATAATAAATAAATAATAAATAAATAATAAATAAATAATAAATAAATAATAAATAAATAATAAATAAATAATAAATAAATAATAAATAAATAATAAATAAATAATAAATAAATAATAAATAAATAATAAATAAATAATAAATAAATAATAAATAAATAATAAATAAATAATAAATAAATAATAAATAAATAATAAATAAATAATAAATAAATAATAAATAAATAATAAATAAATAATAAATAAATAATAAATAAATAATAAATAAATAATAAATAAATAATAAATAAATAATAAATAAATAATAAATAAATAATAAATAAATAATAAATAAATAATAAAACAATAATAAATAATAAATAATAAATAATAAATAAATAATAAATAAATAATAAATAAATAATAAATAAATAATAAATAAATAATAAATAAATAATAAATAAATAATAAATAAATAATAAATAAATAATAAATAAATAATAAATAAATAATAAATAAATAATAAATAAATAATAAATAAATAATAAATAAATAATAAATAAATAATAAATAAATAATAAATAAATAATAAATAAATAATAAATAAATAATAAATAAATAATAAATAAATAATAAATAAACAATAAATAAATAATAAATAAATAATAAATAAATAATAAATAAATAATAAATAAATAATAAATAAATAATAAATAAATAATAAATAAATAATAAATAAATAATAAATAAATAATAAATAAATAATAAATAAATAATAAATAAATAATAAATAAATAATAAATAAATAATAAATAAATAATAAATAAATAATAAATAAATAATAAATAAATAATAAATAAATAATAAATAAATAATAAATAAATAATAAATAAATAATAAATAAATAATAAATAAATAATAAATAAATAATAAATAAATAATAAATAAATAATAAATAAATAATAAATAAATAATAAATAAATAATAAATAAATAATAAATAAATAATAAATAAATAATAAATAAATAATAAATAAATAATAAATAAATAATAAATAAATAATAAATAAATAATAAATAAATAATAAATAAATAATAAATAAATAATAAATAAATAATAAATAAATAATAAATAAATAATAAATAAATAATAAATAAATAATAAATAAATAATAAATAAATAATAAATAAATAATAAATAAATAATAAATAAATAATAAATAAATAATAAATAAATAATAAATAAATAATAAATAAATAATAAATAAATAATAAATAAATAATAAATAAATAATAAATAAATAATAAATAAATAATAAATAAATAATAAATAAATAATAAATAAATAATAAATAAATAATAAATAAATAATAAATAAATAATAAATAAATAATAAATAAATAATAAATAAATAATAAATAAATAATAAATAAATAATAAATAAATAATAAATAAATAATAAATAAATAATAAATAAATAATAAATAAATAATAAATAAATAATAAATAAATAATAAATAAATAATAAATAAATAATAAATAAATAATAAATAAATAATAAATAAATAATAAATAAATAATAAATAAATAATAAATAAATAATAAATAAATAATAAATAAATAATAAATAAATAATAAATAAATAATAAATAAATAATAAATAAATAATAAATAAATAATAAATAAATAATAAATAAATAATAAATAAATAATAAATAAATAATAAATAAATAATAAATAAATAATAAATAAATAATAAATAAATAATAAATAAATAATAAATAAATAATAAATAAATAATAAATAAATAATAAATAAATAATAAATAAATAATAAATAAATAATAAATAAATAATAAATAAATAATAAATAAATAATAAATAAATAATAAATAAATAATAAATAAATAATAAATAAATAATAAATAAATAATAAATAAATAATAAATAAATAATAAATAAATAATAAATAAATAATAAATAAATAATAAATAAATAATAAATAAATAATAAATAAATAATAAATAAATAATAAATAAATAATAAATAAATAATAAATAAATAATAAATAAATAATAAATAAATAATAAATAAATAATAAATAAATAATAAATAAATAAATATCTTCCTTTGAGTAGGTACTATTCATCCAACAAAACAAACTAAACAAATAAAACATTAAACTTTTCGTTCATTTATTAATTTTATTATTTTCCAATTAAAATGATTTTATAATATATTTTTTTTACAATAAAAATTTATTTTGACAAATGCATTAAATAGTAAACAAAATATGTACAAAAAAATTAAATAATGCCTCTCTTAATGAACTTTTTAAAAACAGATGCAACAACATTCCTAACCTAACTTCTCGTATCCTTATTTAAATTCAAAAAATTTTATCTAGTATTATTACGACGACGTTGCACTTTTCAAATATGATATTTTTTTTGTTTTCAGAACTGCAATTTTAAAATAAATTTAAAAAGAAAAAATAAACAAACCAAATTTTATATTTACTAGAGAAAAATAAATGTAAAGAAATTGTACGATTGTAATAAACATAATAAATCTACTTAGTTTTTTCTAGATATTTTTTGTTTTTAATAACGTCTTATAAGAATTATTTTCATTTCTATTAAGTTCAAATTTTTTTAGTTATATTTACAAATTTATTTCGCTTAATTATATTTGAGGAACAGGGATTATTTACATGATAGAATTTTTATTTTATATTTGTCTCCCCTCTGTGTGATAATAAATTGGTTTTTTAGCTGATAATTAGTAATTAGGCAACTTGTTGTGTGATAATTATCAATTAAATAAATATAATTAGTAAAAATTTATAATTGCGCAAATGGTATTAAGTAATTTTTAACGAGCAAGCATCTAGAATTATGAAAAATATTTTTTTTCGTTAACCTGAGATTCAAATAAAATAAAGAAAATAAGCGGTCGTATCCTGCGTAATGTGAACTACAATACAAACTAGTTGCCCATTGATATGTTTTATTAGGTTGCGTAACTCGTATACTGTGGAAGCAGTTTAGTGCTTGTTATATATTTTTTTGATATGGCAAATATTCAATGTTTTTTAACTTATCGAAATTTTTTTTATAAAAAAAGCTTCAAAAGGAAAAGTCTTAAGGTACACAAGTAAAGTAATATAAAATTAAATAATTTATTTCAAATTTTATTAGGTTTTTTTTGGGGTGAACCCGTTTTTCATTTTTTGGATAGTATTGTAATTACAATTTGGCTCGGATAATCATCACTTGATTTTTATTTATAAAAATTCGTAAGTCTTAGCCATAACTAATAACTTGCAACTGCAATCAGAGACGATAAATTAAGGTAAGGAAACCGAAGAAGAAGCTGTTTGATTCTAGTTACTTGGACAGCTAATTCACCACCAAAATATAATTAGATTGGAGGGCCGTGGTTTTTTTCTTTAATTTTATTGAATATATTGCTGGTATCGAAAATTTAAAATGCATGTTTAACATTTATTTAACTAATTTATTTATTATTTACTTCGTTTCTGTTATAGCGAGTGGCTGTAATGTTTACTCCAATGATAATTTAATTGAAGCGATTAATAAGAGAAAAATGGTTCCAAAAAGTTTATATGAGAATTTCGATTTAAAATTCGACCGAATAGCAACAGCAATAAAAATACAGCGTATAGAAATGTTCCCTTTCCACATTCCTTTCACTCTTAACAGAAATCTTCCTGGTAGCGACTTTCCAGGGTTTCATTCCCTCGCCTAACCCTTGACACACCACAGCATCATTTAAACATTGAAGTATCATTCAGCTATGAATGATCATTCGTACCCAGTGTATCATGTCCAATGATCATTCAACAACTTTAATGGTCCGTCAATCGAATGAAGTAAAAATAACTTCATTCAAGAAGGAAGGGAAATTGGGAAATTATCGAACAACTTTCCATGAACTTTGCAGGAATTTTTCCAACTGAAATACATAACTGTCAAACTGCCATTCAAATTTTAGAATTATTAAAAAAAATAGTACGGTGCATTGTATATAACTGTTGTTGGGCCTCAATTAATAATTTTTATTAAATTAAAAAGTATAAATCACTATGTAATCACTTTCAGTTCATATATTTGGCAGGTTATTTATAGTTCGTATTTTGACAGTTCCAATGAACATTGAGAGATGCAGTGTGTCACTACTAAAACGAATGATCATTGGGCGTGTTTAGGCCCAAGTTGCTTTAACTGAGCTAGGCATGTTAACAACGGCATAAACAGCAATTTTTTTAGCGCTGCTAGCAAACTTATTTCTGCTTTTTAGCTTAGCTAAAAATGTCTAGAGTTTCAAAACTCAATCCAACACCTCTTCATAGACTTTAAAGCCGCCTATGATAGCATAGCCAGAGTAGAACTCTACAAAGCCATGAGAGAATTCGGCATTCCCAACAAGCTGACAAGACTATGTAGGTTGACCATGACCAATGTGACAAGCCAAGTAAAGGTATCCGGAGCACTGTCCAGACCAATCAACATCTTTAATGGGCTCCGACAAGGGGACGGTCTGGCCTGCCTCCTTTTCAACCTGGCGTTGGAGAAAGTGATCCGAGATTCGGGCGTGACATCAAGGGGCACAATCCTCCACAAGTCCACCCAACTACTTACTGGCTTACGCAGACGACATTGACATCATTGGAAGAACATCAACAGCTGTACAAGAAGCTTTCATCCAGATTGAGCGCGCGGCAGGAAATCTGGGACTGCACATCAACGAAAGCAAAACAAAGTACATTT
The DNA here is from genome assembly GCA_963855945.1 of Thereva nobilitata. NCBI lineage: Eukaryota > Metazoa > Arthropoda > Insecta > Diptera > Therevidae > Thereva > Thereva nobilitata. Next base: position 150,269,961 of record OY979694.1, read on the forward strand.
TGGCCTCGCCTGCAAGAACACCATTGGTCCCATAATCAAGGTAGAGGAACACGAGTTTGATGTGGTAAAATCATTTACCTACCTTGGGTCAATAGTAGCAGCTGACAATAGCATGGAACCTGAAATACGCACACGACTGCTAAAATCCACCAAAGCCTACTATAGTCTGTCAAGAGCCAAGGCTCTTCAAATCCAAGCATCTAACCATAACGTCTAAACTTTTACTATATAAGACCTCTTGGCGGTGTTCGAGAGGAAAATACTTCGTAGGATTGTTGGCCCCTTATGTGAGGAAGGACGATTCCGGAGACTCTACAATGACGAGATCTACGAGCGCTATCGCGACATAGATGTTGTGAAGAAAATAAAGCTCGGTAGACTCCGGTGGGCAGGACATCTAGCTCGTATGAGTGAAGTGAAGGGTGCGACGGCGAGGGAGACCCAACCTCCGCTGGAAGGATGGCGTAGACCAGGACGCTCAGAGCATAGGGATGCCAAACTGGTTGACATCGGCTCAGAATCGGGACCGGTGGAGAGAACAGTTTCGAGAGGCCAGGACCGGATCCCGGTTGTAGAGCCGTTAAAGGAGAGGAAGAATATGAAAGCATATTGAATCTAATGTCTCCAAATTTTACAGAAATAAGGATTGGTTCTTTCCTTAGATATTGCGAATAGTTTGATTTTCAATATTTGCATTAATTTCACATGTTTTGACGAACACAATTTCGCAATATAAGAGAAAATAAAAGTTGCTTTTTTGGCATTGCTTTTTCCAACTATAAAATATTTGTTTCATTTTTCGATTTTGTTTTACTGTTCTCGAAAAATTTTGTTATTGAAGACTTCTAGATGTAAATTAAAAAAAGTTATAGAAAATGGCCTGGATGCTGCTATTTGCATTAATTTTAAATCTTTTAACGTTCATGGTTTTAACAGAATACACACGCAATTTTGTCATAGTTCAAATAAATGTATTTTGAATCTAATAATTCCAACTTTTATAGGGGTAGTTGCTTTTTCGCTAATGGTTAAGAAGACTTGAATTTTGAAGGTTTGGATTGATTTTAAATGTTTAAACGTTGAGTGGTCCCAGCTATCCAAAAATACAGAAAATAAGCGGTTCATTGAGACACTTCATCTGTGTATGAAAATTCATATCTCGAAAAATGCCATGTCAATGGATGGTTTTTATTGTCTCGATCAAAATGTCAGATCCCTAATAATTTCACATTTTGTTATTTGGAATCAAAAATACCAAAAAATTGCCTTTTTCAAACTTTCCTACTGTATATTAAAATTCATATCACCTGATTACTACTAATGGCTTATGGGAGCAGCATAGGCGCGCCGGGTCTCAACTAGTACTGTTATAAGAAGTAAAAATGTATGTATATAATGAAATGATAATTATATAAAAAAACTTGTAAAGTTAGAGAAAACTTAAAAAACAGTAAAAAAAGCTGTTATCAGCTGTTTTTTTGAAAATAAAAAACAGTTACTACGTTTATAAGCGGAGTTTTACTCCCGTATCTTCAATCCGAGGTGAAACTCCCGATGCGTTTATGAGCAGTGGGAGTGAAAATCCAAAATACTTTCTGGTTTGAGATGACAGCTACGAGCTCAAATTTAAAATGGCAACAAACACAAATATAAACCCAATGTTTAATTTAATTTGTTTAAAAAAATCTATAAGCACCCAGCTGCTTCTTCACTAAGTTTTTTCCCTTCTGAAAAACATTGAAAATTATGCTCCGGTTATGTCACTCCCAGTCAGCGTTTATAAGCATACCATAAACCGGGAGCGAAGTTTCACTCCGGCTTTTTCTTGGGGAGCGAAAGTCAAAGGTTTGGATTTTCACTCCCCGTTTGTAAGCGGTGTTTCACTCCGGATCGAATCTTCCATCCGGAGGGAAACTCCGCTTATAAACGTGGTAAGTATCAGCTGGTTTTTGAAAACCACTGTTTTAGAAAAACCCTACTTGAAATGTACTTATATATATTTAAAAATAGATTTGATTCTTCCACTCAAAGGATTGACGTTCATGTCTACAATTTCATTTGTAAGGCAGTTTTAAACTCAGGAATTATCCTTTGTATATAACTAGTTTATCATGATGTTAATCATGGCTCACTATATTGCAATGTCTACTAGCAAGCTGAAGGAAATGGCGATGAATCCTGCGTTTCAGCTTTTGAATATTCTACAATCAGGTTATTCTATTTATGAACGAATTCCTTGTCTTAAGCTTGCTCAAAAAGGGAAGTTGATTATGCATTGGGACTGAGACGAGCAGCCTAATCTGGTGCTGCGGAAACATTACCGTGAAAACAGTCTAGAAATAGTCACTATGATTATAGTGATAAAGCTTAAATAGGGCTAGTATATTTCTCCAGTGGATCAAAGGGTCGATGATTGAGAAAACTGTGTCATCGAGGAATAAACCAATAAAGCGAAGGATGGGCGGGATGTGAGATGTATGTAGCAGATTTCATACATGACGCAAATATACATTTATTTTATAAATATATTCAGGGATATGCAAAGAAATTCCAATTTCAGGAGGTTATTATGTCAAATTATCCGTCAGAAAAGCACCGTTATAGGTCGTTACGGTCGTTAATAACGGGAAAACAGGCATGACATTGGATACACGATAAAACCCTGGGAAATTTTTATATCACAATTTTAGCTTAATAAATTCTAGTTTTTGAAACACTAAATTTTTTTCTAATATCGCTAATTTTTGTGTAAAAATTAGTCTGTAAAGAGTAGAGGCAAATGGCCTCTTACAGAATAGAATATGAAAAAATTTCAAAATTATTTCATAATTGGTTAAGGAGTAATTTGAATGCTATTGAAGTCTTTCAACCTGCCTAATAAGCTATTTAAATATCCTGTTTCACACTAACATAATTTTAATTAAAAGCATTTCTTTTCCTTTACTTGTGCACTTGTGACTTGAGATCACGAATTACATTATTGTGTTTTTTTAATTTTTTTTTAAAAAAGTCAAAATATTTACAAAGAAGTGAAATTTTGTTTGATAGAAATATTTTCTATTTACAGATATGTTTTTCGATTATTTCAAATTTAAATTAATCAATCTAAATGAATATAATATATATTGCACTTTCATTTATCAGCTAAATTAATATAAGTACAAAAATTTATAGAAAAATTACAATTTTTTTCCCTTCATAATACATAAAATTATTATTATTATTATTTTGAAAGCAACATACTTTTTATCATGACTTTGCTTATAAATATGAAGTTAAAAAAATAAAAATAAAAAATTATAAATTAAATATTAATTTAATTTAATAAAGCATATACTAATATTATTTTGATGATGTAACCAATGGACTGGTGCTATATCCTTGTGTACTGCATGTAGGCAAGGCAAATGGATTAAAACCACTAACAAGACCACCAACTCCTGAGAATGGAATAAAATCTATTGGTTATTAAAAACAATTTTTTTAATATAAATTTAATTTTTGTTTAATGTAAATTAATAACTATATTTTTAAACAAAGGAAGCTAAATGAAAATGTTTACACACGGAAACTAAAATATTGAAGTTTTAAATTTTTTTTGCTTACAGATGGAAAATGTCATGTATGTGTATCGTGTTGTATTCAAAATGAGTTTTCGTGATACGAAATAATATTTACTCCTCCAAAATTTATGACGTAAATATAAAGACCCTAAACCTATGTGTGACTTCAAAACTATCATATTGCGCGATCCTTTTATGCTTGAATACTAATAATATACGACAGGTATGCATAATATAAGACAACAAATAGATGAGAGTATTTCATTAAGGGAGAACCTAACGTCAATCACTGCTGATGTAGATAATGGTGAATCTTAAACTTTCTGGATTGGAAATACGCTTGTTAGTTCTTCCATTCGACTGCGTTACATTAGAGATATTGCTTCTTGCAGTTTTGATGCTGACAAAAATTATATTTACTAACACGTAGTAGTTAACCCTCAATAGCGAGACACACACGATTATTCCTTCAACTGTTCGTCGAACTGGTTTTACAACATACTCCTGCCCTGCACATATGGGTTTTTCTAAATAATTTGGAACGATCACACTCCGTTCGGAGGTCGAACCGCAGAGAAGCAGAATGACACCCACATATTATTATCTGCGTTAAAGAAAAAAGGAAGGCTTTGTATCCTTCGTGTGCGTTCTTTTAAGAACATATAGTAAGTCTCATAAACGCTCACTTATCTAAGAGCTCACGGAAACTTAATATACTTACCCAGATCAAGCGGATTAACGAGATTTAAATAAAATACATGGTGGCTTGTATATGAGATAATCCCCAAATAAGGTTGAGGAGCATTGGTTAAATTCTTGTGTGCTCAGCCCTTCGCCCTTCGGAGAATAGTTGAATCTAATTTATGTCAGAGACTCAAAATAATTAAAAATTTTAGGATGAACTTCAGTTTAGTAAAAATTGTAATAGTGTATTTTAAATAAAAAGGTAATGACTGCAGTGTATATTATTGTAAATATCGATGAAATTTCTGATTAATATGCAAGTTTCAATAGTCAATGAATAATAACTTCACATTTTAACTTTTGAAAACTTTCCGTATACACTCAGTGGTTACGTCCATTATAGTCGATTTCGTGCTTGACGAAAGTTGGATATTTGAGGGCTAATGGGCAATACGAACACTATCATCAATGACCGGAATGCGAAACCGCATGGCATCGCCTCGAAATCGGAATTAATGGAGGGATCTCTTGTGAGAGTTTAGTTACAAAGGGGGCTACATAAATTAAGAAAAAGAAAAATAAGAACAGAATTATTATTAACTTCCCAGTTTATAGGGAAGTTATTGTAATCGGTCCGAAAATCGAAATCGTAATTTTCAACGTATTTTCAATTTTCAAAGTCTCAATAGCATTTTTGGAGAAGTATGTGTGTGTGCGTACAAGTTGGATCGATTTTATGAGGATTTTTAGGCACGTACTTTTTTATACGCGACATAAAAAACAAATATAAAAAGGTATGTGCCTAAAAAGCCTCATAAAATCGATCCAACTTGGGATTTTTCAAAAACTCCAACGGGGTTTCATTTTCACTTGTTTCTTAAGTTTTCTAAATGAGTTTTCCAATTATAAACTGATCTTACAAAAAATGGCAGCATTGTTAAGGTTAAAAAAAACTAGATCTTTAATTACTCAAAGAGTAATGATCCGATCCGATTTTTTGTACATTGCTGGGACTACATAAAGACCATCTTCAAGAATTTTCAGCCTTCTATGTGCAGTTGTCTTTGAGTAAACAAATAGTAAAAATAACGTGATTTGAAAACTTTGGAAGCTCTTTGCTAGATCATCCTTGCACCTAGCGACCTCTAACAGGGCTTATTTTTTAGAGAATTTCATAATGAAGAGCATATGTTATACTAAAAGTTAGCAGGAACGGAGATATTGAAAGAAATATAAAAAAAATGCCTATTTTATTCACAATAAGTTAATTAATAAGTTATGCGGTCAACCAAATTGTGGGCAAACTTAGGGTGTTTAACTACACCCTAAAACGAAGCGATTCCAACAATAATCTCGTCTATGGGCCAAAATTGCAATGAAGATGCCTCACCGACTAGCATATATTATTAAAATAGCCTTTCATAATATTCAACATTCATTATACTGGGAAGTTGATCGTGTGGATCGAAAGGGTCAAACCCACAACCCAACTAGTTTTATTAGTGATTCGTGGGAAATGAATAAGGAACAAGTAAGGAACAGAGCTTATTTTCACAATGTCCAATATTGAATTTGAATTTTAATAAAATTTCATAAAAATAACAAGGAAAGGTTACTATTTTAATTGGAAAATACAATTCTTGTCCTGTATAGACAAACCATAGTTTAAAGATCACAAAAACCACTTAAACAAGATAAAGAGTACCTCTAGATTGATAACAGTAGTCCTAGACGAAAAAGCATTAAATTAAAAGAAGTTGCAGAAATATGGCTTAGGAGAGGATTAGTTCTGACCATATAGGTGTGCTACATGTCGATCCAATATTGTTTTCCTTTAGTTCAGTAGCTGAAGATTTATCAATATTATCTTTACCATACTGAAAACCCAGGCTCTCACAACTAAGGGTAAGCAGTGTATTTAAATGAAGACGTACTTATAAGCCACTTCATGTATTGCAAATTAAAAAATAAATTAAATCAGAAACTATAACTCTTGCTTCACTTTGGATATTTAATTTAACTATTTACATTATTTCTAACAAAATATTTAGTTAATTTGACGATTGCTTAAAGCTTGCAACGTGTAGTGTTCGTAATTACATACATATAGAAAAATCCTTTTTTGTTTTGAGTATCTAGAAGTTCGTCAACGAGTTCGAATTTAGTAGGACCATAACCTTCTATAATACAAGCCATGCGATTCGTCTCGACACGCACACATGCACACGCAAAAGTGGTCCCGGGTCACGGTATACAGAAACGTAATGTAAATGGTTAGCTGTCAGATTTGAGAAAAACAAAAATTGTTTTATCGGTTTTTTATTAAAAACTAATAGTTAAATTGTGAATTAAACAAGATAAATTGCCAATAAATTAACTCGGAAGTGTGTGGAAATTGTGTGGAAGTTTGATTTGTTAGAAGTGAAACTTTTTTTTTGTTTTCGGAAATGTCTGTTGTATCTAGAAAGGTAAACAGATTTAATGTGGAAAATAGACATTCAAGAATAAATAAATAGAACTAATAGGTAAATAAACAAACAAATAAGCTATGGTGCAAGATTTCCAGCTCAGGAATCAATAAATTGAACTAATAGCTTGTACAAAATTTGGGCAACAATAACTAAATTTAGTGAAATTTGCTGGGAAATTGTTATCATCCTAAATTATTTACACATGAAGGATTTAGCATGGGCTTTGAAAGGTGAAACTATTAATTAAAAATACTACTTTCTACTTGAATTTACCAGTTTATAGAGTAGTCGAAAAAACATGTAGACGTTTTTTGTGCAGATTTTCACGCTTTACAAGTTTGTTTATATACATTACATCGAAATTTTCAACGCCTTGCACGTTATAGAGGAAATACTAACTTTTCGAGACTTCCAGGGGGTTTTTCCCCAGTTTCCATAGGTGTTCGCCCGCAGAACATTTTTTTTTCTTAAAGTACTCTTCAAAAAGTGCGCTAAATATCATTTCTATTGGTTTTAATGTCAGGTTAAAACCCCTGGTTCCTGACTACTCTATAAACTGGTAAATTCAAGTAGAAAGTAGTATTTTTAATTAATAGTTTTACCTTTCAAAGCCCATGCTAAATCCTTCATGTGTAAATGATTTAGGATGATAACAATTTCCCAGCAAATTTCACTAAATTTAATTATTGTTGCCCAAATTTTGTACAAGCTATTAGTTCAATTTATTGATTCCTGAGCTGGAAATCTTGCACCATAGCTTATTTGTTTGTTTATTTACCTATTAGTTCTATTTATTTATTCTTAAATGTCTATTTTCCACATTAAATCTGTTTACCTTTCTAGATACAACAGACATTTCCGAAAACAAAAAAAAAAGTTTCACATCTAACAAATCAAACTTCCACACAATTACCACACACTTCCGAGTTAATTTATTGGCAATTTATCTTGTTTAATTCACAATTTAACTATTAATTTTTAATAAAAAACCGATGAAACAATTTTTGTTTTTCTCAAATCTGACAGCTAACCCATTTACATTACCTTGTTTCTGTATACCAGAGCCATAACCTTCTATATAGCAGAGCCGGACCACATACTAACTCATACACAACTGTTGTTCATGGCTTGTATTATAGAAGGTTTACTTTACTCAAGACCTCAAGTACAGGCCTGGAAGTTGCCTACCTCACTAACACTAACGCAGCTGCCCAGTATCTGTCACTTTTGTTGGATTTATACGCCGTGATGTAAAGTTCGGAATATTTTTGCATTAGTTTGCCGTAAAAAGTCATAAAATAATATATTTAACCAGTTTTTATTGCAATAGGATTACCAGTGAATAGTGCTTCAGTGATTTAATTAAGAAAATTTAAAAAAATCGAGTGATTAAGTGTGTTTTAAGTGAGTTAATTGTGAAGGTGGCCAATTTTGTTTACATTCGCGGTGGTTTTTTCTTGTTTATTTAGGGGAAAAATGTTGAATTTGTGTAGTAATATAATAAAAAGTGCTTTTTGAGTGATTAAAGATTATTATAGAATAGTTATTAAAAACATAAGTGCAGAAAAATGTGAAGGAAAAGTGAAAAAGTTATTGTTATGTATGTTGTGTGGTGGTACTTGCACTTAATGTGTTTAATAACTATTCTATAATAATCTTTAATCACTCAAAAAGCACTTTTTATTATATTACTACACAAATTCAACATTTTCTCCCTAAATAAACAAGAAAAAACCACCGCGAATGTAAGCAAAATTGGCCACCTTCACAATTAACTCACTTAAAACACACTTAATCACTCGATTTTTTTAAATTTTCTTAATTAAATCACTGAAGCACTATTCACTGGTAATCCTATTGCAATAAAAACTGGTTAAATATATTATTTTATGACTTTTTACGGCAAAATATCCCGAACTTTTACCTCCTCCATATAATATCTTCCGATTTGACAGATAATGGGTCTATTACCAACACAAACACAAACTCTGCTTCCAGGCCTGGGTCTTGCCTGTACTTGAGAAGGTCTTGCTTTACTACATTAATACGGGTACTACGAAAAGTATACACATATACTGTAAACTACTAGCTAGGAAAATCATAAGTGGTACATCTGATTCCTTGCTATATTGCAATGTGTCAATTCATTAACTACAAATTAGGAGTATTTGGCTTGTATCCAACAATAACATGACAATATCTCCATCAATAACATACGACAATTTTAAAACAAATAGAAAACGAAAATAAAAACAGAATTTACTAACAGTGTACTATACAGCTGTAGCAGCCGACGTCTGAGGATTATGCCAGGATTGATGGTGATGGTGGTGATGTGGAACAAATGCTTGATGCCACGGAGATGTGGTGATTAGTGGTGAGAAAGCGCTACCTAAACAAGCACATACACATGCAAACAATGAAATAAAAACAAGAAAAATAACAAAATAAGTAAAATTTATCACAGATGCAATTAATTTATTATTAAATAATTTTAAACTTACTTGATGTCGAATTGAACACGCTACCCGGCGATGATGAGAGAGTTCCCATATTTGGGGCTGGACCATAGCCATTTGCTGCAGCACCATACGATCCACCAGACGAATGTGGTGTTGATGCGCTACTGCAGTATCCCCCGCGTGGACTAACACTGCTGCTTTGTGCTCTTTGGTATTCATCCTCTGCCCATTGTCCAGTTCCATCTTGAACACTTACAGCTAATTGCCCTGCGTAAGAGTTAAAACCTGTTGTACCTCCAGGTGATCTGTAAAAATTATAAAAAATTATTGATAACTTATTCTGTGTCAAGGAATTTTTTTGATACTCTCATTTCTATCAATAAGTGAATAAAAACGCCGATGGATAACTAAACTGTATGTAATATATATATATATCATAATGTAAAATAAAGTAAATAAATTACGGTTGGCAGCCGCAAAAACGGAGTAAGCTCCGCGATGTAGGTTTATGGTTTTGACAAACAGTTTTTTCTATAAGATTACATAATATAGTTCAATTATTTAGAGGAAACGATGAGGATTCGTATGTACCAAAATTCCGAAAGTAACCCAACAGAACAGAAGGAAAAAATAGATTTCATGGAGAAAATTTTAAAAAGTTTCATGAAAATGCAGATAGAGGCCACAAGACAGCAAAATGAGCTTATAACCTTTTTGGCACAGCAAGCAGCAACTCATGTTCCTGATACTCAAGCTCCTATGGCAGCAGGATCCAATAGTTCACAGGCAGAACCAGGCAATCGTGGACGGATTTCACAAATTGACATGGCAGTTTTCGACCAAAGGATGAAGACAGCAACTTCGAAGAATGGCTAAAGCGGTTCGAGTATGCACTGGACATACATGTACCTGACATGAGAGATACAGACAAAGTTAAGTGTATTATGTCGAATTTGTCGACAAAGGCATTCAATGAATAGAGCAAGTGGTGTTTACCAAAAGAACCAATAGAGCTTGATTTCATTGAAACGCAGAAAAGCCTACAAACATTGTTTAGCATAAAACAAACCTTAGCTATCGAAAGATTTAATTGCATGCAAGTACAACGACAGGATTATGAAGAGTATTAATGTATTAATCGTGTAAAATCGTTGTTAAAACAATTTCAATTCAAAGAATTGAGGAAGACCAATTCTCCATACTAATTTTGATAAACGGGCTGACCACGTCAGAAGACGAGTCAATCCGAACACGAGTGCGCCACAAATTAAATGAGAAAGGGAAGGAAATAAAATTTGAAGATATAATCACTGATATATTAACAATAGTTGCTACAAAAACAGAACAAGGAATTTTTGAGAACCGAAATGTGAACATAAACAGCAACAGAAACAATTTCTTGCAGCGTAATAACCAACAAAGAAGAAATTATACCAATCAACAAAACAACCCAAATCAACATCAACAAAAAAATGGCAAAATAAGAGATTGCAGTAGTCAACAAAAAAGACAACGGGGTGACGATAACCAAAAAAAGAAATACAATGGTAGAAAACCGCCATCAGCATGTTTTAAATGCGACGAATTTCACTGGATCACAGATTGCCCATACAAAAAGCACATAATAAGCAATCCTATTTTTTCTACCGGACCGGCTCCAAAAGTTTCTTTAAGAGTTGCGGGTACATGTAAAATTATTGCACAAATCACAAAACGATCCCTAATTTGCTAAAAATTGGTGAAAAATAGATCTTTTTTTGCCCAAAAAAACTTATACAACTTGAAATTTTATATCTTTGAAATTTTTAATAATATTGGAATGCCATTATTGCCAATCAAAAAATTAAGTATTTTTTTCTGTTATTGTAAGGTTATTGGGCTTAATAATAGTGACTTATCTGAGTGGACAATTGCACTGCAATTGCAAAGAAGTAAAGCCTGGGTACATCAAACCATCGAAGGACACAATGAATGTGGAACTGTGCAGAACAGGGCAAATTCAGGACGTAAGAAAATTGTAACAAGACGTGTTGAAAGTTCTTTGCTCAAGTTACTTAAAGAAAATTGAACGGAATCGAGCGCTGATCTTTGGATAGATCTCCACCAAAAAAGTGGTACGCAAGTGCCTCCTGGTCGCATTCGCCGAATCCTTCGCGCAAAAAGATTGTTTGCTCGGAGCACGGCAAAAAAAGTGTCCTAACATCCAGCATTCAACAGATTATGGAAAGTATGGAAATTGCCATAACTATCTAGAAATGTAAAGTTGAACATTTTAAACTCCTGCGTGAAAGCCATATTACTCTACGGCAGTGAAACCTGGCCTACGAAAAGAAAATAATGCATTAACAAAAAGAGCTTTTGGATGGAGAAGAACAGTAATGGAAGAAACCGAAAATGTTGGCAAAACCTGGATTGAAACTAAGAGAATATCTCAAAACAGAATCCGATAGAGAAGCTTTGTCGCTCCGAACAAAAAGACAAATTGCCGCCCCTTAAGAATATAGTATATTGGGTGATTTTTCAAAAATAAAAAGAACTAAAAAAAACTCAATTTTATCGGGTAATCATATAAAAGAACCAATACTATTTCTTTCAAATGTTGACCGCAACCGCGGCTAACATGGTCCATTGTGAAATTCCAATTTTCAATGACGCGTTCGAGCATTTCGAGTGGTATTTGGCGACTGACTAGCCTTCCGACTGTAGCCAAAAGGAGGGGTAATATCACATGATTTAAAGCGGTCAATTTACCGGTCGGAAGCGAAAAATTAACTGCTCACCGAATACTTGGAGCCTAATGTCATCGAGATCACGGGCTTCAATTTCAGAAATATGGACTGACGATTCCACCATCCAGCTCATAAATCACACCAAAACGTTGTTTTGTCTGGATGTAATGGCAGCAATTGAACCTTTTCGGGTTGCTCTTTAACCCAAAAACGGCAATTTTGCTTGGGCCTCATCGATGAACAAAATTTCGGTCGAAGACAGTGGATCTTCTTCTGAATAATTTGAAGACGTTGTGCACTGATGCCTTTCTATTTATTATCAAATGTCAACCAATACTGAAAAAAACACCACAAGGAAGACCTACGAAAAGAAAATAATGCATTAACAAAAAGAGCTTTTGGATGGAGAACAGTAATGGAAGAAACCGAAAATGTTGGCAAAACCTGGATTGAAACTAAGAGAATATCTCAAAACAGAATCCGATAGAGAAGCTTTGTCGCTCCGAACAAAAAGACAAATTGCCGCCCCTTAAGAATATAGTATATTGGGTGATTTTTCAAAAATAAAAAGAACTAAAAAAAACTCAATTTTATCGGGTAATCATATAAAAGAACCAATACTATTTCTTTCAAATGTTGACCGCAACCGCGGCTAACATGGTCCATTGTGAAATTCCAATTTTCAATGACGCGTTCGAGCATTTCGAGTGGTATTTGGCGACTGACTAGCCTTCCGACTGTAGCCAAAAGGAGGGGTAATATCACATGATTTAAAGCGGTCAATTTACCGGTCGGAAGCGAAAAATTAACTGCTCACCGAATACTTGGAGCCTAATGTCATCGAGATCACGGGCTTCAATTTCAGAAATATGGACTGACGATTCCACCATCCAGCTCATAAATCACACCAAAACGTTGTTTTGTCTGGATGTAATGGCAGCAATTGAACCTTTTCGGGTTGCTCTTTAACCCAAAAACGGCAATTTTGCTTGGGCCTCATCGATGAACAAAATTTCGGTCGAAGACAGTGGATCTTCTTCTGAATAATTTGAAGACGTTGTGCACTGATGCCTTTCTATTTATTATCAAATGTCAACCAATACTGAAAAAAACACCACAAGGAAGACCTACGAAAAGAAAATAATGCATTAACAAAAAGAGCTTTTGGATGGAGAACAGTAATGGAAGAAACCGAAAATGTTGGCAAAACCTGGATTGAAACTAAGAGAATATCTCAAAACAGAATCCGATAGAGAAGCTTTGTCGCTCCGAACAAAAAGACAAATTGCCGCCCCTTAAGAATATAGTATATTGGGTGATTTTTCAAAAATAAAAAGAACTAAAAAAACTCAATTTTATCGGGTAATCATATAAAAGAACCAATACTATTTCTTTCAAATGTTGACCGCAACCGCGGCTAACATGGTCCATTGTGAAATTCCAATTTTCAATGACGCGTTCGAGCATTTCGAGTGGTATTTGGCGACTGACTAGCCTTCCGACTGTAGCCAAAAGGAGGGGTAATATCACATGATTTAAAGCGGCCAATTTACCGGTCGGAAGCGAAAAATTAACTGCTCACCGAATACTTGGAGCCTAATGTCATCGAGATCACGGGCTTCAATTTCAGAAATATGGACTGACGATTCCACCATCCAGCTCATAAATCACACCAAAACGTTGTTTTGTCTGGATGTAATGGCAGCAATTGAACCTTTTCGGATTGCTCTTTAACCCAAAAACGGCAATTTTGCTTGGGCCTCATCAATGAACAAAATTTCGGTCGAAGACAGTGGATCTTCTTCTGAATAATTTGAAGACGTTGTGCACTGCTGCCTTTCTATTTATTATCAAATGTCAACCAATACTGAAAAAAACACCACAAGGAAGACCTAGGAAGAGATATAAAGACGCCATAAAAATAAACTAGCTGGAAGAGCAAGACGGAAGACCGAGTACGTTGGAAGAAGATTCTTGAGGAAGATAAGGCTCGCATAGGGCTGTAACGCCAGCGATAATGATGATGACATATTCTTTATTTTCAATAAAAAATAATCAAGAATTGTAAATATATTTAGCACATGAACAGAATAAATACGCACGCACTGTACATTTTTCACGAACTCGATATGAGAAATTTTGTAATTGTATCATATGTATTTTGAAATTGGGTATTTAAAACATCAATATTTTTCTCACACTTACAGCTAAAATGACGCCCTCCAATTTTGGCGCCCCGGGCAAATGTCCGATCTGCCCGCCCCTAGATCGGGGCTGACCTATGCTCCCAAGAGGGGTAAAGAAGTATAATAAAAACAATAAAAAAATATAGAATGAACAGATATACATTAGAATTTTGCATTATTCAAAATTATTTCTGGAAAATTCTTTTTATTGTACCTTCAAAACACCTTTTTAACCGACTTCAAAAAAGAGGAATTGATAACGACGCGTAGGTATGTTTTTTTTGGTCCTGTTCACGCATAACTTTGTAACGCAATAACTTTTTTGCTCTTTTCTTTTTTTGCTTGAGAGGGAGTGTACCACGGTGGTCCCATGCAATTTTTTTTAAATTCTGAAAAAGGAGTTCGAAGGTAGCCTTAAAAAACTGGTAAAACTAGTACACCTTGAACAGATAGAATTATTTCAAAGGTATCACAAAATTCTTTATTGTCACCAAATACTTAAGAGGGACTTGGCCTAGCGTCTACGTAAAAGTCTACTGAACTAATTATCGCGGGTTCAAACCCCGGATCGGACAGTTCGACTTTTTTTCTTTTTTTCTCTTCTAAATTCATGCTGATTGGATTAATGTTGTAAAGAATTATTACATACTCTTCGGTGAGAAATTCCATGAATACTCATGTACACTGTAAGAGTATTATCCTTTGAATTGGAGAACTATTTAATCGAATTTATGATTTATTTTTTTAAATTCCCCAAAAAAAATGAATTTTTAGAATTTCACTTTTTCACCAACTTGAAAAAATTATAACGTTATTTTTTTTTCACTCACGCATGCGTGCACTATTTGTTAGCAGATTAACTACTGCACAAATGGGCCTAAATATACGCGGAGCAGAAGGAACAGCTTTTTTGGGCGAAGAGAGGCGTGCGGAGGTGGAAAAAGTAGAGAGTTTCAGGCTTCCGTGGAAACTTTTATGGTTCTTTTGGTTTTAGACGATTCGCTCCCAGGAGCGTGCCGCACGAACTTTGTGGATGAAGGAGGAAGTGGGCATGATAAGAGGTACCACCCCACTTCTCCCCTCATCAACCAAGTACGTGAAGAACGTTCCTGGAAACGAAGCGACTCAACAGGCCTCTAGCTGCACATCGGTAACTTAAAACTCTTCGGTGAGAAATTTCATGCTTACTCATGCAGACTGTAAGAGAATTAAGGAGTATCCACACACATCAGGGACGTGGCCGGGACGTTAGATTTTTTCTCCGGCCCGGACACGGACATGTGTGAACGAGTCAAGGAGTATCTACACATATTAGTGTTCCGTCAGGGGTTCAAAAAATATCGGTGCGTGCATTTTATACGAACTCGTTCACACATGTCCGGGTCCGGGCCGGAGAAAAAATCGAACGTCCCAGGCCCGTCCCTGATGTGTGTGGATACTCCTTAAGTGTGGATACTCCTTTACTGGTTCACACATGTCCGCGACAGAACACGGCCCTGTGACGTGCGTTCCGGGCACGGCCCTGATATGTGTGGATACTCCTTTATCCTTTGAATTGGAGAACTATTGCCGAATTTCCGATATGACTTATGTACATATTTAGCCAGTATATAGCAACACTCTCTCGTAGCACAGGGAGTAAATACTTAGCGCTCGGCCAAGGGTTCCGATTTCGATTCCCCGGGCTGTTGCATTTTTTTTTCAATCGACATTATATTCTCACAATAAATTTGATTAAATTTTGTTTTTTAATTTCATTCGGGGAATTTTGTTTCATACTCATACTAAATAAGTTTTTTTTATTAAATAACTCCGAAAGTACGCAAATACATTACTGCAAAAACTATTTAGCTATTGCCTCGACGACGCACAGTGGTCGAAAATACCAAAAAGCTGGCCAAAAGTCGAAAAATGCAAGTCTTATTTAGGAACTTTTTTTATTTTAACTTGTTAGATTAGGGTTATTTTAACTTGTTAGATTAAAGTGGCCGTTGCATGCATTGCTTGAAATAGCATCATTAACCCCTGCGGCAACCAATTATTTAAAGATACATAGGAAGTGTTGTGTCGCATATTTTTAAATGTTATAAATTGGATTATTCTCAGGAAAGTAAGTATAATTTAATAATATTAACAAGAATACTCATTTGTTCACATATTTTTAACATGGTGAAGATTTCTTGACCTGTATTTTTATCGATTTGAAAAAATATATTTGTAATTCTTTACAACATTAATCCAATCAGAATGGATCTAGAAAGAAGAATCACTTTTGAAGACGGTGCCAGGTTGACTTTCATTGCACTAATCTTGCTTCGAAAATTGTTTTCATTTCTTTGTTAGCCTTATGCACTTAATACATCGCCCCGAAAACAGGTGTTAGCACCGTCTTCAAAAGTGTTTCTTCTTACTAGATCCATTCTGATTGGATTAATGTTGTAAAGAATTACAAATATATTTTTTCAAAAGTGATTCTTCTTGCTAAATCCATTCTGATTGGATTAGTATTGTAAAGAACTACCAACAATTATTTCATGCTTTTTTGTGCATCACGGAATTGGTTTTTTTTTTTTGAAGTAGGTTTTTAGAGTTCTATAATTCGTTGGATGGCTGAAGTTAATAGAGATAATATTCCAAATCTTATATTTGATTTAGTTTAACGCAATTTCACTTAAGCTATATTATATTTGAAATTGAAGCTCTAAAAAAAGAGCAGTAGCCACAAAAAACTAACAGATAATAGTCTTAATGGCAAAACTTTCTTCCTTTACTATCTAGGACGCAACCGAAGTATTAGTCATGATTAATTTTAAAAAAGACTTAAAACAGTGAATATTGTTTCAATTTATATCTATTTATCCAAAAAAACATTACCTTGGCATTGAATAAAGTGCCTCTACAAGATCCGCTGCTCGCTTAAGGATTATTTCTTTCTGCAATTTCTCTGGATCCCCTGGATGCCGTGGTATAAGTTTCTGTAATCTCTGAAATCCATAGTCTATCGTTGGTTCATTCAATGCTAAAAAAATTTATAGGATAAGATTAGGATGTCATTCCAAACAAAAAAGGATAATATTTATTACTTACAAACATAAACAAACCGTCCTGGCGATCCTTTACAAAATTGTTTACTTTTGTACGACAGCGTAACTTCAACAACTCCTGGAATATGTCTTGGTGGAGTTTGGACTCGAATGGCATGCGAGGTGATGAGCTCGCTCCAAACTAACATTGTACCGAACACAACTTGAAGGCCATCGAAGAAGTTATCGCCAACGATTATGACGGTAGCACCTCCTGTTGTCCAGCCTTCGCTTGGTGATATCGCTTTAATGCACGGCGTCGCCACTGGCAAGGGCGGGTAGAGTCCTGCAATAATAAAAAATCCTGGTTGGTCTGGTTTTTTTTCTATTCAGCGGTTCAAACATGATAAGGATTGTTTATAAAAAGGGACAAAATAGCTACACAGAAGAGTTTACTGAGCTATATTACAGCAGGCCCCTAATGCTTTAAATAAAATGAGGGGCAAGAAAAAATTCTTTGCGACTTTCCTCACTTCTTGTTATGGCCATTGTTGTATATCAATAAAAACGGATAACCAAAGTGATACAAGCCAAGAAATATACCAACAATGGATTCTTGGATACAGGCAGCAGCAAGGGGCGCCGTAACACCAATAGCAAGCCGCAAGCTGTTTAGCTTTCAAATGAATACGTAAGCTGGGGTATGTCAACCCTTGAATTGGAGATACCCGGCGACTCCATCACTACACGCAGCGCTATTGGAATGAATAGAGGGAGAATGGTATCCTTTATCCATGGGCGCCATGACCGATATCCTGAATAAAGCTTTACAGAAAAGGACGGCTTAGAGCAGCTTTCACCAGCTGAATGGATGCTCGCTCGTGTTTTGCCATTCTGCCACGCACTATATATCGTTGTGTGCTGTATGTCCACAATCGAAGTGAATGGGGATGTGCATATGTGTGTGTATGTGCGCCATCCTTGGACACAGGAACGAATAGTCATAATCGCTTGTTTAGATAACAAATAATGCTACGTTATGTATCTATCTCCTGATGTCGGATCGTCCTTCACGTCTGATAGCCGACCCTCTAATCTACCGAATTTTTCTACCCTTTTAGTTTTTATCGATATACGAAAAGCTGGACTTTATTTCTAGGATTGTATGTTTGTGTGTTTACGGTCAGGATGGTTTTCGAAATTGTTTCCTTCTTCAGGTTTTGTTGCTAATATTAATCGGGGGATAAATACGCGGGATAAATATTAAATAGGCTTATTTGAGGCTCTTTCAGAAACTAAGTGTTAGGGACAAAAACATGAGGAAGTCGATAGATTGAGGTATTTTGGGTTATTTAACGAATAAAAATGTATAAAGGTGTATCGCTTTAATTGAAACAAAAACAAAGTATAAAAACAAACCTTTTAAATAAATTATAAACCTTTTCTGGAGGTCATTGGTGTTTTTTAATTAGATTTTGGATGTTGGGCTTTAAGTGTTTTATTATAATGATTTGCAAGTTTATTTGATTGATCGAAGCTTAAACTTTGGTCAAACTCAGGAATATGTTAGGCTAATTAAAGATTTGTTGTCACTTGATTACTAACTTAAAATTATATGCTTTAGTGCATGCTAATAAATTGTTGTCCTAAAAAGGTTTGAATTGTATTGAAGGATGTAGCTACTGTGAATAAAGATATTGAGGTAGAATGTTATATCGAATTTTTGAGGTAAAGTTTGCCATATAGTAAAAAATTAAGTGTAGCACTTTTTTGAATTATAAAATTTTTGGTAATTGTTGAGTTTAACCCCCACCCCTCCGATTACCTTGAAATTTTAGTATGTGCTAGTATTCGTCATCCTGAACAAGAATATATGGGTGCGGTCAAAAGTCAGCTAAATGCGCAGTCACTTGATGTTGAATTCTGAAAATGCACAGCTGATTTGCAGTCACTGTCAAATTAAACCAAACGCGTGCAATTTTTTTACAGTGGTTTTTGCTCATTGAACGACTAAATGCACGGAATGCGCATTTAGCTGACTTTTTGACCGTACCCTATATATGTTGGGTGCGAAAAACAAAACTAAGCATATTTTTTTAATGTTGAAAAGAAATTAGTTCAATTTTTAATCGACGATTTTTTGAGGGCAGGAAATTGGGGTGGGGGTTGTCAAAAAATTATCCAAGTTTAAAAAACCTAGGTGCGGTGAGTGATGAACACGGTGAGCACTTCCACCAAGATATTGCTACTATTGAGAAGCGTTATCAAGGGAAATGGACCCCTGCAATGCTTGCAGACTACTGCTGGTTTTTGATTAAGTGCAAAACCAATCTCTTCTTACAAAAGGCAGGGCAAAACAATAAAAAAAAGATTATTTTTATACGCTTTATATTAGCTTCACCTGTATGTATGTATATATGCATGTGTGTAGGTATGTATGTTCTATGTAAAGAAATCTTTCAACTTGATCATGCAACCGATTAACTTCAAATTTTGCACAGTTCGCATAGTTCGCGTGACAATGCAATCTGACCATTTTGTAAGAAAATCAAGATGGCGGTTCCAAGATGGCGGTACAATAAGCTGTGTGGCGTCATTCCAAATTCAAAATGGCGGCCAACACAAAATGGCGGATTATCTTTTTCTTTACAACCCACTCGGTACGGGTATCAAATGAAAGGGTGTGACAATTAGAATACTATCAGCTGTGTGGCCTTTTCTAAAGTCAAAATGGCGGACCCTACAAAATGGCGGTTTTCCTTTTTCTTTACAACCCACTCGGTATGGGTATCAAATGAAAGGGTGTGACTATTAGAATACTATTAGCTGTGTCACGTCATTCGAAATTCAAAATGGCGGCCAACACAAAAAGCGGTTTACCTTTTTCTTTGCAACGCCCTCGGTCTGGGTATCAAATAAAAGTGTATGAAGAGTATAGTATAGTAAGCTTTGTGACGCCATTTTAAATCGGTCACTACAAAATGGCGGAACACATGCATATAATCGACTAAAAAGTAGAAAATAAAAAATATAGTTTAAAAAAACTAAAAAATACGCTTTTATTTAAAAATGAACTTAAAAGTAAAAAATAATTTTGAATGTAAAGTTTTTATTGCTTCAGCCAGTATATGGAAACAACCTACCCTTCGAAATGTAAAAAAGCGTGGGGCGCTAGCGAAAAATTCCGGTGCTAATAAAATAAGAATGTAGGTAAAGGCCACGGGAGGTGGCTGAGTGCCAAGCGGACGAACTTCCTTTGAACCGATTCGATTCTACCAACATGGGAGGAGTAGTAAGGAGACCATACCTGGGAGGCGTATTCAAGAAGAAGCCTAACTAAAGATATGTATAAATGCTTGGTGATGAGAGGGTTGTTGAATTCCATGAAGAGTTTCATGGCTCATTATAAAGCAAAACCGTCCCCATTTTGTATCCGCCATTTTTTTGGGAACTGTGATAGCGGATCCTTAATCAGCGTCCTTTAAAACCACCAAGTACCACCACCAAGTAAAACCACCAATTTCATACAAAAAAAACTACTTTTAAATGCTAAAAGACTTTTGACCAGGTTTTCGGAATTCTGAACCACGGTATTCGCGGAAAGAATATTTTGTCTGCGCGGTCCATGTCTGGACGTGTCTGTGGGTGTCTGCCGGGCAGTATGAATAGAGCATCGGAACCGTGCAGACATTTTTTCTTTTCTTTACGAAATGGATAAACAAAAATATAACTAGTGTCTGACATGGCATGATAGATGTGAATAAACGGCGTCTGGCGGGTGTCGGACACAGCATGTGTCGGGCACGCTCGATGTCTGTAGATATATTGCGGACGGCAATACTTGAATATTTAAATATTTAATAATAATCTTTCTTTTTTCTCTTTTTCATTTTTAAAAATTTGTTTTTATTATTTAGTTTTATTTTAGCTGATTTTTCTTTCTTTATCATGTTCTTAGTTAAATTCTTCATTATTTTTTTTTCCTTTGTTATTATTGTTAAATTCAAACTGTGCGTTACCTTCGTGTTTCTTATTTTTAAAATTTTGTTGTTTGTTCGGCTGGGGCATACGCGCTTTGCACTGTATGGTGGTGGATAACATATCTCCGTTGGAGCGAGTAAGAGCTATTTTAAACATCTTTACATCACGCATCAAAGGCCTTAACGTATGCTATTTGAATGCTAGGAGTCTGAGAAACAAATTTGAATTCTTTTATGATGTGTTTTCCAAATCTGACGTTCATGTGATTGTGGTAAGTGAAACTTGGCTTACTAAGAATGTGAATTCAAAACTTCTGTCCATTCCCAACTATAGCCTCTTTAGAAATGACCGTATATCTCGTAGGGGAGGCGGAGTTGGAATTTATGTTCACAACGCCTTGAGATGTTCCATTATTTATTCATCAACAAGTATTGAAAATACCCAATCTTTGGCTGTTGAAGTGGATTCCGGATTTGAAAAATGCGTTGTCGTTGGTATCTACCGGCCGCCTGGTACCTTCTGTTTAGATGACGTTACTCAATTAAAAGTGGCTCTCTCACCTATTATTTTTAAATATCATAATATCATTACTTGTGGTGACTTAAATATTAATGCGCTTAAACCTAGTACCTCTTTAAACAACTTGTTTTATCTCTGTCAAATCCTCAATCTAGAAATTGTCAATTGTTTGCCCACCTTTTATAATGCTTCCATGCCATCTCAACTTGATTACTTGCTTGTGGGTGACATTGCGAAAGTGGTATTTCATAACCAACTAACTCCTCCTAGTAATTTCGATCATGATTGTCTCTTTCTCTCCTATAAGATGCAGCTCCTTCCCATTCCCCAGTTTCGCTCTATTTCGTTTAGAGACTTTAAGAGCATCAATTTACAGCTACTTGGAAATGAATGCATTGCGACTTCCTGGGACAGCGTATTCACTTCTTATACTGTGGATGAAAAACTTCAAAATTTTTATGAAGTAATAACTGATCTTTTTGAGCAATTTGTCCCATTACGTACAATTAAAATCTATCCCAATCGCTGTCCCTGGTTAACTCCTGAAATACATTCTTCATTGGCTGAACGCGATTTTCTTTACCATCAATACAAAAGGACGCGCAATGTAGCAGTTCGTAATATGTATAAAAAAGTACGTAATAAAACGGTTGCTCTTCTACGAGCTGCTAAACGTTCATATGTTATGAATCAGCTCGACACTAATCTACCCCCAAAAAAATTATGGCGCAATATTCGTCATCTAGGTACATATGGGCATGAATCTCAACAAGTGTTCTTAGAGCCCAATACTTTAAACGAGTACTTTTCATCCGTCTCTGAAAGTAACTCTACTCCAGTTGAAGGTAACCCTATCTATTTGTGCCCACCCGATGGCTTTTCCTTTCACTGTATCGACAACCACGAACTTCTTTCTGCGTTGTTCTCTATAAAATCAAACGCAGTGGGTGTTGACAACATCTCTCCTAAGTTCATGAAATTGATTGCCCCATTTGTATCTAACGTTCTTACTCATATTTTCAACGCCTGCCTTACCGTTTCTTAGTTTCCTAGCCAATGGAAACAGGCTCTCGTTGTACCCATTCCAAAAAAGGTATCTCCATCGCTACCATCTGACTTCCGTCCAATCAGTCTCCTTTGCTTCCTTTCAAAAGTTTTTGAAAAAATTATCTCTAAGCAGCTCACATCCTATCTAGATCAAAGTGGTCTTCTCTCTATATGGCAATCTGGTTTCAGGTCTGGGCACAGCTGCGAAACCGCACTCTTAAAAGTCTCAACTGATATTCTTGAGTCTCTTGATAACAATAAAATTGCAATATTAGTCCTACTCGATTTCTCTAAAGCATTTGACTCAGTTGACCATCTGATGTTACTTAAAAAATTAGGCAGACATTTTGGACTTGGCCCTACTGCAGTCAAACTTTTTGAAAGCTATCTCCAGGAGCGTTCCCAAATTGTCAAGGTACAAGAATCTTTCTCCGAACCTGCGCTTCTTCATTGCGGTGTACCTCAAGGCTCTATCCTGGGCCCCTTGCTTTTCAGCCTTTACATAAACGACCTTCCAAACGTAGTCAAACATTCCTCTATTCATTTATATGCCGATGACGTGCAGATCTATCTAAGCAAACCCTTTGAATTTATCGAGGATTGTACTGCTCAGTTAAACAGTGATCTGATACGCGTGAATGAATGGTCAGTTCAGTATAAATTACTGCTGAACCCTATGAAGTCGTCCTGCCTTGTCGTCAGCAAAACTCCTATTGATTCTGTAAATTTGTTCCCCATTAAACTTAATGGTAATGTTTTACCCTATGTTGACTCTGTAAGAAATCTGGGAGTCGAGCTCAACTCCAAATTCAGCTGCTGTAATCAAACCAGAATTGTGCTTCGTAAAGTTTATGCCTGCCTTCGCCAACTCTGGGTATCCTCTAATCTACTGCCTCTTGCCTTACGTATACGACTGGTGAAGGCCCTGGTGATGCCTTATTTCACTTATGGTAGCCTAATTTTTTCAAAACTTGATGCTGATTGTTCTAGAAAAATACAAGTTGCGTTCAACGATACCCTTCGATTAGTCTTTAAATTGCGTCGTTTTGATCATATCACGCCCTATGCTTCCGCTCTACTAGGTATGACGCTTGAAAACTACCTAATTTATCATCGATTAAAGTTCACCTTTAAACTTATATACACCCGGTGCCCTGGATATCTATTTGAAAAACTTACCTTCTTGCAACTAAGCAGACATTCTAGCAAACTTTTGGTGCCTCGTAGAAGAACATTATATGGTGAACGCTCTTACTTGTTCCAAATTGCTCGCATATGGAACAGACTACCCCTGTGTATGCGGGGCGCGTCCTCTTGTCGAATATTCAACAAACTCCTGAAGGAACATTTGATAAGTAATAATTTGTAGGGTCACTCACATTTTGAATTTATTTATTTATTTTTATTTTTTTCTGAACTTTTGTCTTTATTTCTTTTCATTCTTCCTCGTTTTGAATATTTTTTTTTTCCTTTATTTTCTTAATTTTTCTTGTTCTTTTCTTTAATATTATTTTTTATTGTTAGCTTTTAGTCTATAATTTTAATTTTTGCTTATGTTTTACCGATTAATTTTTAGTTGTACGCTTATAAGAATTATTTTCTTTTGTACAATGTTTATGCAATAAATTATTATTATTATTATTATTATATAAACGGATCTTTAAATAGAAATGCCCGGCCAAGGCCAAGGGCATTCAAGGTGCTTTGCCATCTACATTATTCACTGGATCTTGTACCACTATCTGTTCCTCTAATTTGAACTTTTCTAAAGCCGGCTCTACACAATGGTATGACCACCCTCCAACGTTGGACGCTTGATGGTAGGAGGCATCTTGTGGCCGATGCACGAACTACACCTGGCTCTACACGATGCAGTGAACGTTTCATTCTTCCAACGATTGAGTCAATAGCGACATCAGCCCGAACGTGTCCAAATACGAACGTAGGACGCTTCACATTGGAGACTGGTAGTTCGATCATCGGCCACACGATACGTCCTACCTACTTTTCGACATAAGCTTAGGTGAAAAAGTACTAAAAAAGTACGAAATGAAGACAATTTTAACATTAAAACTGCTTATAACTCTAAAAATAAAGGCCGTAGCATGACATTATTCATAAGAAATTGTCCAAGCTTTCCAATTTTGAATAAAAAAAATATTAGTTAACTACGTATTTTTTTGGAGAAAAATGTGGTTTTAGTTGAAATTTTAGTTAAAAAAACCGAAATTTTGAATTTGATGACTCCTAATTCTGGAATTTGTTAGGGTAGAGCCTTCACTGACCATTACCATTTACCCCCCCCCCCCCTCCGATTTTTTGTTCGTCTATCCAAAACCTATAGACCGGGAGCTCGCGACAAAATCATTTTCTGATTTTATTCACCGCCATATTAATATAATTAGTTATTCCAATCGAGTAAGAAAGTTGTATAGTAATGCCGAAGTCGGTCAGCGGGACATTGAGGCAGAAAACCATTACGAATATGTAACTTTCAAAGAGGTCATTGTTACATCTTATTCACTTTGAAATTAATTTGTTAATTAGTTTTTAACAAATAATGTATGAAAAAACATTTCTTACACCTGGCAAGCGCGACAAAATAGTTCTTACAGCCTCTAAACAATGTAATGTTTAAAGGCTGTAAGAACTATTTTGTCCCGCTTGCCAGGTGTAAGAAATGTTTTTTCATACATTATTTCTTAAAAACTAATTAACAAATTAATTTCAAGGTAAATAAAATTTGCCAAAATCTTTGATTTACTTTTCCATCTTCCACCAGGTGTTGTCCCACCATCCAGCTGTAAGAAATGACTTTTTAATATGGTAAGAACGTACTCTATCGAATATACAAGGTTTTCCGATGAATAAAATTGGGCACAAATTTTTGTCGCGAGCTCCCGGTTTACTATCCACAGCCGGCCGCTTTGTAAACTTAAAACATGCAAAAACAATCATCCAATAGAGTTAACCCTTCTAATTCAGAAGGTACACTTCTTAGCTGGACCAAGAAAAATTTACCAGCTCAGCACAAGTAGCACTGAGATAGGCTCAACAAAAGCATGCAACATATAAATTGAATATGCAATCGCGAAAAGGTCACACCTCGCACACTTTTACATATATGCGAGATGAACAGAAAGAAATGCAATACACAAAGAAGCGTGCAACAAAGCCAGTCAAGTGAGATTGAAAAGTCTCCTTTTAAGGACGTCCTTACTAATGCTCACGCTAAAAACATCAATATTTCTATTCACATTAATGAACATGCGATGATTCGTATGTAAAAAGTGACTACAATGTAAATCAAATAACACACTTCCAAAAGCTGAGATTTGCAGTGCGGGTGCTATTACAGAAGGTATATTTGTTCTGCCTGCGTTTAATGACATTTTTGGTAGAAATACATCTAGTTAAGGTTTTCGCTAAATAAAACGATATCAACAACTTATTATTCACGACGTACACTAACTATTATACATAAGGACGTTTGCAAAATAAGAAGATTATAGCTTTCGGGAATAAAATGGCAGCCGATGTTTTTGGACGTTACACAGTTGTTCAAAACGCCAAAAATACGGCCAAAAATCATGGATTTTAGAGATTTTTTTGCTCTTATGCGAACAAAACATACTACAGTATGTTGAAATATTTTAAGTCAAAAATGGCAGGACCATTAAATTTAAGTAATACAAAACAGTAATAAAACCAGTATACTGATGTACGGATCGGAAGCATGGACGCTTACTTGGCATGACGAGCAGGCCCTCGGAACCTGCGAAAGAAAAATTCTCCGCAGGATCACAGGCGCAGTAAATGAAGAGGATGCCTGGAGAAGAAGATACAATCACGAATTGTACCAAATATACAAAGAACCTGACATAACCAAAAGCATAAGGATATCACGCCTACGCTGGATAGGACATGTAATGAGAATGCCTGAAGAAGCGCCCCCAAAAATCCTATTCCTCCAAACACTAGAGAGTAGAAGGTCACAAGGAAGACCTAGAGATATAAAGACGACATCGAAATGGACTTACGCTCAATTGGGATTAGCATCTGGAGGAGGCCAAGGTTCACAGAGCGCTGTAGTGCCAATGTAGATGATGAATTTTTGGATGAAAATGCTTTCGTTAAAGTTTCGTCATGTGTGTCGTTCTTTCCCACCTCTCCTCTCGTTTCTTTCATATTAAACCGGTTTTTGCGTCTTGAGTCTTCGTGTATCACCCAACAATGAGACTTGCATAAAAAGTTATAGTTATCCGATTACAATTCTTCAAAATGGATTCATCTCTTGAATGTATATAAATGCAATAGGTTATTATTTATAGGTATATAATTTTGTATGCCTACTAATGGTAGTATGATATAAAAATTTAGTTCATTTTTTGCTAATTAGGACGTGCATTTTTTTATAAATAAAAAGTCCCGCTAGATCTCGGTATCCTTTTGTTTTTAATGTGTTTATACACTTCTCATGTAAAACATATAATATCTTAAATCCAGCTGCATAAGTTTGCATACTTTTTTTAGGACACATTTTATATACTATTCTACGTTTCTCAGTGCAGTAGTTCAAACGTTTAGAATTGGGGCTCCAGGCCAAAATAAAAAATGGGGCGTAATATAATAAGAATATAGGTAAAGAGGGCGCTACGCTTTTTTACATTTAAGTAAGTTATATTTATAATTTTTACCAATAACTTCATTAGTTTCATTCAGAGATTGATTTCGAAACGTAGATTGTTATACTGGCTGGAGCAATAAAGATTTTACATTCAAAGTTATTTTTTACTTTTTAGTTCATTTTAAAATAAAAGCGCATTTTTTACTTTTTTTAAACTATATATTTTTATTTTCTACTTTTTAATCTATTAATCTATTCGCCATTTTGTGGGGGCCGCCATATTAGATTTAAAATGACGTCACACATTTGACGTCACAGATTTAAAATGACGTCTGACATTCTACTCGTCATACTTTTTCATTTGATACCCATACCAAGGGAGTTGTAAAGATAAAGGAATGGCGCAACACAGCTAATTGTATTCCACCTTTCATACTCTTTCATTTGGTATCCATGTCGGTGGGTCGGGCAACACAATTGCAAAAATTGGCCGCCATCTTGATTTTTTTACAAAATGGTCAGATTGCATTGTCACACGAACTATGCATATGTGCAAAATTTGAGGTTGATCGGTTATATGAAAATGGTCAAATTTAAGTTGCAAGATTTGTTTACATTCTAATACTATATACAACACACAACATACAACATACAGGTGAACGTAGTATAAAGCGTATATAATAAGAACTTAAAGCAAACACTGGCGAAAATCTGGGAAAGGAATAAAGATATACAGAGTGTGTTTAGTATACACTAAGTTTACAAAGCGGCTGGTTGTTGATAGGTTTTGGTTAGACGAACAAAAAATCTATAAAAAGAGAGAGTATGTACATTGTACAAGCTCTTATCGGAATTGCGAGCCTCCTCAAAGCTGGCACGACTGATTAAATGCGCAACGAAGAGCTAATTGGTAAAAGTAAAGATCCAAAATGTAGTAACAGAAAAATATAAAATATAATATCTCATTATATTATGACAGTTGTAACAAGTGGTAGTGTAGTGAAAAATGTCAGAGAACGAAAAATTAAAAA
Organism: Thereva nobilitata; assembly: GCA_963855945.1. Classification (NCBI taxonomy): domain Eukaryota; kingdom Metazoa; phylum Arthropoda; class Insecta; order Diptera; family Therevidae; genus Thereva; species Thereva nobilitata. The sequence goes on from OY979694.1 coordinate 150,298,284, forward strand.
AAATTATATCTTTGGTACGACGGCAGAGCAGGTGCGGGAGTCTTCTCAGAGGACTTAAACCTAACCTGCTCGCTGGGTTTGGGGAATTACACCTCAGTTTACCAGGCGGAGATGCTTGCTCTGCTGTACGCGCTGGATCACATAAATGATGGTCAGGTGCAGGGAAGGAGCATCCTCATAGCGCTGGACAATCAGGCTGTGATTAAGCGCATGAATCAGACAGAGATAAATGCGTCTCTGGCGTTGGAATGTGTCCAAAAACTGAACAGGTGTGCGAAACAAAACAACGTGACGCTAGCTTGGGTTAGCGGACATTCAGGCATCGATGGGAACGAAAGGGCTGACAACCTGGAAAAACAGGGGTCAACCTCGGAATTCTGGGGATCGGAGCCATACTCTGCCATTGTCAGAGGGTTGGTAAGGAACCGCATCGAGAAATGGGTCGCTGAAGAACACCGGAGACGGTGGGACGCTATGACCACGTGCAGGCAGGCTAAGATGGTGCTTACGTTGCCGATTGCCGCAACCAGAAGAAGGATCCTGCATATGCAAAGGAGAACCCTCAGATGGTTGGTGGCACTGATTACAGGACACGGATGTTTCAGGTATCACCTAAAAAGAATGGGAATTCTGGAGGACGACACCTGTCGGATGTGCCTGGAGGAACCCGAGACGGCCACACACATAGTGTGTCACTGTCCGGCGCTGGCGAGAAAAAAGGGCTGCCATAACTGGACTCCATTGGATGGAGGACATGAGGCAGATTCCCTTCAATCAGCTGCTCGCGATAACTAGGGGAGTCGAAGAAAGGGAGCAATGGAACAACCCACTGCAACCCCGATAAGATGACTCTAGGTAGAGGGACGAAAAGGGACCGCAAACAGTGGTCTGATTCGATATCCCTCGAAAATCTATATATATATATATATATATATATATATATATATATATATATATATATATATATATATATATATATATATATATATATATATATATATATATATATATATATATATATATATATATATATATATATATATATATATATATATATATATATATATATATATATATATATATATATATATATATATCTTTGGTACGTTGTTGCCCTAATGGAATGGAAACAAGAAATATTTAATTTTTGAAGTTATACTTCTTTAGGTGCGTTTTGAAAATATTATGAGAGTGAATTTTTAGGAATCGAGACGCAACTCGAGACGCAACGAAGAATATAGGCGAAGGGGTATGGAGGGTAAGCATTTCAACTCCCATTCTTAGCTGATGTCTGTTCACGATGTCGATGGGTGAGGGGTTTTTTATCCTGAGGCTATGGAGGGAAATAAATTTCACGTTCGATTCATCAGCTAAGCGAAGGTTTGGGTTTTTTGTAGGCATGAAGATTCGTAGACGATTTTACTGTGAACGACGTTGCTGGGTGAGGGGTTCTGTCGCGAGGCTATGGAGGGAAATCCGATCCGTGTTCTATTCATCACCTAAGCGCGAGTTTCTAAGGGCCAGTTTTACACGGGCCGACTTTTTCAGAAGCTTTTTTTTTGGTTGTTTGTCTGCCCGTGTGAAACTGGCCAAGATAATAATAAAGCTATATGGCAACTGTATACAATGACAAGCGATAATTATTTACTGTTTTACTAATGATTTTGAATGGCTAAAACTTAATATAATTACACAATCAGAAATTAGTTTGAATATATAATACAAAATATTTACTATTATTATTTGGGAAAATAAAACAATGAACAAGATATTAATGATTTTATTTAGCTTGACCTCGTATATTTGTTTGGTTCAAATCTTGCGACAGCTTTTTCAACTACTTCTACTAAACCGATTCTTATGAAACTTTGCACACACATTGAGCGAACGTGACAGTGCAATGACAAAAATCAAGATGGCGGTTCTAAGATGGCGGACGAATTTTTCAATTGTGTTCCCATTCCATTGAAAATCGGTATCGGGGGGGGTTTTAGGGGCACAAATGACGATTCTGTGGTCAAAATTTGAAAATTCAAAATGGCGGCGCCAATATGGTGGATGAATTTTGCAAATGTGTTCTGAATCCATTGAAAATCGGTATCGGGAGGTTTTTAGGGCCACAAATGACGATTCTGTGGTCAAAATTTGAAAATTCAAAATGGCGGATGAGTTTTGGAAATGGTTTCTGAATCCATTGAAAATTGGTATCGGGGGTTTTTAGGGCCACAAATAACGATTCTGTGGTCAAAATTTGAAAATTAAAAATGGCGGATGAATTCTGCAAATGTGTTCTGAATCTATTGAAAATCGGTATCCGGAGATTTTAGGCCCGCAAATGACGATTCTGTAGTCAAATTTTAAAATTCAAAAGGGCGGATGAATTTTGCAAATGCGTTCCGAATCCATTGAAAATCGGTATCGGGGAGTTTTTAAGGTCACAAATGACGAATCTGTGGGCAAAATTTAAAAAAAATCAAAATGGCGGCGCCAATATAGCGGTACGATTTTGGTAATTACGATTCGATTTCACTGAAAATAGCTATTTGTGGGTGTTTTAAGGTCGGAAATAATAAATTTGTTGTCAAAATTAGAAAATTCAAAATGGCGCTGGAAATATTGTATGCATAACAAATCACTTCGCCAGAATTTTGTAAAAAGTAAAATCCAAAAATGACAGAATTAAGACTAAAAAGAATATAATAAAAATGGGTAAAAAAAACTTTTAAGTTAAATGGTTTTATTTTAAATCTGCTGTACCAAAAACTGGAAAATAATTAGAACACAATCATGGACCTTCTGGAATAGTAGCAGTGCTGTCTTCTCATGTCGTTTGCCAAGGGGCATTTGGTGTCGTTGCGTCAGCGAATTAAGTAATATTCTGATACCTTTAACAGACTAAAATAAAAACATGGGGCGCATAGAAAACTGTATAACCTGTGTAAATAAGAACAACTTGTCTAGAAAAATGTGTTTCCAAGTCCACCAAAACAAAATAGTTCAAAGGCTCTTCGTATCATATTTCAGTTACCAAAAGCCGCTCAATTCAATTGAGTAACTATTAGAAGAAGAATCTAGGGAATTGAACATAATTTAGAAGTGAGGTTTATTTCAGTAGTGGAAAGGAGGTGGAGTAAATCTACTCAAGGCCGATGGACCCACAGGCTCATAACAAATATGGAGGGATGGGTCACGGGAGAGTATGGGGAGATGAGTTACGACCTCGCACAGTTCTTGAGTGGACATGTGTGTTCCAGAGCATACCTCCAGCGGTTCGGACAAGATGTCTTCGCTGTCCCCGGCATTCCTAAATGTGATAGAAGACACAGAGCATGTCCTATTGGAATGCCCGATATTACCCCGTTGCTCTGCAAGCCACAGCTCAGGCACGACTAAGAGTAGAGAACATCGTAGGGCGCGTTTCGGCCGAAGTTAATTTAACTGAGCTAGGCAAGTTAAGCACGGCATAAACAGCAATTCTTTTAGCGCTGTTAGCTAACTTATTTCTGCTTTTTGGCTTAGCTAAAATTTAGCACAGCCAAAATGAATTGACGTTTGCTTGTAATTTTTTGTTGTAAGCAAATAATTTAGAAATATTTCAATACAGAATGAAGATTTTATTATTATTATTCAGTTTTTAGCTTTTTATTATTTGTAAAATGGGAAATGTTATTATTTTTGCCTGTTATTAGCTGTAAAATGAGAATTGTCAAATGGCATGCTAGAAACGGTGCTAAGTTAACAGCGCTAATTTAACAGGGTTAAAATAACTCGGGCCTAAACGCGCCCATAGACTACATGGTGTCGTCGGGTGTTGTAAAGAATAAAGTGGAGGAGACGCTAAATACGCTTCATTAGAAGGTAAGGCGCAAAGAAACCAAAGGGAAGAGAGTAAGGCTTAGAAATATCGGTAGTATTAGCAGGTAGATAAAAGCTGATCCAGCTGGCGAAGCATTGCTGAAAAGGCCTCTCTCTGCCGGAGAATGGGTTGACTAGTAGGTGATTTTATTTAGGATTAGAATCCGGTATAACCGACAGGCTGGAGCGTATCGGCATCATGTTGCTTCCACCTGCCAACGCACGCAAATAATAAAACATCCAATAAATTATTTGCATGCAAATTAAACATTAGTCTTAAATCACGCCAAAGAAGTATAACTTCTAATGCGCGTACATAAGTACACACACCCACTTTTTTAATATGGAAACAAGTAATATTTTTTATTACTTTTCAATTAAAATTAAAATCAAAATCAGCTGACTCTGAAAAAACGCCAAAAAGCGGGCTTTTTAACATGATCTATCGTTCGACAGACGGCCCTCTTTGAGATTTCGTACTCGATTAACGAAAATTTGCCTAAAGGGTTTTCCTAATTGATGAGGTTTAAATTCCTAATTAATCCTGAATTTTGGTCATAAATGCGTGCGTGTGTGGAGGCTATAAAACAGTTTACAATTACAAAATGAAACTAAGAAAGGGAAGAGATTACTAGACCAATACTACTGGGTAATAGAGGCCTTTATGTCCAAAAGCAAAAATGTATAGCACTCGATATTTATGCTCAGTAATCCGACAAGTACTGTGCTACGGTAGCGAGATTTGAACTATGACGCAGGACATAGAAAAACGAATCAACATGTTTGAGAGAAAAGTTCTCAGATGTATAATAGGCCCAACGAGAGAGGATGGGACATGGCGAAGGAGATACAACAGCGACCCGGATCAGGATGGAGGATAATCGTATTCTAAAGCGGCACATCGTAACAGGAATTTCGGGAAATAGACCAGCTGAAGTTGTAATTTCGTTATACACCGTTTGTTTTCATTTGCGCTAAACGACCAACGTCAGTAGATTATAAACTATACACTGTTAAAATTCATACCGAATAATTATACTGAAAAAATTGAAAAATTGATTGGTTTCCTCATGGGAAAAATTACGGAACAAATGGAATTATTATTTATATCGAAAAATTTTATAAAAAAATTAAACTTGATGCCCGTTTAAGTGCATATTTACTCCTATTTTTTCCTAGAACTTAATATTAACTTAAACAAAAAATTCTCGAATTACAAAGTTTTTTTTTCAGTGTATCCCGAGTAAAAATAAAAAACGGCCTTATAAAGGGCGAACACCGGCCGCTTGGCTTTTTAAGGGGCACATGATGGCCGTAGAGTTTTTAACCATTTTTAATGGGAGGACATACGGCCTTACGACGGCCAAATTTGACCAAAAGATTTAAAAGGGCAAGTACTGAGCTGTAGAAACGGCCATTCGACGGGAAATTTGAGCCAAAAAAAGAATCTGCACCAAATGTATTGTTGAATGTCTTTTATGGGAACTTCATCATTTTCGTTATGTACAATGGTTCTTTCGATTTATCCTACTTAAAGATATCGATGCACAAGAGAAACGAGCTCGCCAGTCGTCGGTTTGTTGTACGTGAAGTGTGTGGTGCGTGTTGATTTATATTTTAGTGGGAAATTTTGTTATTTAACGGCTTGAAAAAAAACACAACCGAAAAAAAATCAAACATTTAATTGCAGTGTATTATATTTTCTTACAGGAGGGCGAATATCCACGTTGCTGTCACTGTACCACCGTCGTATACCCGTAATAGCAACCATACGGCCGCCGTACCACCGTCGTATGGCCGTTATTGGAACTGTAAGGCCGTTGTTTCACCTTAAATCGCCCCCTGTACGGCCGTACTCTCCTGCAACGAGCCTTCTGTTAACCGCCAGATGACCGCGAGGACTATGTTTCAATCACAGTCGGCATTTGCCCGTTCTAAGGCCATCTTTTATTTTTACTCGGGATGACAAAAGCAAGCAACGTTGGTTTCTGTTGGTTTAAAAACGCAAATTTATATTCTCATCCACAATTGAATTATACTTATTACGGTTCTTGCCGGGGTCAAATGCCATAGGAGAGTGTTGTAGCCCGTAATAGAATTTAGAAGGGAAAATTACAATGAAAGTAAGCCAATTTTAATGCTCACTTAACTTTATTTAAAAAAAAAGGAAAAAATATACAATTATTCTTCTTAAGAAGTTCTGTGTGGGAACCTAACTCGAGCGCTTGTATTTTATCCATACCCGCATGCTTAATGTGTATGGAAATGGAATTATCATTCCCAACATACTTTTGATGGTTTTGATTTAGCGCAAACTCTAACTCAAACACTTTTGGAAAATATGGCAGATAGTTCACATTATTTAGAATGTCAAAGAATCTATAAATTTAGATTTTCACGAGTGCAATTAGAAATTTACCTCAGAAGAACTTTTATTTTTTATGCGGAGGACTACTATAGGCTAAAAAATGTCAGAGTTATTCAATGTGGAAATACCGAAGGTCTAGATGGCGCACCCCATATCAGTGTTGGCCCAAAGTTAATCTATTCGATTAAAAATTAATGATTAAAAATCATAATCAAAAAATTTGATTAACATTAATTAATCATAATCTTTAAAATGTTTAAGATTAATCAAATTGACGATTAATGATTATGATATTAATCGTTAATTTGATTTATTGGATTAACTATTAACTATGTCCAAATAAAATGTATAATAAAACAACTAAAACAAAAAGCAAGCATTCCTTATGGCCATTTCACGGACTCTACTTTCATGGGCTATTGTGTAAACACTACGGGGGTATGGTCTGGAAATAACAAGTCTTTCATCTTCATACAAAATTTCCGCCATGTTAGTTTAACCAGCGAGCAATAATAACAAGAGTGATTAGGTGGAGCTCAAGGACAAGTTAAAGATATGAAAGAAGAGATTAACAATAACATTCAACAAAAAGTCCAAATAATATTAACAAACGCGCGATGGATATACATTTTATGCAAAAAACACAAAAGTATGAAAGAAACAGAAGATGTTCCTTGTTTCCGCTATTCGAATGTTAACATTCAAATGGAAGCAACAGTGGAAGAGAGCACGTGTAAATTGCGAATTTTTAGTATGTATGCGTAAAAATTTCGTGTTGGTACAAGCCCTCGTAAGTACAGGCCTGGAAGCAGACTTTTTGGTTGTGTCTGTGCGAGGCCAAAATCGTCTGACAGTTGTGGAATTAACATGGCCGAAGCCGTACGAAGCAATTTTTTAACTTTGGTTTTGGAATAAAAAGTGGTAAAATATTGTATTTCATCACTTTTTAGTGCACACGGATTATCAGTGATAAGTTATTTAGTGATCTGAGTCCATAAATTAAAAAAAAATAGTGGTTAAGTGTATTTTAAGAGTGTTAATTGATTAGGTGACCATTTTTGTTTACAATAGCGGTGGTTTTTTCGTGTTAATTTAGGGAAAAAGTGTTGAATTTGTGTAGTAATGGAATTAAAAGTGAATTTAAAGTAGTTAAAAATTATTATAGAAGAGTTATTAAAAACATAAGTGCAAGTACTACCACACAAAATGAATAACAATAACTTTTTCACTTTTCCTTCACATTTTTCTGCACTTATGTTTTTAATAACTATTCTATAATAATCTTTAATCACTTAAAAATCACTTTTTATTATATTACTATACAAATTCAACATTTTTTCCCTAAATTAACACGAAAAAACCACCGCGAATGTAAACAAAAATGGTCACCTAATCAATTAACACTCTTAAAATACACTTAACCACTCACTTCATTTTAATTTTTTTTATTAAATCACTAAAGCACTAATCACTGATAATCCATGTGCACCAAAAAGTGATAATATACAATATTTTACCACTTTTTAGTGCAAAAACAAACTTAAAAAATTGCTTCGAATGGCTTCGGCCATGTTAATTCCACAACTGTCAGAATATTTTTGGCCTGTTTTCAGCTATGTTAGTATTAGTTGGCCTGGCTGATTCCAGGCTTGTACTTACGAGGGCCTTGGTTGGTACCAAAGCCTTCTACATTTTACAAGCCATGCCATAACCTTCTATATTTACAAGCCATGAACAAGAATCTCAATCGAGAGAATCGGACTACCAAATTCTCCCAAATTATCCAAATTACACTAACAACATAACGTGACTTCACCGAGTTGTAGTCCGATTGAGCGGAAATTCGCTCTCAATATTTTTCTTGTTCATGGCTTGTAAATTTAGAAGGTTATGGCCATGCCACTGACATATAGATATGGACTGCTAAATAAGCAAAATCCCATACAAAAAAGTGGCACCAAAAACTATCGTTGTCTCGTTCCCCCTTCAAAATCCTATGAACTTTAATCGGTTTTAAAATAAAAAACAGTTCAGTGCATGTCAGCGATATAAACATAATTAGAAAAAACTAGACAGCTGTAGAGTTTTTTCTTCTTTCTCTATTTTCTTTATTTTTAAAAGTTCGTTAAACAGAGGGAAAAAACCCTCACATATTTAAAAAAATACATTTATTTAACGAAAAAACTGCTACTAAATAAAAAATAATGATGGAAAATTATTTCTATCAATTATAACATACATCTTATTACTTATTTTCCTCTAAATTCGAAAAAAAAATTGTTGTTTACATAAAAAGGTCTTCTTCTTCTGGAGAAAAATGGTGCCATTGAAAGTTGTCAATTAGCAGTCCATATCTATATGTCAGTGGGCCATGCCAACGAAATCTCACACTCGCATTCAAAGAAAATGGGACTTCAATTTATCTGACAGAATGGACTTCAGTCAGAATGGACTTCAATTTAGCTGTGAGAAAAGCAATTTTTTAACTTAGTTTTTGCAATAAAAAGTGGTATAATATTGTATTTTATCACTTTTTACTGCGCACGGATTATCAGTGATAAGTTATTTAGTGATCTGAGTTTATAAATTAAAAAAAATTGAGTGGTTAAAGTGTATTTTAAGAGTGTTAATTGATTAGGTGACGTTTTTGTTTACATTCGCGGTGGTTTTTTCGTGTTAATTTAGGGAAAAAATGTTGAATTTGTGTAGTAATGGAATTAAAAGTGAATTTAAAGTAGTTAAAAATTATTATAGAAGAGTTATTAAAAACATAAGTGCAAGTACTACCACACAAAATGAATAACAATAACTTTTTCACTTTTCCTTCACATTTTTCTGCACTTATGTTTTTAATAACTATTCTATAATAAACTTTAATCCATTGAAAAGCACTTTTTATTATATTACTACACAAATTCAACATTTTTTCCCTAACCTAATCAATTAACACTCTAAAAATACACTTAACCACTCACTTCTTTTTAATTTTTTTATTAAATCACTAAAGCACTAATCATTGATAATCCATGTGCACCAAAAAGTGATAATATACATTATTTTACCACTTTTAAGTGCAAAAACAAAGTTAAAAAATTGTTTCGTACGGCTTCGGCAATGTTAATTCCACAATTTTGGCACTTCATACACATACATGCACATACCTGGGGCATGGCTTGTAAATGTAGAAGGCTTTGGTTGGTACACAATTAAGAAATTTGTTTGCCCTTGCATTGTCCGTTAAAAAAAGCGGGAATCTTGCAAGGCGAGGAAGTCACTTCCCCTTAATTTTTTATCTCTCTTTCACACACATTGCGTGTAGTGTGAAAGTAATTTTGCCTCCTTTTATCATAGATATTACTTCTTTGATATTTTGACTTTTCCATTGAAATTTTTATCAGCTGATCTCAAGGACACTGAAACATTTTTAAAAATTTGTTCTAGCTCATCACTCTTATTATTATTGCTCGCTGGTTTAACAAGCAAATATGCTTCAATACATCAAGTTTAACTCCATATAAAACCATAAAATGTTCACCGGGATAGTTGTGTGCGAGGCTGTATAAAAATGTTGCATTCCCTCTCTGATAGCATCATTATTTAAAGAATTTGTGCATATACATAGCTGTTCGCCTTTCACTCATTAACCGTATAAAGATGATAGACTTGTTAATTTCTAGGCTTTGGGAAGGGCTGGGGTACTTTGCGTTAGCTCCTAGCTTTTCTCTCGCTCTCTTATAGCACTACACTACTATAGAGAGCGAGAAAGAGAAGCTAGCAGTCAACTTCAGTCAATCCAAGACCCTCGTAAGTACAGGCCTGGAAGCAGACTTTTTGGTTGTGTCTGTGCGGGGCCAAAATCGTCTGACAGTTGTGGAATTAACATGGCCGAAGCCGTACGAAGCAATTTTTTAACTTTGCTTTTGGAATAAAAAGTGGTAAAATAATGTATTTTATCACTTTTTAGTGCACACGGATTATCAGTGATAAGTTATTTAGTGATCTGAGTCCATAAATTAAAAAAAAATTAGTGGTTAAGTGTATTTTAAGAGTGTTAATTGATTAGGTGACCATTTTTGTTTACAATCGCGGTGGTTTTTTCGTGTTAATTTAGGGAAAAGGTGTTGAATTTGTGTAGTAATGGAATTAAAAGTGAATTTAAAGTAGTTAACAATTATTATAGAAGAGTTATTAAAAACATAAGTGCAAGTACTACCACACAACATGAATAACAATAACTTTTTCACTTTTCCTTCACATTTTTCTGCACTTATGTTTTTAATAACTATCCTATAATAATCTTTAATCACTTAAAAAGCACTTTTTATTATGTTACTACACAAATTCAACATTTTTTCCCTAAATTAACACGAAAAAACCACCGCGATTGTAAACAAAAATGGTCACCTAATCAATTAACATTCTTAAAATACACTTAACCACTCACTTCATTTTAATTTTTTTTATTAAATCACTAAAGCACTAATCACTGATAATCCATGTGCACCAAAAAGTGAAAATATACAATATTTTACCACTTTTTAGTGCAAAACAAACTTAAAAAATTGCTTTTTATGGCTTCGGCCATGTTAATTCCACAACTGTCAGAAATTTTTGGCCACTTTTCAGCTATGTTAGTATTAGTTGGCCTGTCTGCTTCCAGGCCTGTACTTACGAGGGCTTGGTCAATCACATTTTGACGCGTTATCTGGCACACGCTCGGGTCGTGTTCGGTTGGATATAAATTTTTTTGGATTGTACTTAATTTTGTGATATTGTTTAACGCAGTGATTGACTTCAAAAACAAACATGAATTCTGATGGTGACTTTATTGACTATAGTAGTGGTGGTGTGTCAAATGATCCGTCGGTGCCTTCAAACAATTTCGACAATTCGACAGTGGTATTGCAGTCGGAGTCGGATCTTTCTTCTTCTGTTTTATTTTGACGCGTTATCTGGCACACGCTCGGGTCGTGTTCGGTTGGATATCAATTTTTTTTGATTGTACTTAATTTTGTGATATTGTTTAACGCAGTGATTGACTTCAAAAACAAACATGAATTCTGACGGTGACTTTATTGACTATATTAGTGGTGGTGTGTCAAATGATCCGTCGGTGCCTTCAAACAATTTCGACAATTCGACAGTGCGGTATTGCAGTCGGAGTCGGATCTTTCTTCTTCTGTTTTATTTGACGGTTCCTTTCACAAGCTTCTACTACACAAATGCACAGACAAGAGCACAGTAGCACTTTGTATGAAGTGTTCGGACCAGCAAAGTAAAGAAGTTAATGGCTATGGAAAAACAACATTTAACCTTTTGGGACACTTAAAACGGAAACATGGCGCTCACAGTACAGTAATGTAAAAAATATATAAAAGACAATAAGCAAAACAAGAACAAAAATAATAGAGTTCAGACTGCAAGGCGCACTCCAACAACACCTGTAACTCAAGAAAATGTTGATCGTAACTTAGTGAATCATTTCGTGAACTCAATGAATGCTTTTCGAGCCGTGGAAGACCCGTACGTCATTAAGATGAATGATGATAAATGTAACAAATAGTGGAATCAATATCTCGGGCGACGTTCTCTCAGAAAAAAAATATCTAAACAATCATTCGATCAGATTTGTGAGATAAAAGAAAAACTAGCTGAGTGAAATATTTATTCAACACCGTTGATATATGGTCAGGGAAAAAACGAAGTTTTTTAGGTGTCACAGTGCACTGGATTGATAAGGACTATAAAAGGGGTTCCGCAGCTTTAGCTTGTCGCCGGTTTTGAGGGGCGCACCTCTTTGACCGCATAAAAGATTTGCTTCTGGAAATATTTTCAGGTTTCAACATTGACCCCACGAAAATAGTATGCTGTGTTACTGACAATGGGTCAAATTTTGTGAAAGCGTTCAAGGTATTCGGAGTGAATATAACATACTTAATCGAATATGATGAAGAGAATGAATCTTTAACTCCAAGTGGCGGTGAGGACGAGTTGAGTAGAGAAGAACTTGAAAAGACTAAAGAAGAGTTCGGCACGAGACAGGAACACGAACATGATGATCTTCTATTAGAAGAAAATATAGTATACGACCATCCACAAAACAGTTCGTCACCATTTCACTGCAGGTGTAATGCGCACATTTTAAATCTGATTGCCAGTAAGGATGCCTAAGCCTGGTTGACTGACAAATCGACATGTCTTGGAAAAATGCATTCCACAGTAATGGAAAAATGTAACGATTTGTGGAGCGCTGCTGCTCGCCCAAAATCGGCTGTAGTGATACATAACATTCTCGGACATACGTTAGCACGACCTGCCATAAATAGATGGAATAGTTACTATGACGCTTTGAAAAATATATTGAAAATCAAAAGTAGTTACTCTCAGCTAGCCAGGGCACTTGGTACAACAAAATCCATTACGAGACTCTGAATTTCAATATATTGAGAAATACTGCTAATGCGCTGATCCAGTTGCAACCGCTTTGGGCATAATGCAGGGCAATGACTCATGTTATGGAAAATTATTAACTTGTCTGCAGGCACTAAATCAAATTACACAAGAACACGACGACTCAAAATCTGAAATACTTTGAACCACTTGCTGCAAAATATCTGCAAAGCGTAGAGAAAAGATTTGAAGAGTTTTACACTCTTTCGAGTGAAACTAGTAAACATGTTGTCGTTGCAGATCTCTGTTATCCAAGATTTAAGAAAAAGTAACTAGTATGTCTAACTGCCGGTGATCAAAAGAAATGTACAAACTTTTTTAAATCAGTCGTATGGAAGGAAATATTAGAAATCCCAGAGCTTTTAACAGTCAACAAATGCATCCAAAAATACACGCCACCAGGAAGACGAGTTTTTTGATTTCAATTACGACTCTGTCAGTGAAAAGGAATTAGTTGATGCTAAAAAGAGAGCGGATTTGATCATTTCAAATTTTTTTGCCGAGGGAAGCCAAAAACGAGAGCTTCTACGAACTTATCCTATTATAGGCAAACTTTTTATTAAATACAACACACCAATGTCGTCCTCTGGCTCAGCAGAAAGAATGTTTTCTTATGCCACTATGATAAATAAACCTAGGTCACACAAATTATCTGACGACTTATTTGAAAAAAAAGTAGTTATGAAATGTAACTTGAACATCAAGAAATCAGAAGTGTAAAGATCAGAGGTTATTTGTTTAATTTGCAATAATTTTAACGAAATAAGAATTCCGTGTATTTGAATGTTATAACTTATATTTGTTAATTTTTGAATAATTAATAAAAATGGTTTAAGAAGTCTGGGTCATTATTTTCCATTATATCTTTTACGTAGAATTGACAACATTGATGAATGCATAATCACTCATTACTTTTCTAATCAAGATTGTTTTAATCATGATTAAAATTAATCAAATTGATTAATGCCAACATTACCCCATAGTTCAGGGAACCCCTTACGTATACTACATGTAATTCATTTTTATTTTCATATCCACCAGTAGGTTAAGTTGTAAAAAATACGAGAAGAGATGTGTAACTACATGCGATGCAAGTTGGTCCTCCATTTAAGTATCAGCGAAGCTCAGTGACGATTGAATCCAGCAATTGTTTGAAAGTGTGTATATTTAGTAATAGACGTAATTTATGTTTTTTGATTGGATGTAATATTCGGTTTTTTTTAGAAATTTCGAAGAGAAATGTGAGCCAAATATCGAGGAATTTCTGGCCGGGTCATTTTCAAGAATCCGTACTTATTTTTTTCATCTAGGCATCTTCTTTCTCGCTGAACAAGTCTCTTTTTAGTCCTCGCATAGCCGATCGCACTCGTTGATTCTGATGAATGTTAAAGGAGCACAAAAGCAGGACACTTACATTCGTAACGAATATCGTTTTGATGAAGTCGGCTCTACACGATGCACAGTGGGATAAAATCTTGAAAAACTGGCCAAAACCCCCCAAAAAAATTTTTTCTAAATACATTTTTAAAAAATGTTTTTGTTACGTAATCGTTTGGACCATCGGATTCTCGAGTCCAAACTGAACAGGAATCGAAACCTGCTCTGAACTCTCACTTCGAATATAGCTGTCGAGCGCGAAGCGTCGTGCGCGCATCGAGACCTGAAAAAGCGCTCTACAAAAAAGTGAATTTCAAAGTGAAATATTGTTCGTTTCCAATTCTGCAAAATGGCTGACAAAGAGAAAGGTATATATTATTATAATACGTTATCGCGAGTGAAGAGGTCTGATTGAATAATAATTTGTTAACAACAATTGATGGCAAAAACTGTAGTATTTGAATATTATAATATCATATTCAAGGATGGATTTAAAAAAAGGTCCACGTTGTTCCAGTGTGAATTCTATGTAGGCTTACTCCTTAAACATCTATCTTACTTAAAAATCAAGAATTTTTTGCGTCTAGCTGCGTTTCTGCCTTTGGTGTAATTTTCTATTAATTTTGCTACAATATGATAATCCAGTGCTATGAGTTTTGATAGTGCATTAATAGACTTTTGAATTTGTTTGTCCTTTCAGACTAAGGTGACGAACGTGGTATGACAAGAAAAGAGCTTTTTAATTTACTACTATAACAGGCGTTGGCGAAAATTTGATAAAAAAATTTCACGTCATTCTCCAAGTTATTTGTTGCGGTTTCGAAGTCAACGTGGATAAATTTAAGATATTTTCCCTCAATACAGCTCGACTCTTTGTGAAGCTGTACCCCTGGTTTTACATGCCGACAAGCGTTCACAAAATTTTAATACATGGTCACATTATTATCCAATCCGCTTTGCTCCCGATTGGCCAGATGTCAGAGGAAGCTCAAGAATCATGCAACAAATTCATAAAAAGATACCGCCAAGACTTCGCGCGTAAATGCAGCAGAGAGAAAAATTTGGAAGATGTGTTTCGAAGGCTTTTGGTAGCTTTAGATCCATGGATTTCAAGTTTAAGGAAAACTCCTCCAAAGAAATCAAAATCATTATCTGCGGAAGCCATTGAACTTTTAGTTCCACCTTCAGTTGAACAAGTTACTCACGATGATGATAGTTCAAGTGAAAATTGAACTGATGAAAATGAAAGTGCTTGTGATTCTTGCGATGAAAGCACTGATACTGAATAGTTTTAAGTTATGTAGTTAGGTGACAATAAATTATGCAAACATTGTAGCTACACACTAATACTCGTTGTTTCAGTTATTTGTCTAAATTTTCAAAACCATGTGGTGTCCGTCTTCCTTTTGTTTATAAATTTTTATTTTTATGAATCGAAATAAATGAGTCATCCTCCATTTTGTATCCGCCATTTTGTTTTTTTAAAAACAAATATCGAATTCGTAATCAGCGACCCCAAAAACCCCCAAATAGTCAATTTTGCTAGACCAAAAAAAAAATTAAACGACTCCGCCATTTTGCATCAGCCATTTTGTTTTTTTGAAAACAAATAACAGATTCGTAATCAGCGACTCCGAAAACCCCCGAGTAAGGAAATTCATCGCAAAATTACAACATTTTATAGTTTTGGCCAGTTTTTCAAGATTTTATACCACTGTGCGATGTGGTGAACGTTTCATTCGAATGATGGCTTTCAACGTTGGAGCGATACCCATCACAGCCCGAACGTGTCCAAATACCACCCTACCATCAAGCGCCCAGCGTTGGAGGGTGTTCATAGCATCGTGTAGAGCCATAACCTTCTATATTACAAGCCATGAACAAGGAAAATATTGAGAGCGAATTTCCGCTCAATCGGACTACAACTCGGTGAAGTCACGTTATGTTGTTAGTGCAATTTGGAGAATTTGGGAGAATTTGGTAGTCCGATTCCCTCAATTGAGATTCTTGTTCATGGCTTGTAAATATAGAAGGTTATGGTAGAGCCGGCTTAAAGCGCTTTGACAAAATATGCTCATTATTTTCTTGTCCAATACACACCATCGTCATAATGTGAGTGTGCCATAATTTTTACAAAAGAGTCAAATGCGATTGTGCTTTGATATTTATGTTGTACACAAATAGAGAATTTGTTAGAGTCAAAGCACAATGACATTTGACGCCATTTGCAAAAATTATGGCACATTCACATTATTATTTATGCCGTAAAATTTTCATCAGTGCCAAATGTTAGCCATGGTAAAATGCAGAACCACGTGTACTAATTGCGATTCAATTTTTTGCTGTTTATGCCGCTATTGATATAGCAGGGAATATCAAATTGGCTCCGGCACAAATGCGGCTTAACATGACCGACAGCTTTCTAATGTCCTCCTTTCGGTACAGAGCACTGACTTTTTTGTACATACATACATTGTACATGTCAATGGTACAGGAGTGATTGTCATTCTTGTCGAAATCGCTTATTTTTCAGCCTCACTCTGTACTGAACTACATAAAAATTGTTCGACGTTTATTATTGCCTACGTCTAATTTCCATTTTATAGAATGATGTATGGGTACGAGTATTAAATATGACAATTGTCCCGTAAAAGCTTATTATTTTTAACAATATATTTTATAAAGGTTAATACTCGAATATTTTCAGAGTCAATTCAAATCGACTACTGATAGTAGATATTATCGAAAGATGTTAGAAAGGTAAAATTAAAAACTTACAAGTCATAAGCAATTCAAGGAACTATGTTTGTACTTAAGCCAAATTCTCTTAGCACTTTCACATTCTGAGGTTTAATTATATAAGTCAGAAGCAAAGAATTGTCGCATAAAAATAAAACTCGTTTGTTTTTTAAACAAAAGTGTATAAATCTATCAACGAATTGCTACCAATTCAAAACACACAATAAAAGTATATTGCGAAAAAACAAAGAAAAAAAAGAAAAAAAAGGAAATTAACCCGTTTAAGATCGATAATCCTTAAAATCCGTGACATACTCATGAACATTGAAAAACCGCCTTCTTCCTTACTGTACCCACACTATTAACTGAAAAAGTTTGAAACTTTTCAGGCATCCAAATTGAGTCACGTCTCAAGTTGAAAAGTCACAAACCCTAAAAACATCGAAGAACCTAGAACCGCCCTTAAACGGGTTTGCTCCTCTCCCATACCCATCTCATTCTGGGAATCGGGCATTTTCCCAATTATTTCCGCACAATTTGTACGCAGAACAGCATTAAAACTGATTTCGTAGTGCGGTGGTCGTTTTTCCTTTTTCTTTCCATGATTCAGGGCTGAAGACGTCGTTATTTATAGGAGGCCAATTGACATCTAGTCTTCTTGTTGGTTTTTTTTGCCTTATTTTATGCTATTTTAAAAGTTACCCCACCTCTCCACACTGAAATCCTTATAGGAAATCGGGCAAGGGATGAAGGGGAGAGAAAGAGCTTGGAAAGGACCAAAGTAGAATATACCTTTTCCGAATTTTGTTCCGTCTTAACTTACGGAATAATAAAAACGTTTTAAAGGACACTTTCTATCATCCCGAGAAGCGAATATGTTCTTGTGAATTGTAAATCATTCGGTCGAATCCTTATTTCTACGAGATGAAAATCTTAACTTCCCTTCGTCAAGAAATACCCGAAACTTTGGAAACCGGAAGTGACAATTAATTATTACAATTAAAAAAATGTTGTTTGGGCAAGGTTTTTATTGGGAGTATATTCTTAACACAATTCAGCTTACGAGACATAACTTTCCTTGGGAAATTATTGTTTGTTTGTGGGGTTACTGGTGGAGCTAACATTGCGATGGGCCGACTCGATCGAAAAAAAGTATTACAGGAGGCATGCAAACCTGCAAAGCTTTGTATTTAACTCTCTAAAAGTGAATTAGTGGAAATTCACCAATTCTTAGTCATTTTTCGCTAATTCAAAATGTGTCATGTCTGCAACTATGAATTAGTGACTTTTGACTATTTGAATTAGTTAAATATGATAACCTATAAATATTGTCATTGCAAAATAACACGTTTGAATATAACATTAGCTTAGTTTAATGAAAAAAAAGTTATTTACATAATCCATATATGGTAAATAATAAATGTTTAAATAATCTTACTTGTTAATAGAAGAAAGAACCCTTTATTTAGTGAAATAAAATCCACAATAACTACTATAAAAATCAAGCCTCCTAGTAATAGAAAAATTAAATTTATCTAATTCAATTAGTTAGCTTAGATCTGTTCACTAATTTTTTAGTGCATTCATGAACTACTAAAGTAAATAGTGAAATTTCCACTAATTCACTTCACGTTTTTATTAAAACTTGGTTGTCAGGATTATAAATCTTTTATATGGTTGACAGACTGTTTTTTATGTCCTGTGATCAAATTAAATAATAGCAAAATCGAATTAAGTTCAGCAGCTTGGCCTAAATCAGCAAGCGGCCTAAATCATACACTGTAAAAAAATATGTAAATTCACAGTGTAAATGTACAGTAAAATTACAAATCGCGATATGAAATACTAATTTACTATACAATTATTGTAATGTAACTATAAATTTTTCAACTTCACATATAGAAATTGAGAATCTCCAATACTGCATAACGTAAATGTTGATTACATGAATGTGACGTATATTTTACACAATGATGTATATTTTTCTAAATAGTTTATGTACGAAAATAACAATATTTCTTAGCATATTTATCAATGTTAGAACTGAAAAATCCTTATACGTTGTACTGTAATTTTACAGCAAGAGGCGTAATTTTAGGACATATTTTCAGTAAAATTACAAATCGGTTACTGGAATATAAGGTTTAAATTTGTCTTTTTATGGATATAATTCACAAGCAAAAACAGAATATTAAGCTTTAATACCCAATTGTTTTCAAGTTAAGGCCAGACCTTTGACTTTGATCAAGGTCTGGGCAGTTATTGTAACAGTCAAGAAATTTTGACAGAATAGACATTGCCTCGCGTACATGCTAAACAAGTCATATGGTGAGCAAAATGCTTATTTTTTATGTATAGGTAGTTGGCATAAGCTAGGAATAAAATTTGTCGCCTGAAAATATTTGTTTTTTCGTGTTTCCTTTGGTTTATGTTTTTGATGTGAAACATCTTTGCGCGCGTTGAGAGTAATTCTTCAAGGTCGGGAACATTTTGTGGGAACGCTTTTTAGGGAACGCTTTATAGGGAACGCTTCGTTCCAATCCAATTTTCATTCCGGGAAACGGAAGATCTGTATTGAGGAAGACAGAATAAGACGGAGATTTTAAAAAAAATAGTAGCACCAAAGAAAAGTGTTTATATGCCGCGAGCCAGACATGACGAGCCAGACATAGGCAGAATGGAACAAATGGTTGAGTGGTTGCCTTACGACGTTGATATTCCAAAAAGTCGCGGGTTCAATTCTTGATCTCGGCATTTGAATTTTATTATTTATATTTAATGGTTTTATTTGTTTGTTTGTTTGTTTGTTCGGTTCAAATTTTGCGACCGCTTTTTCAACTACTTCTACTTAACCGATTCTTATGAAACTTTGCACACACATTGAGTTCCCGTGACAATGCAATCTGACATTTTTGTAAAAAATCAAGATGGTGGTTCCAAGATGGCGGACGAATTTTCCAATTGTGTTCCGATTCCATTGAAATCAGTATCGGGGGGTTTTTAGGGCCACAAATGACAATTCTGTAGTCAAAAATTGAAAATTCAAAATGGCCGCGCCAATATGGCGGATGAATTTTGCGAATGTGTTCTGAATCCATTGAAAATCGGTATCAGGTTATATTTAGGGCCACAAATGACGATTCTGTTGTCAAAAATTTTAAAATTCAAAATGGCCGCGCCATTATGGCGGATGAATTTTGCAAATATGTTCTGATTCCATTGAAAATCGGTATCCGGGGGTTTTTAGGGACATAAATGACGATTCTGTGGTCAAAATTTGAAAATTCAAAATGGCAGATGAATTTTGCAAATGTGCTCTGAATATGTTGAAAATCCGTATCGGGGAGTTTTTAAGATCACAAATGACGAATCTGTTTTCAAAATTCGAAAATTCAAAATGGCGGCGGCAATATGGCGGATGAATTTTGCCGATGTGTTCTGAATCCATTGAAAATCGGTATGGGAGGGTTTTTAAGGTGACAGATGACGAATGTGTGGTCAAAATTTGAAAATTCAAAATGGCGGTACGATTTTGGTAATAACAATTCGATTTCACTGAAAATTGCTATTTGGGTGTGTTTAAGGTCGGAAATAATGTATTTGTTGTCAAAATTAGAAAATTCAAAATGCCGCTGGCAATATGGTATGTAGCATTGAGTCGCATAAGAACTTTGGAAGGGCTATGTATTGAGGAGCTTGATTGTGAGAAATTAACAGATTGAAAGGATGAGAAGTTTGCATGATGATACGAGCCAAAAGCCAAACTAAAAACTAGAAAATAAAAATAGGTAAAAAAAACTTTAAAGTTAAATGGTTTTATTTGAAATCATAAGCTGTACCAAAAACTAGAAAATAATTAGAACACAAACATGGGCCTTCTTGAGATTCTGACGTCTGGTAAGAAATCGTGTAATAGTAGCCATGCTGTTTTCTCATGTCGTATGCCAAGGGGCACTTTAAGTCGCTGCGTCGCGCCAGCGGATTAAGTAATAGTCTGAGACTTGTAACAGACTAAAATAAAAACATAGAGAGCATAAAAATCTGTATAACGACTGTATTATTAAATAAAATCGACTTGTCTAAAAAAATGTGTTTCCAAGCCCACCAAAAATATATTTCAAATGCGGTCAGACATCATGGTCGAAGGTCATCAACAGCAATACGGTGCATTTTCAACACAAATCGGTGTGTAAAAAATTTACGGCTTTTTTACATCCCAAACGCAAAATTGCTGTGCGATAAAAGAGCTCCAGAGCTGCGTTTCCCCTTTGCGTTTGGGATGTAAAATGGCCTTTATTCTTACTAATTATTCAATTTAAAGAAAGATGAAGATCGCCAAAGATGTTTCACATCTTTCACGTGCACTGGTTACACGCGCTATATTTTTTTTGTTTTAGGCAGGGCTAAGCACATTGGTTGCGCTACAACCACCCAAAAATATTGTAAATTTACTACACAGTTACTACAAATTACCTAACGAGGACTACGATTATTCCTAACAATATGTATGGTAAATTCATCGCATTGTAGGAAAAGTGACAACACAAAAGTTTTGGAAATTTACAATACTATGAAGTGAAAGCTCCAATACTGATGGAATTGTTACATCGTACAAATAATGTATATTTACTACACAGTTGGTAAAAATGCGTAAAGTAGATTCATAGTAAACTATTCGGTTGTCTTAGACCAAAGATCGTAGTTTTGAACCCCACTCAGAGACAAGATTCTCCGCATTACCAGCTCGCCCTGCTAAAAGAATGTTTTTCATAATCCTCTCTTCACAGACAATTTTTCCTCGTTCTTCTCTCGTCGCCTGCAGTCTAGTGGAGAAAATCATGATGTAATTGTAATGGATTGGAACCGCCCATAAATTACGTGAGGTGTTTAGGTTGGGTGGTCGAGCCGAATCTCACCAAATCTCACGTGGGGGGAGGGTCTCCGGAAATATCACGTAATTTTTTTCCGCAAGAAACAGTGTAAAATCGCGAGAAAACTGGGTTAAATTAATAGTACAGGTAAATTAAGCCGAAAAAAGCGATATAGCGGAAATAATTAGGTACAGGCTGAAAATTGGCAGAGAGCTTCTTTTTAAGCTTCTTAATACGGGGTTATAAAGTCTACCGATTTTCTACTCCGAGAAGCCCACTTTTTAGGGGGTTTTAGCCCTCAAAATGTGTATTTTTCGATTTTTCTGTAATTTTTTTTGCAATATTTCTTAATATCTTTTTGTTTTCTTCAATTTTAAGTACAATATATGTAAATGAGAAAATCTTTAAAATCGTCTTTTTGGACCCGCACTTAGATTTCATTCACGAAAATCTTGGTGCAGTAACAGATGAACAAGGTGAAAGGTTTTATCAATACATATTGCAAATAGAGAAGGAATAATGAATCCATTACATAAAAAGTATACGTGATACTATTACTATTACCATCCAACTGGAACATCCAAAAAAAGTAAAGAAAATAATTTAAATATCTGGGAATGAAGAGTGTATGACGTGTTGACAAATTCTTATGATTTTATACAATGGTCTGGGAAAAACTGCGAAAGTAATGTATGCATTGATTTATACGACCATTTTTGGACAGATTGCGACCCTACGATGAACTAGTGTGGGGGTCTAAGCTTAAACAAAACAAAAAGGTCTAGAAGCCCAATTGATAAACCTGGAACCTAATGCCATCCTCAGTATCTCAAGTGCATAATGTACCCAATCCTACTGCAATCATAGAGATTATATTAAGAATCACATCAGTCAGAACACATGCTATCTGCGGTGCATTGTACTATATAAAAAGCAGACATTTACACCAGGCGACATAATTAGTCATCTAAGCAACTTACAGGATTCGAATTTTGAATCGACAACCATCTGCTCTGATATACTAGAGGCCAAGATAGATTTTGAAAACCTTATCGAGAGTTGTGAAGAATGGAAGTCTAACAGATCCGCACTTCTTGAATCTGTATCCTGATGTACAGGCGGCTCAAACGTCAATTTGAGAAGCTGGCTGTGACTTCAGACTCCGCTTTTCTAAGGCGATACGAAAGTAGGAAGCAAACGGAAGCTTGTAGCGATGCCTGATAAATCTTCGAAAAGAAATTGTTTTCAGCCAACCAACTTCATTTATTAACTTAATTTGACATTTTGATGCGAACAATAAATTGTTTCAAGATTATTTAAAGAGTTTTTAGAATATTTTAAAACAAACAAATAAATGCAGCGCATGCGGCAATGGCTTTACTCGCGGACTGAAATCCGATAACAGGCGGACAAATTTAATTCGAATTCGCATTGGTGGAGGACACCTTTTTTTATTTCCGAATTTCATGACTTTCGAATCGCATTCCAGGATAACCCCCGCGGGTCATTCAGTCACAGGTTTTTTACCCAAAGATGACACCTATAGAAGAATGCTCCGGAGTTTGTATATCTCCAGAGTCATAAATGGCTCTACCATTACTATTCAAACAGTCAAGTCGTTACTCTCTAAAAACGAATCAGTGGATGCCAAAGTCAACCTTCGTATGTCAATATATTGTAAAATTCTAAATTTTTTTTATATTCCATATGCTTGCTCTACAAATACACGAGTTGAGCTCAAACTAGAATTGAAATTTTTCTGTTCTCTTGTTAAGAAATCATTATCCCTCTAAGGCACCATGAGGTTGGTTTTCAAAGGATAGACAGAACCACCTGCTAAATGGTAATCCACAGGTATTGTAGTTTATATTGGGTGCATGCCGAGTTGGTGCTGTTATGATTTTGTGGTACTGTTCTTCAACACAAATTATGTTTTATAGTTATGATTAAGGTATTTACACTAAAAATACGCATAATAGTGTAAATCCTACAAATTTTTTAAAATTTTAAAAATCTCACGTGAGATTGAGGGGGGGGAGGGAGTCGAGCCAAATCTCACGACATCTCACCAAGGGGGAGGGGGTCGAAAAATCGCCAAAATCACCTCACGTAATTTATGGATGCCCCCTTACGAAATCCGCACGCGGTATTTTTCATCTCTAATCGCTTTATATCTTCTTACTAGAACTCCCAACTAACAAACTCTCCAGAGCAAAACTCTTGCAAATTATAAAATTATCTCATAGGACTCTCTTAACACCCTTCGATAGTCTCAGAACATAACTCTTTTAATAAGATTTAAATTAAGTCTCATAGTATTGTTATTATGAAATAATAAGTCTACTAGAGTTACTAAGCCTTTCATTCTCATAATAAGATAATCTTTATACTCTCATTGTGAGTGCAAGGAAACCTCTATTCTTATTGAGTCTTTCTTATGAAACCTTTACTCTCAAAGGTTTTAACTCTCAAAAAAAACGGTCCTTATGAGTATTAAAGTGTTCTGATACTTATAAGAAAGTTCTTACAACACTTCAAGTATAGACCTACTTATAAAAATGCTCTTATGAGAGGAAAAATGTTAAAATATTTATAAGAAGACTTTTACACTTATAACGAAAGTTCGCCATCTTTTATAACCAGAGTTTTATTCTTATAAAAAAACTTTATAGTAAACCACCGAGCGGGGCCATACTTTCGATTAATACAGAATTTTCTAGTAAAAATAAATTCTACAAATCAAGCTAATTTACTAAATTGAATATGTGAAAAATATAAAATGTTATGTTTTTTCAGATGATATACGAATTTATATAAAATTATTGAGCAATACTTAAGTTTTTATTTTTTCCACAAGAAATAAAATTTCATAAAATATATTAAATTTTGATTATTTTTAAGGCGCTTTGATTTTTATCGAAGTAAAATGGTTATTATTATCAACAAAATTTCAAGCGCAATAAAATAGCTCATATTTTCGCTAAAAATCTAAGCCTATGATCATACATAATAAATATTAAATTATAGTCTGTTTTAATCCATTTTGAAAGTGTAATATTTTTCGAATAGTTTCATATGAGAGTTATTTAGAGCAAATAATTCTCATAAGAAATTATCATTCGTCGAACTCTTTTCCATATTGCTCCCTTTCTAACAGTTCTGTAAGGAAAGTATAGCTCTTATAGCAAGATTATGTTAGTTATAATAGCCGTGTTCCTTTTCTACTTTTAAGTACCTACTCGGTAGTAAAAAATTAAAGGAACGCAAAATTTGTCGATTTGAATAAGACATGTGAATTTTCTGTGAGACCAGGAGTAGTTCCAAGTAAATACGAGTAAAAAAGAGCAGAAAAGGAACACGGCTTATGATAGCCTTACGAGAGTACTTCAATACTCTCATAAAAATTCAAAAAGTTTTCTTATGAGAGCTTCGTACCCTTACAAAGAGAGCTAACGAATTTTTATAAGACAAAAATAACTCTCATAATTTTGCCATTTAATTCTGACAACGCATTCATAAAGCACTTGTATGTTCTACAAGTGTAAATTTCGAGAGTGATACTCTTTTAAAAAAAGTCGAATTTCCTCTCATAAGACATTAGTAGAGTGTTATGAGACGAAATTTCTTACTTGGACTGGTTGTCACCTCTATGGACCAGATCGTAGGTCATCACTTTTTGTACAACCAGGTCCTAGGGAGATAGTGATGAAACATCCGTTAGAACTCTTGGGTGATGTAGGAGTTCAGAAAAACGTACTATGGAACATTGTCGAATCGAGTTGTTGAATAAAGTTGATGAATAAATTCCTTGAGTGTTGGGTGCACGGAAAAGAGAAGGTGAAAATGAACCGATATGACTAGTGCGAAGCAGCACTACTGTGTTGGAAATCCGATCATATTTTTCAAGCAGTGACCAATGTCCCAAGCTGTCGACCGTGCTATACAGGGCTTCCTGGTAGCCGGCTACAACATTGCATACAGTGCTGTGGGCGACGACCCTAAATTGCGGCACGGATCCGACTATCGACAAAGGTAGAAGAAGTAAGGTTATAGACATCACGCTGGCCACTCAATACGTTGCGCACTACGTGAGTAACTGGCATGTCTCAGACGACCTCAGACACATCCACTTTAGGCGAAGTGAGTCCTTGGAAATAATGAGGGTATATAGGAATAGCAGTTACACGGACTGAGCAGCCTCTTTTCGCGGCAGTCTTGGCAGTGCATTGAAGGGTTTCACGCACTCAATTAAATCTACGATGAATGTGGAATTATCCGCCGATTTCTTTACGGAGGTGGTTAGTTCTGGATAAAACAAAAACTGCTCCGTTGTGATGGGGACCCACAATAGGAAAACTCCAAGATGAGATTCGCCACGCGGAAGCCATTAAATGTAGCAAAGAATGGCGGCAACTGGAGGAATTATAAAAGCTCACTAATCAATTATAATAGGGCGATTAGACGAAGAAAATGAGATAGTTGGAAGCATTTTTTTAAATAGAGAATCGAAGATATTTGAGACGCAGCAAATCTCCACAGGTCAGGAAATTTCGGGTCAATTAAGAGAACCGATGGCTCCTTTACAAAGTGAGTTGTATCCAGTTGTAGTTGTCAAAATCTGACAACCTTTGGTTACTTTTTTAAATAAATAGTTTGTTCTTACTAATTAACAAAAACTGATATCCTTTTACAGTCTGATTGTGTTTTTCCTATAAATAATTTTGTTTAACTTTTAGAGCCATTGGAGCTATGATTTTATATTCAAAATACACAAGAATTTTATTTAAAAGCAGGTTACAATTATCTATGCACATTTTCAATTTCCAATATTTATTTTAATGGCCACACGTCTGGACATTATAGTTAATTTTTTCATAGTGCAGTAAACAGCACACACCAACACATAATATATAAATTTTAATTGATATTAAGACTATTTACTCCTATTAAGCTAAAGGGGTCGTTACTACTTAAAAAAAAATAAACAATTCCTCCTGCTCCTGAACAGTAGATAAAACCCAATTATTAAAAATCCAATAAAAAATTGACAAAAATTACAAAAAAAAATTCACACACAAAAAATAAATAAATAAGAAAAATTAAAAATAAAATAAATTTGTTTTTTTAAAAAATTTCGAAAAATCATGAAATTGTTACAGACCGTCGTACGTACTGTCAGGCGCAAGGGGATGACCCGAAATGGCCAGGGGAGAATTGCCTGTACCTTCCGTGGCATCCATGCGCTTGGCTCGCCGTCCATGCTTTGAATTATTATGAACAAACATATTGTCGGAAATGGCTAGTAGTGGTCCTTCAACAGTCACTTGCGTTGCTATCACAACCTGAAATTATATTTCTTTTATACAGCCATAGCTTAAATATATATGTTTGTTGTTGTTGCAATTTTGTTCATTTTTAACCAACTTACCTGGAAGCGTCTCATATCACGTGGATTTCCAGCGTTCTTAAGACAGTTTTGATTACATTTTAAGAAGAATTTGAGGAAAAATCTGCAATAAAAATGAGATCATGTTATTTATAAAATTATAATGATATCAAGAATGTTCAAAGAAATACTATATGCTCCTACTTAAGCCTCGTTCACACGGTGACATTGATGTCGTGGCGAAAAGTGTCATCGTCTGAACTATTGAATGTCGCGACGTCTCGACGTCGCACAGTGGGGCCAAAACCAAAAAAGCTGGCCAAAAGTCGAAAAGTGTTCTAAATGATCTCAAATTGTTTACTCGGGGGTTTTCGGGGTCGCTGATTACGAATCCGTTATCAGAATTGACATTTTCAAAATGGCGGACACAATATGGTGGACATAACCTCCCCAAGAAGTCGAAAACTTTAGTAAATAATACCCAAACATATAAATCGGGAGTTTTCGGGGTCGCTGATTACGAATCCGATATCAGAATTGAGATTTTCAAAATGGCGGACTCAATATGGTGGACATTACCTCCCCAAAAAGTCAAAATCTTGGCAGCTGATTACGATTCGTTATCAGAATTTCAATTTTAAAAATTGCGGAGTTAATATGGCTACATGAGAAGTTTGGAAGGTTTCAAAAAGGACTAAAATATGTTTTCCTTATAATGTTGTCATTGTTTTGTATCTAAAATGTTATTAATATTATTTGAAACGTAAATTAAAAAAGTAATGTAAAGATTTAATGCTAATATCTACATTTCTTTCTAAATGAAGAAAATGGCCACAGATACAAAAAAACTATCATAGGAATAATACAAATTTATATGAACCAGTTGAAGAAAGTATAAGATACGTTAAACCTCTAATGCCGGATCCACACGTTTGTCAAGGCTTGGCAAGCGTTCGCAAATTAAAAACGCTTGCTTAAAACAAACGTGTGGACGCCTCACAAACGCTTGCCACAAACTTCCTTTGCAAGCATTCGCAAATTGAAAACGTTTGCTTTGGTTTGGGGAGCATCCACACTCGACCGGATCGGCCACAAGCGTCGCCAAGCTTACACAAGCCAAGCCAAACGCCTTCTCCACACGTTTGATTTTGCGAATGCTTGCCAAGCCTTGACAAACGTGTGGATCCGGCATAAAAATCATCGAAATAATGTACGTACATAAAATACGAACAAATTTATTTTTCACAAAAAAAGTTTAAGTCAGTCGTTAGGATTCGATTTTCTAGAAATATAAATTTTTTTAATATAAAATATGTCAGTACATACACACATTCCATACATATATTGATCTTCAATGTATGCGTATATAGAGCTAGTTAAACTATACGTGCCTTCGCAGTTCAATATAAGCAAACGAGTTGACAAAATACCTTGTTTTTATTTCATTGGGTTCTGGTCTCTTATAACGATCAAACCAAATTTATTTAAAAAAATTAGTAAAAAAAGGCTAGGGGCAGCTATGGGCAGCTATTTTTTTATTCATTTTATAGCTTACATGTTTACCTAACACCTGATATGCGTTAAATCATCGAACACGACAGAACACCATAACTTTTTTATTATAAACCCTCTTTTTTTGTTATTTTATTTTTAAAAATCAGGAACAATCCATGTTTTTTTAACAATAATTCATTCATGAAATTTATCTTTGATAACCATGGTTGTATTGCACTCACCTCCAGGAGTTGATTCCATTTTGTCTTATCTAAATCGGTGATGTTTTCAGACTTCCACGCCTTTTTTTGCAATATACTTTTTTTTAACTAACCGAACAAAGAAATGAACCTTAAGCAGAGGTGTATTGCAACTGAAATTTCAGAGCATTTAATAGGTTTACGATTCTTCTATAGGTATTTTCTGACACTTAGGGTATTACTGTTGCCAACCAAATATAGAAAACAGCTCAGCTAAAACATTTTTTTTTCGACTTTTGGCCAGCTTTTTTGGATTTGGCCCCACTGTGCGTCGTGCCACGAATGCCGCATATCAAAATTTTTTGATGTTTGACACCTGATGCCGCGACACTTCTAACACATCCGCTACTGCGATACAAGTTCTCCCATTTTTATACAATAGTGACGCAACACTATGCGTGGATCATGTGAACACCTAATGCTCTATCAGATCCAAAGCAGAGAAGCAGAACCGTCGGCAGAGAATTGTTTCTATTGGCTTACGCTGGTCAAGTGACAAGAAAAGCAGAAGAGAGTCTGCCGCTGCTTTTTTCATCTCAAATCCTAATTTTTCTTTGCAAAGCAGAATTTTTTGACATTTCAAACATCTTTCACTTTGCAAATTGTTTTTAAATGACTAATGGAAGCGAAAAATAGAGAATTTATTGTTGCGTGACATTTTACGAAGAATTTATTATTATTAAAGAATAATTTACAAAGAATTGACTGTCAAATAAAAATTCTGCCGTTGCTGCTGCTTTACTTGGATCTGATTCAGCAAGCAGAATTCTGCTTCTGCCTTTGCTTCTGCCGCTGCTCAAAAAGTTGGATCTGATACAGCCTTTAGTGCCGTGATAAAAAATGTCGAGCACTTTCATGATGATAGATGCCACGGCATCAGTGCCACCGTGTGAACGAGGCTTTAATGTGCATGAAATAAGAAAAATGATAAAAAATGATCCTGGATTCAATTTTTATTGGGTTGTGCGTAAATAAAAATAGCTGTCAAAAAGTTGAAATTTATTCAAGGATCGCTTTGTGATATAGATCCGAAGAATTTAAGAGAAAAGGAATGATATTTAAATATCCTCGAAAGAAAAAAAAATAACACTAAACAATGAGCTTGTAATATTCCTTAAAAGTAACAGCAGAAAAACAGTATATACTTTACTGCTCCCACGAACATCATGTCTACTCTTCCGCCTTCATGTTTACATTAAAAAATTTCAGGTAAGCAACTGTCATTTTTTATGAAACCATTGTTAAATTCTCGAATGGTACGTACGGGTGCCGTAAGAATGGCACAAAACCTTAGCATCCGTTAACTATCTGTTCTGTTCTGTTCACAGTTTAACAATTTTTTAATAAATTTGGAGCAGTAAATGACATAAAACAGATAAAGAAGATATTGAAAGCCTTCTAGATTGTTTAACCAAGAAACTTATTTTTATTCATTCTTGTGTGAATAAAAAATTGTGCTGAATCAAATTTATTTATTTTTACAAATGTAACACGGCAATATCCGTGGCTGTTTCTCATTTTGTTTATTTCGTGTTTTTTTCTTGTTTTTTTGCCGAGCACTTTTGTACTCCGTCCACACCTTAAATAAATCAATTAAATCACTTAAATTTTAATTTATTCTATACATTTTCCAATTGTCACTGGTTAGTTAACATTTTCATTTAGGGCTATCTGCCGTAACTAAGCTCAAATTCGTTCAGTTTTCTTACGGTCCGGCACGTCATATCTGGTTCAGGCTTCAGCCTGAACCTAATATGACGTACCGTAATATAACTTTACATAACCTAAGATACGAACATGAGTGTTCTGTTCATATGCTCCGCCCTAAATTGACTTAATGAACTAGGGAACTAGACGAATGTTCGTTCCTTTCTTGCATGTTACGTACGGTGCGTTAAGAAACGCTAGCATCCGTAAGGCGCATCAGACCTCAACGAATTTTTCGGTTAAAATTTTTCCTTCTATTTTGCTGAGCACTAAGCTGTTTATATATCTCCCACAACTTATATAAATCAAATAAATCGCCTAAATCTGCACTTATGGAATCCATTTTATACTTGTCACTTTACATTTTCATTTAGGGTCCTGTTTCAAAATGATGAAACTAACCTCAAACCAACTAATTCATATTAGGTTCAGGCTACAATCTCTACTTCTTCCGTCATATAGGTACAATTTCGAGAGAAACGTGCAAACGTTACACTGTTATAAAGTTGTTTTTTATGTTAAAGTCTAAGTTTAGGAAATTTTTTTGCAAGGAGTAGTCGGTTTGTTTTTAGTTGGTCTTTAGTCTGAACCAAATATGATATAACGTAACGTAACGTAAGGTAAGAAAACTGAACGAATTTGAGCATACTTACGTCATTTTGGCACATGGCCGTAAATGCAAACGAAAAGTGACATATAAAATGGATTCCGTAAATGCAGATATCAGCGATTTATTTGATTTATTACAGTGGTGGAAGAAATATAAACAGCTAAGAAGTGCTCAGTAAAATAAAAGGAAAAAAATGAACCGAAAAGTTGGTTGAGATTGAGATAGAGTATACGTACTTTGACCCTCCGAAACTTGACTAGCCTGTCAGTTGGCTTTATGGACTTTTGAGAAATTATTTGCGACCCGAAAATAAAGAGAATCCCGGTCAAAAATCTCCAGTTGGAAGTACATGTATCAAGTGGATGCAGAAAAGTACACTGATAAAAAAATTGTCTTGATTCCAGCAATTCGATAGTCTTCGTTTCGTTGTCTTGAGTAGAAAAATATTTCAGTCTTAACATGAGAATGCTGTCTCAGAGTAAGACACTGGAAATTCTTGAGCCAAGCAAAAGTATTTCTTCGCTCAATACTTACATTTTTCGACCAAGATATTTTTTTCTCGAACAAAGATTGTTTAATTTTTTACTCAAGAAACTAAATTTTTAATTCATCGGACTTTTTTCGTTTACCGGACTTTCAAGCTCTAAAAACTATTAAGACCGATTTTAGAACTTGAATTTTTTTCAATTATAATATCATCGGTTTCGTAATTTTTTTTAACTTCAAGTCAACTTTTTTCTTCATCCAAGACAATAAAACCAAGACTATGAGTATTGATTATCCCGAGACAATTTTGTTTTCGTTATATCCAAAACATAAGTTGCTTGGTTCAAGAAAAGTGCTTTAAGCCAAGAAATTGTTTTTATTTTTAGGATTGCGATGTTCCGTAGCGTATGGCCCTTGTCGAGGCCAGTCGTGTCTCAATTTGATGTTCGAGGATACAACCGTTGAATATGAGTTGAACGATTATAACGTCGACCTCTGAGATGATTTTTGATGAAAATGACTATATGGAAGAAGTGAAAATAGAAGAGTTGGAGCGATAATCAACAAAATTTTATCATAACTTGTAACCCCTGGATTAGGCCTACAGCAACACCATGTAAAAAACGCCCCTTGCATTCTACCTCAGAGGTGGTGCGGAAGCGAATGCAGCACGATGCCAAGGCTTCTCAGCCCTTTATCTCAAAAACTATTGGTTCTACGTAAATTCGGTATAGGACACTTTTATGTAGATTTAACTAATGAACAAACTTTACTTAAGCACAATTTGCCTAAAGCCGGTAATTTCCGAGATATTTGCGAAAAACTGATTTTGGTGAATTTTGACCTTTAATATCTCAAGACGCGGACACGAGATTATATGAGATCTTTGACACATTATTTAGAATGCCAACACAAAAGTACCTACATACAAATTTTCAGCTTATTACCTCTCTACTAATTTGACTGGACTAACGAAAAATTCTGCGTGCAACATATGTATGTGTCTAAAACAAGTCACAAAACTAAAGTTTTACAAAAAATTGAATTGAAAACTCAAGAATTCAGTAGCTATTCTCCTCAATATAGGAGATGGAAAATGTTCTGAGATTAATGATAATCATGACATTGAGCTCCCGGCTGCTCTTTATAAGGACGTAACAGATACGGAAACTTTGATAAGCAACATCTATGACGATATGCAGCATATCAGCTAAACAGAAGATTCATGGTTGTGCAAAAGATCTATAATGGCGCCGAGAAATTATCAAGTGTGTACGCTAAAAGTTTACTGATCACTCAACAACTTATGTTTCCGTAAATACCATGTGTAATCCGGATGAAGCGGTACATTATCCGGTAGTATTCTTGATCAACATACCTGGGCCTGGCCTTCCCGCTCATAAAATAAATCTAGAGGTTCCCATGATGCAGCTTCACAATTTGATCCATTTTAACCATGCAAAGGTACGAGATTGAAAATACTTTCATTGAAAAAAAATGTAATCATAACGGGTTGCGGTAAAGGCGAAACAGTATTAATATCAAGGATACCCATACTTTCATATAATTGTCCATTTCAATTTCAAAGATTGCAATTCGCTATATAGCCTATATTTCAGTTTTGCACAGACAATAAATAAATCTAAAGATTTGACCAAGGGTTGCACTACACACGGGCAACTATGTGAAAATAAAACATATAAGGGTCTGATTATGTTGGAGCTGCGATGCTGGGGGAGCGGAGATAATACATAAAGGTTTTCAATAGAGCTGTTTATATTGGAGCAAGGCGGTAAGTTACGCTTTGGTCACGACTAACGACAAGAGCTACGATAAAGCTTGGGATAGTTTTCTCCGTTAGTATCAAGATGGATGTTGGTTCCACAGTCATATTGTCAACGTTCTGTTTTTTTTATGTGGGAAATCCAAGCTTAGGAATCACCCTTTGTACTACCAGTCTGTCATGTCGTTCATATCATGGTGCAATGCCTAGTAGCAAGCTTAGCTTGGAGGGTGTTGGACCAGGTGGCGATGAACCTTACGTTTGACCTATTGGCCTGGGCGTTGTACGAGTTCGGGAAAACTGATTGTGGGGTGGGAGATTATTCCACAGCCAAATTTTTCTATTTACAAACGAACTTTTAGACGTTAGTGTGCGCGAAAAGGGGCTTGCAGGGTATGAGAGTGAGCCTACTCTTGTGTTGCGGGAGAAGTATTGCCTTGCAGGCAGGAGGGCGGATATTTCAGTGGAACAGTCGCTATGGTAAGAGCGATACAACTTTGACAGGGCTGCTACATTCCTACGGTGGTTCAGAGGTGCAAAGGCTGACATCTCCGATGATTCGGATGGCGCGGGTTTGCACCTTGTCCAGCCACCCTAAAGCGGTTTTCGAGGCGCCAGCCCAGATAAATGAGTTATATTCGAGGTGGGGCCGAATGTAGGATTTGTAGATTGTAGCTCTGGCTGCTTTTGGAAGAAGAAATTTGCATCTCTTAAGATTGGGATGCTTGTCTTGCGATTTTGAATATGTGATCATTCCATCCCAAGTCCTCAGATAAAGTAATATCCAAGATGTTAAGAGAGGGATCAGCTGTGAGATTTGTTTTGCCCACTGAGACAGAAGGAAGGTCGGTGCAGGTTTTATAAGTAATGAGACAGTACTTCGTTTTGGAGGGGTTGAACTCAACACGATTCTTGCGGCCCCAGTCAAGAATGTGTTTGATATTCCTGTTGATAGAGTTGGACATGAGTTCACGATGGTGAAGACAAGGTCTGGCATGTGCTTGTCTTATATTATCGAAAGCGTAGGAATAACGCAGAGTACTGTCATCAGCGAAGCTGAGAATTGGTTTGGGCCATACTCGGTCAAATGCTTTGAACATATCTAGAGCAACCAGAGCAGACTCACCAAGCGATGGATGTTTTGGTGGAGGTGGTCTGTTAGACATACAAGGAGGTCGGCAGTAGATCTTTTGGACCAAAAACCGTACTGTCATGAACAATTTTTTTGGTTTCCAGATGTTCCATTAGCTTTTGGTTGATTAATATGTCCATGACTTTGGAGAGAACAGAAGTAAATGCTATTGGGCGGTAGTTTAAGGGGTCGCTAGAGTCGCCTCTTCTTTGGGTATAGGCTGAACATGAGCCAGTTTTCAGGAGGCTGGATAGACTCCGGAGAAATATGACAGGGAAAAAAGTTTGCGCAGAGGCCTCGCCAAAGGTGATGCACATTAGAAGACGCTTTTACAAAAACAGCACTTGTCAAAAAAACACTTTCTTCAGGGTACATTAAAAACTGTATAAAATCGAAAGTATTACAATGTAACTTACTATTATTATGTATGCGATGCTTGCTTTAATATATTATCCAAAGTTATTATGCGTAACACTTCACAATACTTTTAAAAAAAATTATTAAAAACACATAACTCATTGACAAGTGTTATTTTTGCAAGAAATTTATTTTCTCATATATCACTTGTTGACGTTGACAAGTGTTTTTTTTTGTGGAAATAGACTCGGACAAGTGCTGTTTTTGTAATCAAAAACATCTTTTTGAATCTGATTAATAGGAAACGTGGAGGACTTTGCCAGCTATCGGTTGCCATCAAAATCTCATTTTCGTGAAAAACTGAGTGCGGTTTTTGGAATAATGTCTTCATTTGCTGAGGACCATAGGGGGTATTTTATAAGGGTCAGTGGATTTATTTACTCGATATACATCTCGAGTCCTGAAGAAAATTCCGTCCATTGAATGAGCTGTTCGCTCGAATGAGGGAGTTTGCATGGCAGTATCGCGTGAAGAAGAATTTGAGGCGAACAGAGATGCTAATAGATCGGCCTTGGAATTGCTTTCTGTTATCACCTCATCTTTATGAATGAAGAGGTGTTGTGGGTGAGGTAAAATTCTTCTTGATGGAAGTTACCAAGGACTAGAAATTTTAACTGCCGGCCGGCGGTAGTATTGAGTAACTTACCTCTCAACCTGTCATCAAATGATGATTTGACACTCCTGATGATGGAGTTACAGAAGTTTTTTACCTTATATACTCAGGTCGAAGTGGCTCGCTCGGGGAAGCCGAGTACGTCCCTGAAGGCGGCTTTTTTTGTTTTTATCGCGTTCATACATTCCCCATTAAACCATCTACTCCGACGTGGCTTTATAGAATTGGTTGAATGGGGAATGCCTGTATAATTTTGTTGATACAGCGAACGACAGATAAGCAAATTGTTTGAAGACGTTCATGATTTCTGTACTTGTTTTTGCACCTAGAAACTAAACCAAAAGTCAGTCTTAAGAAAGACGTGATTAAGATCGTACAAATATAATTTTTCTGTTTTTAAATTAAAGTTTTTATTATATTATTTTTCTATAAGTGAAAATATTTGCATATTGAAGAATAAATAAAACTTATAGTTTTAACTTTACAAATAAAGCTCTTTTTATTTTAATTTGATATTTTTTCAACAACCCAAAAATAATAAAATTAAAGTCGCGTGAAGAGCAAAGGCCAACATGAAAACGAGAAACAGCATCGGCCAGTATCAAATCAGTGTTAGCAGTGTCGACACGATAAAAACATAACACACACTTTTAATGTTGCCGATGTTCGTCTCAAGCGGAAATCTATTTAATCGATTTTTTTAGGGTCGCCAAATTGTGTATTTGTGGGCTGGACAAAGGGCGCAAAATTTGGCAAAATTGATGATCTTTTTTGGCGCTTTTTTGGGAAAAATCCCCCGGCACGGCAAAATCAATGCGGACGAGATCGCAAAGGAAAGCTAGTGCTAAATAAATATATTCCCAGAAACATTCAAAAGGAAAGACTGTCGTCGAAAATTCTTTACAATTCAAATTTGATACAAACACAAATGTAATTTAAAAAATGCGATCTGGAATATGATTCAACAATTAAAACTATTTTTGGAGAAATACCTCTGCTACAATATTGAATAAAATTATCCAATAAAATTCCTAAATATTTAAATAAAATACATTAAATTCTTAAATATGTAGTATATGTAAATATTTTATTGTATGGCATTTATAATATATGAATTCGTCTTATATAAATTTCATTTATATAATTATATTACTTAACTTGATACTAAATACTTGCCCTATTAAAGCACTCTAAACCCAAAATCACCGCAATAAATTAAAATTTTATGTTATAACGATAATTTTGTGTGTTAACTCGATTCTACGAATTTGTGACTCTGAAAATTCTTAACAAATAATTATTCTAAAATGAGCGTCAATATTTTGAATATTTAAGACGTTGACACCTCTCATGTCATTCTGACATATGGCCCTCGTAATTTTCCCTGAAACTATGAAAAACTCAAGAAAAGGAAAAAAATCCACGACGAAAACATGAAAATTATTTTCAACTTGCACCGGTACTCGGTGGCAGAATATGCACGTTGCGGCAGTGTAAATGAGTCCCTCTGTCGTTGTCCCTAGAGGTGTAAATTACTTTAGAGTCAATAACTCAGAGCAGTTGGTGTGCTGTGCAGTGCAGGAAGGATGTGAAAATTCCGAAAAGAAAAACTTGAGGCGGCGGCGGAGGGATGGGATGTTGCTGGTCGCAGTGAAACTATGCCACAAATTTGTCAATATTCAAATTAAACGTGACATCCATTGAGTGAAATACGACGGTCTAGGGGAATAACATAGAACGAGTATAAATGGCCATAGTTGGCCTTATTCCCATAGACGGTTATTACCGGAGGCACACATCACAAGGATATGCCGGAAGCCTTCCTTCACCGAGCCTAGGGGTGGTGCTGTTGTGTCGAAATAAACTACGCTTATGCCGACGAAATCATTAGTGATATCAAGACGCGTCAGCATTTTAGCATTTAATCCTCCCGGCTTTGATTTTTATGATCATAACTTTATGAGGCAATTTTCGCGACAGTTACAATGTCCGCAAGATTGTTCATAAAAGCTGGACATAATAAAAGGATGTATGAGAAATTTTTGTCACTTTCCATCTTTTATACCCGATAGTGAAGATGTGCCAAATAGATTTTTACTTACACCGTGTTTTATTAATATTAAAGTAAAATTTAATTACATTTTAACAAATCATGTTACTTTATAATTTTCGCATATTATAAATTATATTATAGGTTTTTAAGTTCGAATTAAATTTTTTAAGCACCAAATTAACTTCTTTTAAAACAAAATTCAATTTTATCAAGTTCAAATTCAAATTTTTAAAATGAAATTCAATTTTTTAGAAATCAATTTAAATTTTGTTCAAACTCAATTTATTAAAGTACAAATTCAATTCTTTTAAACACATCAAATTCAATTTTTTCAAACTCAAATAAAATTTTTCAAGTTTAAATTAAATATATTAAATTCATGTAATAAACAACATAATTAAAGAAATTAACAAAAAATAATAAATATAAAAAGCACTTAATGAAGTGGTTCTCCCGATACAGCTATTGACAAAGGTCATATCGACATGATAATTGTGTTGCAATCTGCAGGGGTAACAGATTCCACAGATTGTTCACTATAATATTTAGCAAATTCAAATTATTCTCTGGATCCGCCAACAAATTACGCGCTCACGATTTAGTTTTTGAGAAAAGTTTTTCAATTGGGTTTAACTTAGGAGAGTATGGTGGAAGAAAAATTAAAAAGTATGTCCCGATTCAGCAATTTTATCACGCACCATTTGCGTTTTGTGTATTTTTTTTTGCATTGTCTAAAACCAACCATGCTATCGTAATGTTAGACTCATATTAATTTAAGGAAAAGTTGTTGAAGAAAAGGTGTAAAAATTTTTGTATTAACTGTTGAGTTTGCAACAACTTCTTTTAAAACCCCGTGTATATTCATGACGGCTATCAGAGAAACGTTTCGTCCTACTATGTTAAACCTTATATGTTGCTTATTAACATGAGTTTATTTAATTCAAATTTTAAATAATTGAATTTGAGTTTGTAAAATTGAATTTGAAATTGATTTTGGGCTTAAAAAATTGAATTTGTACTTTAATAAATTGAGTTTGATCTATACAAAATTTCTGACTTCTAAAAAATTGAATTTCATTTTAAAAATTTGAATTTGGAATAGATAAAATTGAATTTGGTTTGAAAAAAATTTAATTTGGTGTTTTAAAAAATCGAATTTGAACTTAAAAACCTATATATAATACTGTATGTGCAGTAGGTGCTTATCGAATTAGAAGTACACCTAAGTTTTTGTAATTTTACATGGACGATTTTTTCAAAAAAGACGTTTTATTTGACAAGGATTTAAATTTAATAATATGGTCGGTGGTCAGTCCTCAGCGGAATAGGCGGAAAAACATGTAGTACATAAAACAATGCATGTGCCACAACTATTCAGGATTGATGGAAGTGCGATCATAGCCTCCTACTGGTGGCCAGTGGTAACTATCCCATAAGAGAGGATAGGCTAATATGATCCGGGTAGTCCCTTCCAAGTAAGGTTGAGGCTAATAACGTCACCTTGAAAAACTCTATTATGGAATAAGCAACATGCCTCGGATATTGGAAAAAACGATGGCGAACACTGTGACGAAAAAGACAAAACGATTTAAGAATTTTCACATGGAACGTTCGAACTCCGTACAAAACTCGAGCTGCACAACATCTAGCCGACCACGGATGCCTCTA
Organism: Thereva nobilitata; assembly: GCA_963855945.1. NCBI lineage: Eukaryota > Metazoa > Arthropoda > Insecta > Diptera > Therevidae > Thereva > Thereva nobilitata. The sequence continues at coordinate 150,337,553 of OY979694.1, forward strand.
GCGGCAAAGTCCATTAAATAAAAGAATAAAGGCGATAGCCCAATCACGACTTTATTCGCGTTTACGCGCGTCAAAGCGTTGACGCCCTTTGACGCCGATATTTGATTTTGTGTAGTTCAAAGCGAGCTGTCCCATTCACGACTTTGCGGCGTCTGCGGCGTCAAGCGACGGCAAAAGTCGACCAACTTTCAACTTTTCGCGCGTTGGCAGGCGTTGAAAATTGCAAAACTGTCAAACTGTCGAAATTAAAACTTTATAAAGAGAAAAATCCATACATGAATTTAAATCAAAGCAACCTTTTTGACGTCCTGACGCTATGAATGAACCTTCAACGGACGTCAACGCGCATGAAGCCCCTGCCGCGTATAACGCGCCGTCGGCATTGGGCCATCGCCATAACTTTTGTTTTAAAATGATGTGTATAATTCTATTAATATTGTTAACTGCTATTACACTGTATATCACAATATAGTTTACTAATATTTCTAATGGTAATATGTATATATATATATATGTATTAGCAACGAATTTAGTTTGCGCGCGTGATTTCTTGACGTAGGGAGCCGTAGCGTTACACGAGAAACTGACAAGATCGGGGGTTGCCGGAAATTGGCTAGATCACTGAACTTTGGAGTTCAGTGATCGAGGGAATGTTCGGACCGATCGTTCTGATCGTGCCGGAAGTTGTTGTGTGACATTGCGTAAAGTTTAGTAATTTAACTTTACGCGGTCACCACAAAGGTAACGTAAAAGAGACTGACAGCTTCGAATATCGTAGAAAAATGTGACGTCACCCAGTGACCTAATGCAGAAAAATAACAACAACAATTTCGATTTTATATGGGAAGAGGTCACTGACAGACGTCGCACTAAAACGATATTCAGTCTTTTACATTACCTTGTTTCTGTATACCGTTCAGCCGACATGCTGTCAAAGTATTAAGTTGACAATACCGCCATTTTTTGAATGATGCGATGGACAGGGAGTGGTTTCTTGCAAAAACCTGAGAATGACGTGTATTACTGCTGTCACACAAAACGCAATGTGCTCAGGGTAGATTTTAAGGTCATCAAAAGGATGAAGCCGATGGGCTTTTAAACATGAAATGAAAAATTATAAAGCCTTCGTGTGCGTCACAAAAAGAACATAAGCCTCATAGAAATATTTTAACGCCCTCATACAGGCGTTAATCAACTTTTCCGTTCCGCTCCGATCCGTACACTACAAATCTCAGATTTTTGTAGTGTGTTGTTTTAACACGCTTTAAGTGTTTATTGTGACGTCACCACTGACATATAGTAATGGACTGCTAAATAAGCAAAATCCCATACAAAAAATGGCACCAAAAACTTTTGTTGTCTCATGTTAAATTCCTATGAACTTTAATTGATTTTATAATAAAAAAAACAGTTCTGTGCATGTCAACGATATAAACATAATTAGAAAAAACTAGACAGGTATAGAGTTTTTTCTTCTTTCTCTCTCTTTCATTAATTTTAAAAGTTCGTTAAACAGACGGAAAGAACCCTTACATATTTAAAAAAAATACATTTACTTAACGAAAAAACTGCTACTAAATAAAAAATAATGATGGAAATTTATTTCTATCAATTATAACAGACATATTATTAGTTATTTTCTTCTAAATTCGAAGAATGTTTTGTTTACATAAAAAAGGTTTTCTACTTCTGGAGAAAAATGGTGCCATTGAAAATTGTCAATCAGCAGTCAGTGGACGTCACCTATTTGATTTACATTGTAGTCACTTTTTACAAGCTTTAAAGTATGCAAAAGGTGACTACAATGTTAATCAAATGGGTGACGTCACAATAACACGCTTTAACCGTGTTAAAATAACACACTTACAAAAGCTGAGATTTGCAGTGTAAGGGGCTGATAGACGATGAGAATATTCCCATGAAAATGTTCTCGCGTGAACCAAAATTCGTTCTCTTACACGTGTAAATAAGCACGACAATACGTTCTTGTTCTCATGGAAGTATTCTCGAGCATTCTTTTGAGAATCGTTCTCTCATACCTGTAAATAGGTGGTGTGAGAACATTCCAATTAAAGGGTGTGAGAATGCCTTCTTCTCAACATGGTGGAAAGAACGAATGTTCTCATGCGATATCGTTTGCGATTTCCAAGTGCTTGTTTTTGTTGTGCTCAAATTTGCTATGGCGAAAAAAAATAAATGAAAAGGTGCAGTTAAGAAATAAAGAAGAAAACAATATTATTTGAAAAAAAAATTTTTATTTGAATAAATAATATACATAGGCATGGCCGGAAGAAAAATTGGAAAAAAAGTTTTCCGCATATGAGACCAATGAATGTTTGAACGAAAATTATTTTAGGTCCCACTACTAGAACAAAAAATCGCGGAATCTTTGGGCTGCTCGGTTGCCGAAATGAAGGCAAGGTCGACTTCGATGCGCCTTTCCTGCTTCGACCAGTAACCCAAAACTCACACAAAATTCCAATATTAATTTTCATCTTTTTGACATGGCGATGAAAATAAAAATGAATATACAAACAGCAACTGGCAGTGCGAGAAGAAAAATTATTCTCAAGCCACAGCTTTTATTCTCATCGTGTAAACGCACATGAGAATCCATGAGAATATTCTCATGAGAACTGTCACCATGAGAACGATATTTATTCTAGCGGGAACAAATACCATGCCTCGTGTAAACACCCATGAGAATATTCTCATGGGAATAACAAAATTTACGTTGAGAATAATCTCATCGTCTATCAGCACCCTTAAATAGGTGGAGTGAAAATATTCCAATTAAAAAGCGTGAGAATGCATGCCCGGTCCATTAAACTTTCAAAAATATTTCTGCTATTAATTTCCTTGGACCAAACTTTTCTAATTCTTTTTCGTTTCTTTTCACCCTCCTCAGCCTTTTCTGCTTTGATCTAGACTGATAAAATTATAGAAAAATCAAAGGTAGTAAGGAACAATTGCGTTAAAGGGTTTTTATTATTTAATAGGTTAGTTGAGCCCTTAAATATGATAAAATCACAAAGTGTCCCCTTTTTGAGGGGTGCGTTTTTGAGCGCCGACTCTAAGTACTCCTTTTTCAGGTTTTACAAAATAACTCGAAAACAAAGCGAAATTCGAGATTTTTACTGCAATACTTTTTTGTAGAAAATTAAATTTCCCATCGAAATGCGTTTTTTAAATTGTTTTTTACCATTTGTAATTCAAAAAATAATCGAAAAACAAAACTATTTTTTTCGAAAAATCACGTTTTTTACTTTTTAACTTCCCAGTAGGAAGTTATTGTAATTGGTCCGAATATCGGATTCAAAATTTTCAATGTATTTACACGTTTCAAGGTCCCAATAGCATTTTAAGCAAAAATTTGAGAAGAAATATGTGTATGTGTGCGTGTGCGTACGTATGTGGTCATTTTTTCCTGCACGATTTAGCGCGAACCAAAAAAGATATCGACTTCGTTGAGGTGCCGTTCGAAGCGTGTTCAAGGAAATATGATCTGAAAGGATTTTCATAAAGATCTGTCAAGCCGTTTTTTTGTTTGAACGACTGAAGTGATTTTTGTACCAGCACTATATCGCGCGAACCAAAAAAGATATCGACTTCGTTGAGGTGCCGTTCAAAGCGTGTTAAAGAAAATATGATCTGAAAAGATTTTCATAAAAATCGGTAGAGTCGTTTTTTTGTTTGAACGAAGTTCGTGATTTTTGTACTTGCCCGATATCGCGCGAACCAAATATGTTACCGACTTCATTGATCGAAGTGTATTAACGAAGATATGATCTGAAAATTTATCATAGCATTCGGTCAAGGCGTTTTTTGTGTTTAAATGAAGAGACTTCGGGAAGTGTGCCAAGTAAATTAAATTAATTAGTTTTGCTACTGTCTAATATACTCGTTGGAACGAAACCCGTTCCAAATGAGGTTAACTTTTATGGATTCAGCCGAGCAATAGCTTCCCACGAAATTTTCAATCATTTGTCCATTTTCTGCCATACATCTGCCTACACACACTTCACGCATAGGTTATTTATCGTGACTAAGTGTTAGCGTATTTTGTAACCTAACGTCCGCATGAGTTGTTAAAGAATTAGCAGGGTGGTCATTATTTTGGTAGATCGTAACTCCAATAGCTGCAACTTCAGGTCCCTTAAATTTAACAATATACTTGTTAAATAAGTTTTGGAATAACAACATATTCTTCATTTTTCATCCAAGTGTCAATGTTCAAAGTAATACATTAATTTTGTTTACAATTCCGTCATCCTAACCTTGTAAATACGCACATATCATTTGACAACCTAGCGAAAGTATTGATAAACAAATGTGACAAATGTAAGGTATTATATATTGATTATTATTGTTTATTTATTATTAAAATATCCATTGATAATATTATACATTCATAATACTGGGAAGTTGATCTTGTGGACCGAAAGGGTCAAAACTACATCCCAACTAGTTTTACTAATACGGCTATAACTTTTTGTACGGCATCCTGGTTATACATAAATGTTCAGAGAAAAAAAGGTTATGAAAAAACGAAGAAATTGCTTTTTCTAAAATCTCCATACGACCAACGGAATCTGATCACCGATCCTCAACGCATCTTGGAGCGATGGGAAGAGCACTTCCATGAATTGCTAAATGGCGAACTAACTGAGGATTTGGAGGCTCCACCAATATCTGACGATAATGCTATGCTATCACCCCCAAGCTTGGCAGAAGTTAGCAGTGCCATCACCCGGCTCAAAAACAACAAGGCCTCGGGTGCAGACGGCATCCCTGCGGAGCTGGTTAAATATGGAGGGCCTGCATTACACCAAGCGATTCATGAATTAATTGTGCAAGTATGGGAGCAGGAAGTGATGCCAGAAGACTAGAGAAAAGGCATCCTCTGCCCGCTACATAAAAAAGGAGATATCACAACGTGCAGCAATTATCGTGGTATAACGTTGTTGAGTACCGCGTATAAGATATTCTCCGCCATCCTACAAAACAGGATGGCCCCATACGCTAGAAACATCGTAAGCCAATACCAGTGTGGCTTCAGTCCACGCAAATCAACAACCGATCAAATTTTCACTTTGAGGCAGGCTATGGAAAAATATCTAGAGTTTCAAAACTCAATCCAACACCCCTTCATAGACTTTAAAGCCGCCTACGATAGCATAGCCAGAGTAGAACTCTACAAAGCCATGAGAGAATTCGGCATTCCCAACAAGCTGACAAGACTATGTAGCTTGACCATGACCAATGCGACAAGCCAAGTAAAGGTACCCGGAACACTGTCCAGACCAATCTATAATGGACTCCCACAAGGGGACGGTCTGGTCTGCCTCCTTTTCAACCTGGCGTTGGAGAAAGTGATCCGAGATTCGGACGTGAAATCAAGGGGCACAACCCTCCACAAGTCAACCCAATTACTGGCTTACGCAGACGACATTGACACCATTGGAAGAACATCAACAGCGGACGGCAGGAAATCTGGGACAGCACATCAACGGAAGCAAAATAAAGTACATGGTGGCCTCGTCTGCAAGAACACCTAACATTGGTCCCACAATCAAGGTAGAGGAACACGAGTTGGATGTCATTAGTAGCAGCCGACAATAGCATGGAACCTGAAATACGCGCACGACTGCTAAAAGCCAACAAAGCCTACTATAGTCTGTCAAGGCTCTTCAAATCCAAGCATCTAACCATAACGTCTAAACTTTTACTATATAAGACGATGGTCTTGCCGGTCCTCACATAGGCATCCGAAACGTGGGTGCTTAGCAAAAAGCACTCTAACCTCTTGGCGGTGTTCGAGAGGAAAATACTTCGGAGGATTGTTAGCCCCTTATGTGAGGAAGGACGATTCCGGAGACTCTACAATGACGAGATCTACGAGCGCTATCGCCACATAGATGTTACGAAGAAAATAAAGCTCGGTAGACTCCGGTGGGCAGGACATCTAGCTCGTATGAGTGAAGATGAGCCTGCTCGGAAAGTTCTCTGCGGTAAGACTTGGGGTGCAACAGCGAGGGAGACCCAACCTCCGCTGGAAGGATGGCGTAGACCGGGACGCTCATAGCCATACTGGATGACATCGGCTCAGAATCGGGACCGGTTGAGAGAACAGTTGGGAGAGGCCAGGACCGGATCCCGGTTGTAGAGCCGTTAAAGAAGAAGATACGACCAACGGTGACCGAGAAATCGCCATCCAAAGTTAACCATGTTTAGCCATTTTTCAAATTATTTGCTCTTACACATTTTTTCTTTGTTGAAGATTGCGTTTTCTACGAAGGTATCCCCCCGTTAAGCAGAATTACAATTCAATTCAGTTAACCTCTAGTAGAAACACATGGAAACATGTTTTTTGTACGCAAGATCATCAATGTTTGGCAATTTCAAAATAAGAAAGAACAAAAAATCAGCTAAAGAGAAGGCAACACAATTAGTCAATGTAGTCGTAAATTGCCAAGACGTGGATCTTCTAATATTACTTTAATTATTGCCTGAAAAATACAATAATGCATATTTATTGAGACCAAATATTGGTAAAGTAGATGCAAAATGGTACAACCGAAACAGCTTTCAATATCAACAATGTCAGAGTTTCATTGGCTTCATACATTCATTTAGTGGTGGCGATACCACGTCATCGTTTTTTAAAGTTGGAAAAAAATTCTTGACTTTTTTTATAAAATTTTTTGCAAAGTTAGAAACGCGTGCCAACGCTTTTTTTACAGACAATGCTAAACAGGAAGAAATAGGGTTGGCAAGTAAATCCATTGAAGTTTTATTATATGACCCTAAATCAAACGATACGTGGTTAGCTAAATGTCGCTTACGATCGTTTAAAACAGTGGTTCTTAACCTTTTTATACTCGCGGCCCACCAAATATTTTCAAATTTGTTTATGACCCCCATTTTTTAATAATAATTTGTCGCAATCGATTACGTTTTTCTGTTTTCATATCACCATAGTTGAGAAGCCTTTTTCTCACAAATATGAACTAGCGAAAGGCAGCAAATTTTACATTGCTGCTGAAAACAGGGTGGGATTTTCTGCATTAATTTGTATCCAAAATTGGGACACACATTTAGTTTTGAAACCATAATTCAAATTACAATCATTTATTAATTCCAATAATGCATATTCCTCAGCTATACACTATTTGCTCGCTTGGATTTTTTCTCTCTTGAACTCCTGCTAAAAAATCAAATTAAGGATAACCATCATCAAATAAACACACCAAAAGTGTGGCTATGTTGTTCTTTCCTTTCCGTTCGTTCTTTTTCAAAATTTCCCAAAAGCTCTCGCTTTAGTTCGTCTTCATTCCTCTCCGTTCTTCCTGATGTGGACACTTCCATATGGAGTGTACAGCATTAAATTCGCAGACTGAAAGAACGAAAAGAACGAACGAAAGAGAACGAAGCTATGTGATTCAGCCTTTAGAATTATTTTGGGGTAAAGAATTAAATACTGCGTTGTAAGTAGCATATTTGCATTTATTTCTTCTGTTATACATACATCAATTTTCTTTTCATTGTATTCTGAAAGAAATTTTCATAATTTGGCGGCCACCGCAAATTTTCTTACGAACCCCCAGGGGCGGCCGCCCACCTGTTAAGAATCACTGGAGATTTAAAAAAAAGCAATTTCTTCATTTTTTCATAACCTTTATTTTCTCTGAACACTATGTATACCCAGGATGCCATAAAAAAAGCTATAACCGTATTAATAAAAAAAAGTAAAAAACGTGATTTTTCGAAAAAAATAGTGTTGTTTTTCGATTATTTTTTGAATTAAAAATGGTTTAAAACAATTTAAAAAACGCATTTCGATGGGAAATTTAATTCTCTACAAAAAAGTATTTCAGTAAAAATCTCGAATTTCGCTTTGTTTTCGAGTTATTTTGAAAAACCTGAAAAAGGCGTACTTAGAGTCGGGGCTCAAAAACGCACCCTTCAAAAAGGGGACACTTTATGATTTTATCATATTTAGGTGCTCAACTAACATATTAAATAATAAAAACCCTTTAACGCAATTGTTCCATACTAAAACCTAATTTGATTAGCCCTCACAAAAACCCAGCATTAATTTTGGTCTTTTTGATATGGCGATAAAAATACAAATAAAAATAAAAAACAACTGGCAGTGCGAGAAGAAAAATTGTTCTCAAGCCACAGCTTATATTCTCATCGTGTAAACGCACATGAGAATTCATGGGAATATTCTCATCAGAACTGCCACCATGAGAACGATATTTATTCTAGCGGGAACTAATACCGTGCCTCGTGTAAACACCCATGAGAATATTCTTATGAGAATGTCAAAATTTACGTTGAGAATATTCTCATTGTCTATCAGCACCTTAAGACCATTGAAATCACCTTTCCGAACTGTCATATAAGTTCTAAGTAAATTTCGAATTTTAACACTGACAGCTTAGCTGATCGGAACGATGCGAATGCATTGGGATGCCGGCTTAGGAGTTGAACGAGGCCTCAGAAAATTTCACATCACAGAGGGGCCTGCGACAAGGTGACGCGCTGTCATGCCTCCTATTTAACATAGTTTCGGAGAAGGCGGTAAGAGAAGCTGGGGTGGAAACGACGGGATCCATCTTTAACAAATCAACACAGTTGCGCTGCTGACGTGATCCTAATAGGTGAGTCTTTTGCAAGTGTGAAAGAAGCCTTCAACAAATTGGTAACAGTTGCAAAAAGAATGGGATTAATCATCAATGAAGCAAAAACTAACTATCTTTGCACGATACACAACCCCAAGACAAAACATTACAATAGATACATTTCACATAGAAACCGTTAAAGAATTTACATGGAATTTTACACTAAGGATGAAAGGGAAATATGAAGGAAACACACGTGTCAGTTAGAATTCAATAATTGTCTTTATTTCGAAAAACTGTTTGCTTAGGTGCTAACAGATAGAACTTATGCTCAACTTAACTTATCTTATATATCACTACTACCAACCACTAACACCTTAATGTTGACATATAGCAGTGTTCTAGTTAGGAGTCTTTATTCAATAATATAATATATATAACAATTAGATATATTCAGACAGCGACTAAAGTACTTGACCAGAAGTCTCGTATACAAAATTGCACTGAGTATATCAGAAGATATAGCCAGACAGTAATTTAATACTTTGACTAAGGCAAGATACAGAGTCGTACTGAATATTATCTTCGAAATAATGCTGAAAGAGAAACTTGATTAAGACCAAACATGTAACATTTCCAGAACCCATTCGGCCTGTAGAAAATCTAATGATTGCTGAAAATACCTTACTTAGCAGTTGAAAAATCCTTGTTCAAAGTACAAACACTTTATAAAAATCTTGAAAAAATTACTTCGATTGCACTTGGCTCGATGTACTTTCTTCGACTACGTATAGACAAGAGAGAGTGATGACTTCTGGGTTCGAGTTTTTATACACTGGAACCAACGGTCCTGGCTTAAACTGCATTGTCATTTTTAGGTGGGGGTAGTTATTCCTTGATGAATAAAAAAATAGTTTCAAACTATTTCCCTTTATGTTTATTCAATTCTAATTATTTTATTCTTTTTAATCTCATAAAATTTCAATTAATTCACTATGATTTTCTTATTTTTCTTCAATTTTTATGGTGTACTAAAAATGTCCTTTTCGACCATTTCCTTATTTTCTACTCCAATATCATAATTTTGTTAATTCATATATTCATTCTTTTTCACTATATTTTCTCTTTTTCTCTTATTATCTTTATGAAAATTTATGTTTTATGGAAATATCTTTTTATCTATAAAATGTTTCGTTTTTCTGGCATCACCCACTGACATATAATAATGGACTGCTCATCAGACATTATTCCCATATAAACTCATGGCACCAAAAAGTATAGAAAGTATAGTCCTCTCGCTCATCCATAAGCCCCCTTTTTCACTGAACTCAAATTTTGTTCAATTTCATATTAAGAGTTCAGTGCATCATTGGCAGAAATAAAATCAGGTAGTGCCAAAACTGAAAACTTGAAATTTGACATTTCTAAATGTCAATCAAGTGTAGAGGAAATGGTTGCACTCTGCTAAAACTGGCTTTCTATCAAGTTCACATTCTTAAAACTAAGTCCATGGCTATTAAGAATAGTAAAACAGTTGATAAAAAATACTATAAATTGTTTTAATTCACATAAATCTCAATTTAAAGCATCAAAAAATAAATTTATGAGCAGCGTTTAACTAATTCTTCTCCCTTAATGCTGCAAGTTTTGCATTAAACATCTCTATCACGGTAGCTGCATGCTTGGCATTGATTTCATCATAATAAGGTAATTGTTCCAATCTCTTAATCCATGTGAAGCATGTGAAGATTACTTAATGTTGTGCCTAACCGATCCAATCGCCACTGTAGATAGCGTTACGACCAACCCAAAAAATAAGTGGCGACCAACACCTATGGATACAGTTCAAATGGAAACACTAGGATCTAGAAAGCTAAAATTAAGTGCAAAAACAACAATGCAAATTGCAGAGAAACTCTATACAAAAGGTTTTATCAGTTATCCTAGAACTGAGACTAATATTTTTTTCAAAAGAAATTAATTTAAGGTAATTATAATTTCATGTATTCTTTATCTTGAAATAAAATATAAATTGTTAACAGATCTTTGGTAGAGCAACAAACCGCACACCCACAATGGGGAGCGTTTTCATCAAAAGTTTTAGATTGGGGACCGAATCATCGTAATGGAAATAAATCAGATCAAGCTCATCCTCCGATTCATCCTCTCAAGTTAGCTACAGGTACTTCAACTTATAATTGTTGAAGCAATTCGTGTTTTTTTTAATTTAATATAATAACAAAGGTTTGTCTGGAGATGAAGACCGTGTTTTTGAGCTTATCACACGACACTTTCTTGCATGCGTAAGCAAAGATGCTACTGGTTCTGAAACTATTGTTAAAATTACAATCGCTGGTGAAAAGTTTACCGCGAATAGTCTTTGCATTTTCGAGAGAAACTACTACTTAGATGTATAGCCTTATGAGAATTGGAATGCGAAACAGATTCATAGGTATGAAATTGGTAAGGCTTTGCACATTTGCCGTAAAAAACATCTTTTTTCAATTTATTATTTTGTAAAGGGCAACAGTTTGAGCCAACAGAAATTAATAAGCAAGAAGGCTCAACAACAGCCCCTCCGTTACTTGCCGAAGCAGATCTAATTGCTCTTATGGAAAAGCATGGTATTCAAACTGATGCAACACATGCTGAACATATACATAAAATTAAAGAGAGAGGTAAATAATACAATTTATTCTGTATAACCTTGTTTTCCAAATACTATTTTTGTAGGATACATTGGAGTAGTTGATAAAGGTTTATTAGTTCCTGAATCAATAGGTATGGGTCTCTACGAATGCTATGATGCAATGGGTTACCATTGGCACAGCCTATGCTTAAAGCTAAATTAGTTTTACGAGAACAAATTCAAAAATATAAAGAACCTTATAGAATAATAATGGACCGTGTACGGAGATTTGATGAAAAAATTGGACAAAGGTTGGTTTTTTGCTAATTTTTTATAGAATTGGTATATCTGGGAATGGAAAAACGTATGCCTTCCCTTGTAGTTTTGGGTCATGCAAAAAGCTCCACAATTAATGTTACTGTATGTTACTTGTTTGGATCGTGATACAGCATTTCGAGAATTATTTAACATCAATATTGATAATATTAAAAATGTTTGGGCTAGAGAAGAAAATGTTGATGAGATGATGGAAACTATTCCAGAAGATTTTTTAGAAGATGACGGGTTTGATGAACTTATGCTTGATGCAGATGAACCCTTACCAGATAATCTAAGATCAAATTCTACTTCGGAAAATATATCCTGGGGAAGTAGGAATGAATCGATTAGTGTTAGAACTGAAAGTAGGAATACATCAAATAATACAAACCAAGATCGTAGTTCAAATAGGTCAAATCAAAATTCGGGATCGAGAGGAGACGACAACAACAATCGTGGAAATAATTCTAGCTGGAATTCAAATATTGTTCCTTCGTTCGACAGAGATAATGCAGCCGATGAAACAAGGTCAGGATGGGAGAGTAGAAGTAATTCAAGACCAAATTTTAACTCACATTCATCAAATCGAAGATCAGCTAGTGGTGCTAACAGTAACATAAGTCAATAAACAAACAGCTCATCATATAACACAACAATATATAAAATTTAGAATGATTTTAGTATTTGTAAAACAATTTAAAAACAATTTTTAGCTACTACATCGTGGGGCTCGCCCTCAGGACCTAGTACAAACGCAAGAGGAGCTCTAGTAGAAATGTGGCACCAAAAAAACCAATTCGAATAATTAATTATCTTTTTATCTGTTTAAGTATTGTAAGATTTATATTTAATTGTTGTTGTTGTTTAAATAAAAGAGATTTTTAGTACTATATTTTATAGAAAGCTTGTCCTCTAATTGAAAGTAGGAAGTAGGAAGGAAAGTCTACTGAGACGGACCTTTACAATTTACAATGTAATCCTCGAAGTAGAAAGACCCGTGTTTCACAAAGGAAATGCGCTGGCGGCCTTCCTCGAGATTCGGGGGAGTTTTTAACAATATATATCCTTACTGAACTTTAAAACGTGTACAGTACTGACTGTATAACTCAGAACATTTCAATTACATGAGTCCATTAATTACATGAGTGAGGTGACTTTTATTTAATATGTTCAATATAACAGTATGTTCAATATAACAGTTATTTAAAAAGCGTTATTTCTTCGTGACAACTGCTTTTGGGAGATTATTCCTCAGCGAAATTGTTCTATTTATAAACGAACTTCTAGACGTTAGTGTCCGCGAAAAAGGGGATTTCAGGGTATGAGAATGAGCTGAGTGGGCTAGTGTTGTGTTGCGGGAGTAATCAATGATGATTATATGATTGTTAAAAATCATTTCAGGACTTTTACATTTACAAATAACGCTTTTTGAACAACTGAATAACTGAACACTGAAAAAACCTCTCACATAATTAAATAAACGTTGCCTGTGGCACAACCCGTATATAAAATAAATATATCGAAAAACAATTTATATTACAATAATCACTCTTACTGAAATAGGGCTACTTCTCCCAGAATTGAATGTCCTAGCAGCGATGGACATTCGAGCACTGCACACTTTTTAATTTTAAACATTTTTATATTCCACTTGAAATAAATTTTTAAAAAAACTTTTCAATTGTAAGCGCAAAAATAATGGAATAAAAATCTGACATGAATTTAAGAGCAATTTAAAAAAAACCGCCATAACGGTATTTACGACCTTAAAGTTGGCCTACCTGATTTCGTATTTTCCCTGTGAAATCTGTCAGAATATTTACAAAAAATTGATGGCTATAGTGATTTTTCTCTTTCTGTCTCTTTTCACCATAAGATTCGGAATCATTGACATATAGATGAAACAGGGGTAAATAACTTCGCATGGTTTGACATAAATATTTGTAATTAATGAAAAAAAGCGTTTTAAAAGGGGAATAACATTAAAATTGCATTTCTAATTTTTTTAAAATAAATTTATTTTGTTTCCATCGTCCAAAAACGAATATAAAAATGTTTAATTTACAAAAGTGTTTACATGTCAGTGAAAAAAGGTTTGTCAGCTATGGAACGAATTGGTGCCATGAAAATTTCCTGATGAGCAGTCCATTCTATATGTCAGTGGCACCACCGCTATATTCTTCGTCAAATTCTACATCGTTTTCATGTATCATATGTTGATGTAGCATGAAATTTGACGCTTGCGGTGCTACGTCATGTTTCGCAAATACGTGCGTGGTGTTTTTCGCGACGTAGGTGCAACCATCGTGGTTTGCAGGTGCGTGTGTGACTTTGTTTTGTTGTTATAATGTTGTGTGTTGTTTTAGTGTTTTATATACATGTGTAGACATGGTTTGGAGTGCTTTGTTGGAAAAAGTTTGTGTTATAAATGTAAGGTTATGTCCATGTATGCCTTTAAGGGTATTCCACCTGTGTTTTTTTTGTAATTATTTAATGTTTTTAAAGAGGTGAAGTACTCCTTATTATGTTTTTTTTCAATATTGTGTTATGTTCTATGCATGTAATTTGTGTTATTTGTAGTTATTTTTAATTGCTTGTGATGCATTTGTTGTTGTTGTTTTTCTTGCATGTTACTTTTGTTGACAATTTTTTTTATATTGACCCCTTTTTGTTTTTATTTTATATTTTCAAGCCGGACTGATGGCTATTTTTCTTATGATTATTAATTTATTTAATTTTTACTTTTTAGGTTTATTTTATGGAGGTCCAACGGTGGCAATAAATAAAACCAAAACAACAAAAAAGAAACAAACATAAAAACAAGAAAAAAAACGTTTATTGGACCTTTTATTATTATTTCTGGCGAGGTTTTTATTTTTATATATTTTTATTTTTATTTATCTTTTGTGTTTGTGTTGAGTGTTTTGGGATTGAACAAACGACAACATCTTACCTCACGAATTTCGTCTAGAATCTAGAGAGAAATAAAGTGTAAACTATATACTACGCTAATCAAACCCGTACAATATTTGAATATTATTAATTTCAATAATTTATCTAGTTTCCTTTTTATTATATGTAAATTTTTTATTTGAATTTTATCATTTTTATTATTATATTCCTTCTGTATAATTAATGTACAATAATTTAAGACTTTTAATCTTTGTACATAATTTGTTAATAAATAAATAGATAAAATAAATAAATAAATATTTGGCGGTGTCTGTGAAAACGGTCAATGGAGAAGAAGTTATAATCATGAATCCTACCCATTTTACAGACGACCCGAAATTGTCAAAAGTATAAAATTAAGTAGATTAAGATGGGTGGAACACATATAAAGGCTTGAAGATAGCGACCCTGCTGAAATAACGATAATTATAGCATCTCTGAAGGAAAGAGAAATTCAGGTCGACCAAAGAAGCGATACATGGACTCCGTTGAGGAAGACTTAGTTAAGTTAGACGTACGTAATTGGAGGGCATTAGCCAGAAACCGAACGGCATGGAGAGAAATGCTGGAGGAAGCCAAGGCTAATAATACACTGCAAGTGTAATACACTAAAGTGTGTTGTTTAACACACAAAAGTGTGTTATTTACCACACCGAAGTGTATTGTCAAGAAAAAGTGTGTTGTTTTAACACACTTTATCTTGCAATTAACACGCTCCTCCGTGTAAAAATTATAACACAGATTTTATTGCTTATAAGCTGACTGCTATACCGGATACTTCCTGCAGTTTTTGAGCCCGCATACCAAAATATTTTCAAAGTTAACATCAAAACGAGTAAAATAAAAAAAAACCAACTTGCTACATGTAACGGTAAATTTTTACCCCCCATCACAACTTTCAAAGAGGTATGTCCGACCTTTTCGGCTTATTAAATCCACGCATACCAAGCTTATCTTGTTCGTCTAACTTAGAATCGAGTACCAAAAATTTTTCCAATTCCGTATGACGGGGCTTTTAGTGTCAGCGGCTCCCGGACTATAATGAATGGATTTGAATGATTTTTTTTTAGATTTCTAACACCATAAACTAAAAAGTTTACCCATTAAAAATTACCGCAATTTGGTACTTAGATATTAATCGTGCTTTAATGGTTTTTCATCTGGAATGTATTCTGATGTTAGAACATTTTTCAATTCCTGCATAGAAAACTGGCATTCTTCATTATTTTCTATATACGGATATATTTGCTTCATTTCTGCATCCACCAATAATACTTGTGGATGAATCTTTTCTTTTTCAGATATAGTAGGGAGTTGGCATTTGAAAAAATGGTGTCGTTCGAACCTTCTGCCGTTTGGTATATAAGCTTTTCACGTAATTTCAAGCTTTTTTTAAATATAACATTTTTGGGGGAAGTAGACCCATCTCGAGTTAGGGGTTAGGGGGGTAAAAAAGGGGTTAATATTGAGAAAAAACTCTGCCGCTGCGTATGTAGGTTCTATTAGGGCTAAATAACCATTAAATACTAGTGGCAGAAATTTCTGACCATAACTTTGCTTTTTTGTTTGAAAGGGTCGTTTCCCACGGTGGTCCCGTGCAATTTTTTTTAAATTCTGATAAAAGAGTTCAAAGGTAGGCATAAAAAACTGGTAAAATTAGTACACCTTGAACGGATAGAAGTATTTTCAAAGGCAGCGAACAAATTATTTTATTGCCGCGCGGTCGATAAGAGGGGCGTGGATGAATCGGTAAAGGCGTTGACCTACAACTATGAATTGTGGGTTCAAACCCCGGACGGACTTTTTTTCTTTATTTCTCTTCTTTCTAAAAAGTCATTCGGATTGGATTAATATTGTAAAGTAAGTAATTCGAATACAAACTCGTCGGTGAGAAATTTCATGCATACAACATGCATGAAAAGTTTGCTTCTCGTCCATGGGGTTGCGAGTTCTATTCTTCGACCTGTGGCAATTTTTTTTCAATCGACTTTATATTCTCACAATAAATATTTTTTTTAATTTCCTTCGGGGAATTTTGTTTCATATTAAATAAGTTTTTTTAAATTGCTCCGAAAATACGCAAATACATTACTGCAACTATTTAGCTACTGCCTCGATTCTTATGGACGGCGCGCGGCTGAGTGTCATACTTCTCGTAATAAATAATTTTTTTTTATATTGCCGCCGAAACAAAATGAACAGACTAAAAAGTACGAAATAAAATAAATGTTTAAACACCGACTTCAGAAAAAAACCAAAAATAATGCACAAAAAAGGATAAAATAATTATTTGTAATTCTTTACAACACTAATCCAATCAAAATGGATTTAATAAGAAGAATCACTTTTGAAAACGGCGCCAACACCTGTTTTCGGGTTGATGTATTAAGTGCATAAGGCTAACAAAGAAATGAATACAATTTTCGAAGCAACAGTTAGTGCAATGAAAGTCAACTACTACTGGGCACCGCCTCCAAAAGTGATTCTTCTTATTAAATCCATTCTGATTGGATTAATGTTGTAAAGAATTACAAATAATTATTTCTCTTCCAGATCTGAAAAAATATTTTAAATTGTTTTTTTCAAAATGGCCGAAAAAAAGCAATTGTTGTTATGTGAGTTATAAACAAATGTAAAAAAAAGTAATCAAAATTACATTAAAAAGATTTATTTTTAATTGCATTCGAAAGCTGGCGTCGATTTTGGACTTAATGGCATTATGCCGGGCATTTCAAATTTTAGATAACAAATGCAATTTTGACCAATGGGTGCAATTTTAACCAATGAGTTCAATATTTTGACACCAACTTTTCAGGATCTTGTTATAACATCAAGAAGTATATTTTCTGAAAGTTTCATGCAAATTGACGGTCTTGGGCACTAAAATGAAAAAAATACTGCTTTTATCGTTTTTTCAGTTTTGTAAGTTATGTACGTACTTTAGAGAGCAATTTTATTACGAAGAGACTGGTTTTTAGTTTGCTCGGATCCGGTTTAAAGCACCGGAGTTATTCACATTTTAAGCTCGAACGAGGACGTGGTAAAAAAACTTTAATTGCTTATAAGAAAAAGTAGCATAGGGTTTTCGAGGTTCAAAACTTAGGAATATACTGGTGATAGCCCAAACAAGATATAATCATAATCTTGCTGTATACAGACTATACCCAATCTTCACTTTTTGGCCTTTCTCTTTTTTATACGCTTTATATAAGCTTCACCTGTATGTATGTGTCTCTGTATGTATGCATGTATGCATGTTTGTATGTTTGTATGTATGTTTGTATTAGTTTTATATTAGCTTTACCAAATGTATGTATGTATGTTCTATGTAAACAAATCTTGCAACTTGATTTTGACCCACTTCCATATAACCGATCAACTTCAAGTTTTGCACATATGTATAGTGCGCGTGACAATGCAATCTGACCATATTGTAAGAAAATCAAGATGGCGGTTCCAAGATGGCGGCTGATTTTTGCTATTGTATTCCCCGAGCCTCCGACATGGGTATTAAATGAAAGGGCATGGCAGGTAGAATACAATTAGCTGTGTGGCGTCATTCAAAATTCAAAATGGCGGCCAAAACAAAATGGCGGACTACCGTTTTCTTTACAACCCAGTCGGTATGGGTATCAAATGGAAGGGTTTGACAATTAGAATACTATTAGCTCCGTGGCGTCATTCCAAACTCAAAATGGCTGGCAACACAAAGTAGCGGTTTACCTTTTTCTTTACAACACGCTCGGTATGGGTATCAAATGAAAATGTAAGACAAGTATAGTACAGTAAGCTGTGTGACGTCATTGTAAATCTAATATGGCGGTCACTACAAAATGGCGGAACACATATAATAGACTAAAAAATAGAAAATAAAAAATATAGTTTAAAAAAACTAAAAAATACGCTTATATTTTAAAATGAACTAAAAAGTAAAAAATAATTTTGAATGCAAAGTTTTCATTGCTCCAGCCAGTATATGGAAACAACCTACCTTTCGAAATGTAAAAAAGGCACTCGTTCCGGTGTTAATTTATAAAATATGAATATAGGTAAAGAGTCTTACGCTTTTTTACATTTCGAAAGGTAGGTTGTTTCCATATACTGGCTGGAGCAATGAAAACTTTGCATTCAAAATTATTTTTTACTTTTTAGTTCATTTTAAAATAAAAGCGTATTTTTTATTTTTTTTAACTATATCATATATGTTTTTATTACTTCTCTATTACTTCGGGTTGTTTTCATTTATTTAACTTAGTTTACCATGAAATTTTTATGCCTTTATTGACAGGTATTTTTTAATATGAAAGTAAAACCAAAAACCTGCTTAAATATTACGAATTTAAAATTATCAGTATAATACGAGAAGAAATATGAGCGACCCATACTTCACGCAATTATGTTAATGCCCGAAAAGGGTACCATTTAAACCGCAGTAAACCGCATCTCGTTCCATCACGGAGGTCAAGCAGCATTGGAAGTGGTTTGTACGTAGTCGGAGGGCCGCTTGGAAAAACGACTCTCGCCCTTGGAAAGACGAAAAAGCAATAGCAAAAGTCGAACAAAAATAAAAGCTTTTCGACACCGGACTTATTCACATGTCACTTGGATGCATGTTGCATATACAATCCACATCATCATCCGACTCCTTTAATCCCTCGTGGGACATAGAGCGGAAACAGTTGCCCTCCAGCGGAGTCTGTCTTGCGCGACAGCTCTCAGCGCTGACCAGGATCTCCCAGTTGTTGCGTCCTCTGCTAATAGGGTTCTCCTCCACGTTGTCCTAGGTCTTCCGACTCGACGGGATCCTTGCGGATTCCAGTCAAGGGCCTGTTTGGCTAGATTCTCGTTTTCGCGTCGCAAGTTGTCGCCAATCCAATTCCATTTGCTTCGCCTGATTTGGTCGTCTATCCTTTCTTGGCCGGCACGGCGCCATAGTTCTTCATTTGAAATTCTATCTTGCCAACCGATTTTTAGGATACGACGTAGGCACCTGTTGATAAAAACTTGTAGGCGCCCCGTGATGAATTGGGAACAAAAGAACTGCCTTATTATTGGAGTTGAACAGCCGCAATTTGGTGTTAATTGAGATCTCCGTCGATCTCCATAAGTGAAAAAGACATGCATATGCACTTCTTTATTTATTCTGGAACTGACGTCTTTTTCTGCACCACCATTTTCGGTACTAATACTACCGAGGTAGCAGAATTTATCTACCAGTTTCACGTCGGATTTTGCCTTAAGAATGCTGGACTACTTTCTGTTGCCAAATTGTTTAACATGTTTTTGAGGTCCTGATGTCTGTGGGCCAGCAAACAGATATCATCGGCGTAGTCGAGGTCTTTAAGGCGGTCTAACAATCCCCATTGTATGCCACCTGTTCGACCATCTAGAGCGCTGACAAGGATGTCATTTATTACTATAAGAAATAGTAATGGCGAAAGTAGGCATCCTTGTCACACTCCTGAGCTCACTTCAATGCTGTCGGATAATTTTCCATTGTGAAGAACTCTGCATTTGGAATTGTTGTATAGGGCCTTTATTAATACTATTATTTTTTCAGGCAATCCACGTTGCCATAGAGCTCGCCAAATAAAATTCCTATTAACCGAGACAAATTTTTTCTCATAGTCTACGAAAGCAAGGTATAGGGGTATCGAAATTCAGTAGACTGCTCCACTATGATTCTCAAGGTGTTAATATGATCTATGCAGGAGCGGCCCTTTCTGAATCTAGCCTGCTGTCTTCTAAGCGTTCGATCTACTGCCTCTCTTATCCTTGATAATAATATGTGGGACAAGATTTTACCCACAGTAGATAAAAGACAGATGCCTCTCCAGTTGTCACATACTTTTAGGTCCCCCTTTTTTGATATTTTGACCATGATACCTTCCGTCCAATCCTCCGGAAAGGTACAGGTGTTCCGTGCTATTTCCAGGATTGGCTGTAGCGCATCTGCTATGAGGCTTGAGTCGAATTTCAACAATTCTGGCGGGATGCCATCCAAATCGCGCATATCCACAGGCCGCTATGAATTCTTTATTAAAAAGCTTTTTTCTACAGCTTCAAAAATGAATAGCGGACCTTCTGAAGGAAAAACGTGTTAAAACAAGACCCTTTAAAGTGTGTTAAGAAAATGACACACTTTAAAGTGGATTAAAATGACTACAAGAAAATAACACACGTAGGGGGATGGAGGAGGACTACTCATTACAAAAGGACTACTCATTACATTGGAGACCAATACCAACCAACCATACGTTTTGTGACAGTTAATGGACATTGCCGGGAATTATCTTAGTGAATGCGGGAAAAAAATTCAGCCATTACAAAATTCAGTGAATGTGTTGATACTGCAAGTGATTTATTTTCCGAATAATTAAATTTACGTACTTAATATGCCAGAAGAAGCACAACAAAGTGCCTGTTTAGACGGTTCGCTTTGTCTCTCCTTTTGAGGCGCCCCAAAGCGAAAGTTTGTTTAGACGGTTCGCTTTGAGTCCAGACGCTTTTAAGACAGGTGGAACAAACGGAACGAGAACTAGGGTGGGCCAAAAAAAGCAATATTTCTTTTTAAGTGATATTCGAAAAATTGTAAGAATGGTAGTCAAAAGAAATGTTCGTTCAAGGAGAACCCTTGCAAATGAGATTTAAGGGTGCCTCATTATTGTTAAAACAATTTTAAATTAAATAAAATTGTTTACGTTTATTTTTTTATAATAAATGTTTTAAATTTTCTCGACAGAAAAACGAAAAAAAAACAATATTAGACTATATAAATTTCTTCCTTCGATTTCTGACTTATCCCGACTGACTACGACAGTTTTTTTTTAATTGTGCAAAAATAGTTTTTTTAATGTAGTGCTTTTATTTTAAAAATTGCTTTTTTGGCCCACCCTAGAGAACATATGCCAAAACATTGTCCGCCCTAATAAAAAGCACGTCTGCTCATCACTGCGGCTGAAACGAAAATAAAATGGAACACAAAAATGATATAGAATGAAATTATAAACAGAGAGCTGTCAGAAAAGGCGAACGTGAGTCTTCTTAAAATTGAGACGCACTTCCTTCCCACCCGAATCCTCTCCGCATCTACAAATTTCGTGTTGAAAGGTCGCGGAAGCGAACCGTGTAAACAGGCACAAAGTATTGATGTTAAAAACTATGCTTATTAGAATAATCTCAAGATTCGTTCACGAATGTACGAGCAGACCCCGAAAATTGCCAATTTGGCTTATTTAATTTTTCTCAACAAATCAAATAAAATAATTGATTTGAATACTTTGAAGTTTCCTTTTCCTGAATAATTTAATAATAAGTTTCGAAGTTTCTTCTTCCCTAAAGGATTCTATAATTTTATAAACTCTTAATTTGAATGATATTAAGAACCATTAAAAATATTATCGATAACACACATTAATATAATAAACAATAAAATAATATTTACTAATTTTTAATCAACTTACAACCAGCATAATGTGAGCCTATATTCCGTTTCAGCTGAAGATACATCGTTCAGATAATAGACTTTCATCTGTTAAGTGATTACCCATAAAAGTAAACACAACGAACTTGTCTACATAGCTTCAATTTGATCTATAAAATTCTATCTAACAACTCCTTAGCACGACAATGAGACTTCCGTTAATTACTTATTTATGCTATTCAAGACGAGCTGTCTGCAACTGTACGTGAGGGTATACCCACCATCAAGGGACTAAGGAGCCATTTCAACCTACCATACACCGCCATCTTCCAATAGTAGTGGCAAAGGCAATCGTTATCCGTATCCTTTTTTGGCATAGTGAATTCTCATGATTTTATTCCAATTGGCGATCGTTTAAAAAAGTTTTTTTTTATTATTATTATTCATTTTTTTTGCATAAATACCGGAGACTTACCTCTAATCATCGATTTCGTTTAACACTCCACAAAGTCAAACAAGAGAAAAAATTTAATTTTTTATCGTAAAATTCAGTGAGTCATACCACGTCATCTACAGAGGAAAAGATAATTTGTGCGGGGAAACAGCGAGGAAAACTCTTGATCGCAAGGGTAGACAGCTCTCCGAAAGAAGAAAACTGCACGTTAAGGTATGAGGACAAGAAAAAATGAGGCGAAAATGAAAAAAAGTAAAAAGAAGAAGGGAAAACTAAAGAATCTCGACAGTCAGAGCCCGCAGAAAAAGGTTCGGGAAAAAGGAAAACATTTTCCCTACAAACGAGTAAATTTTCCATTGACTCTACCCACTTTGTATAGACATCGATATACATAAATGCGTTCCCTAGGTCCTTGTACCCCCGATCCGGATCCGGGGAATCCATCGAATGTACTTCTACAAACGTTGATATCCTTTATACACAGATATTCGAATAGATATGGTGATAACCTCTCTTTTTTCGGCTACTACTGTGGGGACCCTTTTCTATCAAAAAACAAACGGATTGTCCCGTAGCTATATCTAGAGCGCTCCCATAATACACAGAAGGCTTTCCCTGGTCCCAGCAGCATGGCTGGAATCCCAAAGCCACCCCAAAAAACATATAAGGCGCGCTACACCACCACCTTGGCCATACATTGTTGCCATGGATTTCCCCCGGCGCTATGTGCTCGAAAATAACAGTAACTGACACATATACACAATCTCTCTTTCTCTTTCTTTCGCTCTTTCTCTCGATTCCAATGCTCTTCGCAATGCTATTCTCTCGCTCTCTAAGGATATCTAAACAATAACGGAATTTCTCCAATGACTGACAATCTCGTTTCTAGAAAGCTACGAAAGCTCGATTTTCCTTGCGGCGAACTTTACACTACCCACAAATGTCAAAGAAAATGGTGGCAAACGGTGTGTTAGCGAAATTGGGAGAAAGGACATGCATGGCGGATGGCTGACTCCCCAAACACCTCTTCCGCCTCCCACCAAAAACACGATTGACTGATTATTGTTGTTGAGCTTTTAGACAAATGTTAGTTTGTTCCTGTCACGTTGTTTAGCGGGCAGGATGCATGTATTGGTATATTTTGGGAGAATCCTTATTTTTATATAGGAGTTTACAGTGGGGATCTTTAACAAGTGGTGGTACGGTGGTGTTTTGACATCCTTGCGTCAAGGAGCGAGTATCAACTGTATGAAAGTGAATCGTCGAAGTACATAAGAAACCTGGTGTCACTTAAGGCTTACGAAAGTCAAAAGGCGGAAAATAAAATGAGCACGGAGCTACGCAGGGGTAAGATTGGTTTGACGGAGGGGGATGGGACGAAACGAAACGAAGGATGCGGGGGTGGAAAAGTTTTCATCATTGAAGAAATACACCAGGAAAATTTAAAAACATAAAAAAAAATCGGCTCGTCGGATATTCGGGCTTGTGACTTTTAAAGTTCTGGTTTGGGGCTCATGACTTTTGGTATTTTATTTGTGTTGTAATGTTAACTCTTGAGGAATACCGTTTTGGGGCTGGCGCTTTGATGGCTTTGAGTTAGGTATTTATTCCTTGACTTTTACTTTCTAGTGGATTTAAGCACTTTTAAATGGGCAATTATATGCAGCTCATTGATTTTTGCTTCTAGGCATAACAAAGTTTTCTAGCTTCTACAAACCATCGTGCACTGAATGTAATTTTTTTGATTATATTTAAATAAAATACAATTTTTCAAACGAATAAATTCATAATTTATTCGATTGTTAGATAACGAACACATTTTTGGAGTAAAATAATTATGATGTTTTGTTCCAATACGGGACAATTTTTTTGCTCTTTTTTTGCTTATTAGTGAAGTAAAAAATATTGCAGACGTTTTTGGTGTCTAAAAGCTACGATTTTTAAAAACTTAATATCAAAAACTACTCATAATTTCTCTGTTAAAAAAATTAAAACCAAGGCTGTGTGCGAAACCGGCTAATTGCTTGCTAAACTTCCAGATTTTTTGGAAGCTTCTCAGTCTAATTCCAGTGCTGTGCGAAACCAAAACTGGAATTGCTTGCTAAAATTTTACCGGTTGACATGAACTTGACGTTTATTTGTAGAAGTAGTATTTGAAATATTATTTATTTAAGATTTTTTAAAAGGCGGAAAGCGGTGGACACTGAAATAATGATGCAATTATGGCAGTAATATTTTTCGCAAAATTGTGGTTCATGTACGGCAAAATGTTACGTTATTATTAAAACCGTTACCAGTAGCAACCATTGTAAATATTTCAAATATTAAGCAAGAGAAGAAGAAGAATTAGCAAGCTCGAAAATTTACTAAATGAAAAAGTACTAGAATTAGCAAGCAATTAGCCGGTTTCGCACACAGCCTTAATAAAATATTTTATTGTAGCAGATAGCATACAAAAATTGTAATAGAGCGAAAAAAAGGAAAAGCTAAAAGAAGATTAGAAGGTAGAATGTTAGACGCCGTTTAGGAAGAAAAGAGACGGGATTGTTAAAAACGACCGCTAGTACACGCGATTGAATAGTGAGTTAGTTGAGAGATTGTGATTGAAGAAGAAAGATTGTTAATCGATTGTTAATAAAAATAAAAGCAGGAAAACAGTAAAAGAAGTGCCTTTTATTATTGATAACCCGTCTAAAAAGTTTTAAGTGGAGTGCTTTAACTTCAGAAGTGGGATAGACAATTATATTAAAACACGTGCTAATTTTAAAATAATAAGAGGAAAAAAACATTAACTAAATTATTTAGTTAACATGGACAAGTTCACAAAAAAAGAAATCGCAAATCGTCTTAAAAGTTTGGGTTTGCCGACACATGGAACAAAGGCAGATCTTTTAGCCAGGAATGAATCGCGGGAAGAGGATTCTTTAATTGCTGAAAATAGGCCAACAATTTCATCTCTTGATGGAGGAACGAGTTGTAACGCTGTAGCAGAAAATTTTTCTGAATCTACAAATCCCAAAATCGATGCTATTGAATCGGGAAGTTTTAACGCTTATCAAATGAAGAAAAAGATGGAATCATTAAAAAAAGAGAAGGAGTTACTAACTAGAGAGAACGCAATCCTGAAAAAAGGGAAAGAACTTATGTCAAAAGAATGTGGCACCACTGACATCGGTCAGCGCCAAGAAAAACAGAAACTAAGAATGATGAAAAGAAAATAGATGCCGACGAAATCGCTGTAAATACAACTATAATTGACACTAATATATCGAATTTGACAGAAGACTTGACAGAACCAAAACACAGCAAAGTAACATTTGAAAGACATGAAAATTTGAGTATATCCCAGATCCGAGAGTTGATATATGATTTTAATGGAAAGATCCCTTTATTGCCATGGATAACCCATGTAACAGCTGTTAAAAAGGAATACCAAGTAACTGATTCAATGATGAAGTTGGCAGTGATCGGGAAATTAACAGGCACTGCCTTAAATTGGTTCTATTCCAAACCGGAATTCGTGCATTTATCATTTACCGAATTAACGGAGAATTTAAAAAAGGTATTCCAAGACACGGTGGACAGAGTCGAGGTGCGAAAGCAGTCTGAGAATCGAATGTGGAGAGTTAGTGAAAGTTTTACACAATACTACCAAGAAAAAGTAATCCTGGGAAATCAATTATCTCTCGGAGATGAAGAACTACTTAATCAGTGGTCTCAATAATAGGATGCTTCAAAGTCAAGCGCGCATTCAATGCTTTAGGAACTGCGAAGAGTTTTATTCTGCTTTTTCGAAATTAAGCCCAAGTGACTACCATGCCAGCACTAGAAGTGAGAAAAACAGGACTGAACAAGGTAATTTTGGACAACAACGAGGATCCAAAGCAATGTTAAACAAACCCAGCCAGTGTTTTAATTGCAAAGCTAGAGGACATACGGGAGAAAACTGTAAGCGACCACTCCGAAGTGAGAAAAAATGTTTTAGATGCGATCGTGAAGGACATTTCATCAAAGATTGCCCGAATAATACCAAGTGGATGGAACCCGATAGAGAAATAAAATTAATTGACCCAGAATATAAAGAAAAGGTTCAGAGTTCCTTCTTTGATACAATAGGTAATTTGGATACAGGTAGCCCAATTTAATTAATTAAAAGTAGTTTAGTTCCTAGAAATTTTATAAATAAAAATATAGATTCTGCTCTTGTTTTTTTTGGAATAAATTCTTCTAAATTAGATATTTTAGGTACGATCTATTTTAATAAACAGTTTTAAATGCAAAGTTCATTTTAGAATTGTGCCGGACTCGACGATGACGTCTGACTGTATTTTGGGTCGTGATTTTATCAAATTAAATGACGCTGTTGTTGAGTTAAGAGGAGACTCCTATAAACTTGAAGTCCCTTCAATTGATTTACCTGAGAAGTTTGAAAGCGAATTATTGAATATTGATGTTGAGGCGAGCGACAATATTGTCTTGAATTTTGGAGAGGTTTCAGACCAAGAAAAAAGAGAATGTGAACAAATCTTAAATAATTATTATTTTAATGCCGAAAGACCCGATAAACCTATAGTTGATTTTGAAATGAAAGTTACATTGACGGAAGATAAGCCATTTTACTTTACTCCACGAAGGATATCCATAAAAGAAAAACAAATGGTTCATGAAATTTTTATTTATTTATTTATAAAACTTTATTAGCTTAATAGTGTTAACCTAACAAAGTGGGTCTAAGCCCATGGAGCTTAATCCTAGTGGGCTGTATATAATCTTACATGGTATGGATATATGTATTCTATATGTAGTCTTAAATTTTAGGGGATGGTCCTTGTATGAGTATGTTTAAAATTGTAATTAGTGTTTTCGTCTGTTCCTCGTTCATATTCAGTATAGGTGTATTGTTGTCATATTCTATATGTTGTCGTAATATGTAAGCAGTGGTAGGACAGTCAATGAAGAGGTGTCGTGCTGTTAGAGTTTGCACAGGGCAGTGGGGACAAGAAGGTGGGGCAGCTCTCTCGAAGATGTACCTTTTAACGGCGAGGAAATGTCCGAGCCTTAGTCTTGTATACTGGACCCCTAACGACCTGGGGAGATTATGCCCCGGGGGTGTTGTAATTTCTCTCCAGTGCGAGGCTAGGAAGGTGCTGCTTCTGTTCCAGTTAAGTTGTTTTTTGTCATCCATTGTTTGTCGCGCTTTCTTCCGTAGCGATGTAAAGTCAGGTGTTCGTACTTCTGTGAGGGGTCGTCTATGTGCTTCTTTTGCTTCCCTGTCTGCGTATTCGTTCCCACTTATGCCCATGTGTGCGGGGCACCAAATAAGCCGTATGTCGTTGTTACTTACTATCTGTCTTATATGTTCTACTGTTGGATGTCTGTTTTTCAAGTTCCTGATTGAGTGAAGTGCGGATAGCGAGTCACTTATGATTAAAGCAGGTTCTGAGCATTCTGCAAGTAGGCAGGCTTTGTATATGGCTGTTGTTTCCGCTGTATAGATTGAAGTCCAACCTGGCATTCTTCCTAGGCTCAACAATCTTCCCTCTCTATTTACTACGGCGTAGGAGACCTGATCTGTCATTTTAGATGCGTCTGTATAGTATTGTTGGTGTACTCCTTGTTCTTGTATTAGTCGGTTGAACTGCTGTCTTATAAAAGTACTACTGTAATTGTTGTATTTTGTCATCTCGGTGTTTATTCGACATTGCTTAAATAACCAAGGGGGTGTTAGGCTTGTTCGGTTCTGTATTTGGTTAGGGATGTAAAGTAAGTCCGTTGGAAGTTTCTTCATCCCCCGCACGAGGGCCGATGGTTTTCTGTATTTTTTCATGTCAGAGTGGAGTATGTTCGTTATGGTTTGGTTCAGTGGAGCTTGGAAATGGTGCATGTTTTTAAGGATTACGGTAGCCGTTAATTCTTCTGTTCGTTCCGTAATCGTAGGTAAACCGGCCTCGATCAAGAGAGCTTCGATCGGCGTCGTAGGTAATGCTCCAAGAGCAATGCGTGCAGCATTGTTAATTGGCTTTTGGGCCCTTTCGAGTGCTGTCTTCGTTCCATGTCCGTATAAGGTCAGTCCGTAATCCACTTTGCCAATTATTATTTGTTTCGCTATTCTTATGGCTAGGTTTACTGGTGGTCCATGCTTTTTTTGGCAAATGACTTTGAGCATGTTGTTGCGTTTCCTCAAGTCTTCAGCAACTACTTTTGCCTGCTTATTCCACCGTAATGTTTTGTTCAGGTGTAAACCTAGCAGCTTCAGTTCTTCTTTTAGTGGTATTATATGATTTGCCCAGTTTAACCTGGTTGCAGTACAACTTGTTCTCCTGCAGACATGTAATGCTTCCAGCTTGTCTTCTGAAATAATTGCCCCAGCTGTTTGGCACCATGCTTTTAGGACGTTAAGTGCTGTTTGTAGTGTATTTTCTACCGTGTAGGTATCGCCGGAAGAGTAGAGAACTATGTTGTCTGCGTATAAGTGGAAATAGAGGTTGCGCACTTGTGTTAGTGCTGAAGATAGTTTGTGTATGTATGTGTTGAATAGGGTTACTGATAAAGGCGACCCTTGCGGTGTTCCACTTGCTAGGTGTAGGACATTGGAAGCAAAACCTTTATTTCGAACCATGATTTTACGGTTTTTGAGGAATGAGTTGACTGTCTTTACAAAGTTGTAACCTGCATTCCATTCGATGAGCTGGTGCACGACGACTTTTCTTTGAAGTCTGTCATATGCTTTCTCCAGATCTGCTGAAAGCAATACACTATGTTCTCTCCGTCCGATGGCACAGGCCAGGTTGTGCTCAGTTTCCTGTAAGAGTGACAATGTTCCTCTGCCAGGTCTGTAGCCGACAACCCCGTCTGTGAGCCTTCGTTCAAGGAGCCAACCTAGTCTATTGCTGAGGATTTTTTCTAGGACTTTGGAAGATGTTGGAAGGAGGGATATTGGTCTGATGTGGGTGGTGGGGACAATTTTGTTGGGAACTTTAGGGATGGGGCGGATCTCTGCCAATTTCCAGGCCTGTGGAAATGTGCCCGAGCTCAGCACCTTATTATAGAGCCTAGTTAGCCTCTGCAAATAGAGTGATGGGGCGTTTCTCATCATTCCATATGTTATTTTGTCTAGGCCCGGTGTTGAACCTTTGTAAGAGTCCAGTACATCTCGGACTTCTCTTAAGGTTATCTGCATGTCTAAGGGGGAGGGGGGAAGGTTCTGGAGAGTTTCCAGCTCTGCCTCTATGGCTCTGTCATCCTCACCGTGTAGGTTTGGATCTATGTCTGCATAACTCGAGAGCTGTTTGCCTATTAGATTTGCGATTTCGTAGGGATTGGTAATTGTCCTATTTTCATGTTCAAGTGCGGAAATCATAGTGCCTTTTCTATATCCGAACACCGCTCTGATGCTGCGCCAGTTTTCTTGAACTGAGTTGTTGGGGTTAATAGCATCAAGAAAGTTTTCCCAAGCCTTGCGTTTTTCTTCTCTAATCGTTCTGCGCATTTGCGCATTAATGGAGCGATAAGAGATTGCATTTTCTGTAGTAGGGGATCTTTTAAAACGCTTCCAAGCCTGATTCTTTGTTCGAACCAGCTGGCGAATGTCATTGTTGAACCACGTAGGGGTAGTTTTATTGGCGCATTGAGTTGATGGCATACTGCAGTTGGCGGCAAACCGAATAGCTCTCGTTAAGATCGCTACTTCCCTGTTTATGCTGGGGCTCAGCTCTTTTTGTAGGAGGTACTCCTCAACTTTTAATTGGAATTTCTTCCAATCGGCGTGTCGTTCAACGAATTGTGGTATATGTTTTGAATGTTCTGTGGCTTGGTTAATGTGCAAAATGATTGGAAAGTGGTCCGTTTGTTTAGGGTGCTCGGTTGTAGTCCAGTTCAGTCTTGGGGCAATGTCTGGGGTTGCTAGTGAGAGGTCTATATTAGTTAGTGTGTTTCGTGTTGTAAACATTGTCGGTGATCCGTCGTTCAGTAGTACGTATTCTGTATTATCTAGCCAGGTGCTTACTTGATTGCCTCTCCGAGTATTGTACTGCGATCCCCATAGCTGGTGATGCGCATTGAAATCTCCGAGAATTACTGCTGGTCTTCTTAGTGGTGAAGTTAGTTTGTCTAGTTCTTCTGTTATATTGTTCAGTTCTTGTTCGACGTAGATACAGGCAATGTCCATTGTTATTCCAGCATGCACTCTAAGTGCTAGCATGGGTGTGCTTTGGTTAATTATGGGTAATGTTTCAACCGCTAAGCCTCTTTTTACCATGATGCCAGCTCCACTGACTCTTGTGGAATGTGTATTATGTGTGAATAAATCATACTGTCGGTATTTTCTGGGTGCGTTTGTGTGATTTGCGTGTGGTAGGTGTGTTTCTTGTAGTGCTATGATGTCCGGGTTGTATTGTGCTATTATTATGTCAAGTGAAGCAGAGTTTGTATAGAGTCCTGAAATGTTCCACTGTACTATTGTTAGTTTGTTGCTATTGGGAATGTTTGTAAGTCTATGTTGCCCTTGGTGATTTGCGAATGCCATATTATTGTTTATTATCGGGTAATGTTTTGGTGTTAGTGGATTGAATTTCGATATCTGAATCTGTTTCGGTTTCAAATGTATTTTTTGGTCTGTTTGGTGTGTTTATTGTTGAGTGTGCGTTGTTCACTGCTGCGATGGTGTTTTTAAGAGTGTTCGGCGAGAGAGAGAGTAATGCATTTAATTGCGATATGTCTGTAGGTTTGTTATTTGCTGTGAATTTTATTTGGGTTTTTTGTGTATTAGGGTAAGGTGAGTTAATTGTCACGATTTGCTGATGTGCTTGTTTTGTTATCTTTATTTTATTGTCTGAGTTGTTCTTGGTTAGTTCTTCTGTAATTGTTTTTGTAATTTGTGTATTGTTGCTGCTAACTATGTTAGCCCAAGATTTGTTGTTAGTAACATTTTTTGTACCTACATGATTGATGTTAGTTGCTACGATATCATTATTTATAGAATTTTGGGTTAGTGTTCTTGGTTGCTCATTACCGTTCTTCCTGCCTACGTGGGATTCCTGTGCGTGAGCGTTGATTGTTGCATGTTCCTCATACCATAACTTTCTGGCTTCGAACCTGCTTAAATGGCGATTAAGTTGAATCTCCACAATCTCCTTTTCTCTTAGGAAGATTGGGCAATTCCTGTCGAGGGTGGAGTGTTGGCCTTCTATCTTACAGCTGATGCAGTAGACTTTCGTGCAAATGTGGTCTTCAGCTTCCGCTTTAACCTCGTTGCACGTGGGACATCTGGGCGTTTCGTTACACCTGGTTTCATGGTGCCTGAATTGGAAGCATCGACGACATCTTAGAGGAGCTGGATACCATCTTTGCGTGCTAATTTTCTCGTATAGGATATACACATGTTTGGGTGGTTGGTAGGTGGTGAAGGTAATCAGCAACGTACCCGTATTTACCTTTTGATTATTTATTGTCCTTACATAGTGCTTAACAGCCTTGACCGTGGGATTATCCTCTTTTATTCCTTCAAGGATGTCTTCTTCGCTGACCCCCTTCAGGTTTGGCATTCGTATGGTTGCTTTGGACTCGTTAAGTTTATCAAAAAAGGACGCTTGCGCCTCGTAATTTCCTATTTTTTTTAGATTTTTGATAATTCTGTTTGCTTCCACCTCATTTGGCAAAAGTAGCAGGTATTTCCCTTCACGAAGGGCTCGGCAACTCTTGACCTTTCCAGAGTAGATTTGCAGGGTCTTTTGAACCAGGAATGGATTCAACTCTGTTATTTTTTTTTCTTGGTTGATCAACTCTACCGTAATGTATTTAGGATCTTGCCCCAAAGAGAAAAAATTCTGTGTCTCTGCTGGTGTCGGATTCCATAGTTCGTTATCGATATTTTTCCGTTTTCGGTGTTTCTTTTTCGGTTTGCTGTCATCTAGGAGCGCAAATGGGTTGTTACTTGGCCCTGGCGCTGGCGCCATGCCGCTAGTAATCGCACTTAACACTATGCCGAAAACAAAGGAAACTACGAAAATAGCCCAAGAAAAAAAAAAGGAAAAAGTTTCACAATGTGCACTGACGCACAGTCAAAGAAAGGAAAGATAAAACACTAGACTGCACTCTGGGATTGAGGCTCAGAAAAAAAAGAAAAAACGCAAAACTGTAAGTCACTGGGAGCAAAAGCACTGGATAGTTCAAGGGCTCGAACGTGACTGTTCATGAAATTATTGAGGATTTATTCAACAGAGAGAGAATTAGACCAAGCCATCACTCACCATACGCTTCAAGAATTGTAATGGTACCTAAGAAGTCAGGTGATATACGAATTTGCATCGACTATAGGGGATTAAACATGTTGACTGCACGCGATCGATTTCCATTACCTCTTATTGAGGACCAATTGGACAAACTACTAGGAAAGACGCTCTATACCCTGCTCGATTTAAAGAATGGCTTTAATCAAATCAGGATGGAGGAAAACGCAATAAAATATACTTCTTTCGTAACACCGATGGGTCAATACGAACACCAGCGAATGCCATTCGGTCTTTGCAACGCCCCATCGGCTTTCACTAGATTCATTTATATAATTTTCACAGAGATGATAGAAAAAGAGCAATTACTTGTCTATTTTGACGACATTTTGATTGCAACAAAGTCGGTTCATCAACAGTTTAAGTTACTAAAGAAAGTCTGCAAAAAGCTGGTCGAAAATAATTTAGAGTTAAATATTGGGAAATGTTCATTCCTGAAAAATAAAATAAAGTATCTTGGATACTTGGTGAGTGAAAAGGGGATTCAGCCTAGCCCAGATCACATAGAGGCAATACGTAATTATCCTAAACCTAAGAATGCACATGAGGTAAAACGATTTCTGGGTCTCGTAGGGTTTTGCAGGAAATTTATTGAAGGTATGGCATTTATATCGAAACCTCTGATAGACCTCTTAAAGAAGGGAGCAGTTTTTAATTTCGGAGCAATAGAATTGAGTTCATTTGAGGAGCTAAAACAGAGACTGATATCAGCACCAGTACTGAGTATCTAATCTCCAGACGCTTTAACCGAACTGCATTGCGATGCCTTCAGCACGGGCTTTGGCGCGATATTAGTGCAGAAACAATCAGATAGTTTGTTCCATCCAATTATGTACTTCAGTAAAAGAACTAGTGAGCCAGATATATATATGTTTTCATATATATTTGCATGGAATTAAGTTTAGAATTTTAGCCGACTGCAATGCCTTAAAAAGTACTCTGCAAAAGAAAGAGATTAATCCACGCATAAAGGCCGGGCCACACATATCCGCACCGTGCCCGCGCCGCATGACGGCCGTGTGTTGGACAACACACGGAGAAAAAGTAAACAAGTGAAGTCAGTCCACACTTTTCCGCGTCTCCTATTTGTTTAATTTCTCATGCGGTGCGGTGCGGTGCGGTGCTATTACAAAATTACAACTTCGAAATCATTCATAGAGAAGGGAGCCGAATGCAACATGTAGATGCCCTCTCGAGGTGTAATAATATACTCCTTCTTGATAACCAGAATGTCAGTACTTTTGAAAGCTCACTCATATTTAGCCAAACACAAGATGTAACAATTGGGGCTATAAGAAAAGACCTTGAGAGTCAGGAAAGTCCATTTTATAAATTACGCAATGGTGTTGTATATAGAAAGTATAATGGTACCATCTTGTTTCTTGTACCTAGTTCCATGGTTACAAGCGTAATTAGAAACTATCATGACAAGGTAGGCCATGTAGGCATTGACAAAACTCGTGAATTAATAATTCAAAGTTATTGGTTTCCACAAATGAAGAAACGTATAAAGGAATATATTACGAATTGTCTAACATGCATTTTATTTCAAGCTAAAGATTCAAAAAGATGCTGCAAGTTGCAAAATATTGACAAAGGCTCATTTCCTTTCGAACTTGTCCATATTGATCATTACGGGCCAATCACTATGACAAAACGTAAAAATAGATTTATTCTCCTAATTGTAGATGGGTTTACCAAATTCGTAAAAATCTATACACGTAGAACCACTGCGTCTATAGAGGTAATTGGACATCTCAAAGAATATTTTAATAATTATAGCCCGCCTAGAGTTCTAATCTCTGACAGAGGGTCTTGTTTCCGCTCTCATGAATTCCTAAAATTTATTGAAGAACAAAATGTGCAGCACGTTCTGGTAGCGACGGCCTGCCCACAGGCGAATGGACAGGTAGAGAGGATGGATAGGTTCCTTACTCCTGTATTAGCTAAGATTGCCTTCGACAAAGATTGTGAATGGGATAATATATTGAGTGATGTTGAATGTGTTTAATAATACTTGGAATAGGTCTATCGAGACAACCCCGTGTAAACTACTGTTTGGGAGAAATCAAAGAAACCCAGCTTGCGATAATCTTGCAGAGGTTTTGGAGCAAGATAACATAAGTAAAATATGTCTTCAAGAATTGAGAGATAGGGCTATATCAAAGAATCGACAAGTTCAGGCCTACTATAAAAACGAATACGATGCCAAGTGCAGAGTCGAATTAAAATTTAAGGAAGGAGATTATGTAGTAATTAGAAATGTTATAGCAGCACATGAAAATAAGAAACTGGCACCTAAATTTAAGGGGCCGTATCGAGTAAAGGAGGTCTTGCCGAACAATCGATATGTACTCGCCGATGTTGATGGCTTTCAAATTACTCAGTTACCCTTTGAGGGAGTTTTTGATTTGTCCAATATGAAACACTGGCTACAAAACCAAGATGACGGGCCTATAACTAATGGAGAGAACGATTTTAGTGTAACACCCAAATATGGTCTGCGTCCTCGTCAGGATGGCCGAGTTGTAGCAGATAGCATACAAAAATTGTAATAGAGCGAAAAAAAGGAAAAGCTAGAAGAAGATTAGAAGGTAGAATGTTAGACGCGATTTAGGAAGAAAAGAGACGGGATTGTTAAAAACGACCGATAGTACACGCGATTGAATAGTGAGTTAGTTGAGAGATTGTGATTGAAGAAGAAAGATTGTTAATCGATTGTTAATAAAAAGAAAAGCAGGAAAACAGTAAAAGAAGTGCCTTTTATTATTGATAACCCGTCTAAAAAGTTTTAAGTGGAGTGCTTTAATATCAATGTGAAATACTTTCACTTTCGGTTTTTTATTACTTTCAAACATAAACGGAGTTTATCGATCAGCAACTCTAACTTCAGGAATTTTTGTTGCAGACTAGCACAAGACTCACCTAACTAATGAAGATGGGCATTGGAACGTGCTCATTTTCGTCCAGTAAATTACGTGATGTTGACGTAATTAAACATTAAAAGGGACACAATATTGACGAATGCTGCAATTAGTTTTAGTGATTAGAATTAGTGCAGTGTTTTAATTGATTCATCAAAGAACAAAGAATGAATCGTTTTGTCTTAGTTTTATTTTAAGCGCGTAGTATGAAGTGTAGTATGAAGGGCATTGGAAAACAGAGTTTATGTAAAATGAAAAAAAAGTATAAAAAATAAAACATATTTACAGATTTGTGCAAACGACACTTTGAAACTCGCAACTGCACAGTAAAGTAGTCAGTTGTTTCAAGAGCTTTCAGTTTGTGGCATAGGTCAGTCCTAAAAATAGCCAGGAACATAGACAGGAACATTTTTGTTTTTATACAATATTGTTTTTGTACAATATTAGGAGACTAGTTTCTTGTTTCAATTGTGAAAATCCGATCTTACCTGACACATTTATGTGCCAGAAGACTGTTCTGGCACAATTAATACTCAATCTATAAGAATAAGCGAATGGTTTCCGACGATGACTCATGAATCAATCTCAGACACTTAGGTGATGTTAATAATCCTTATACCCTTCTATTGCAATGTCGTGAACCCTCCTGCAACTTTTTCTGATCTTGATACGTTCCGGTACTTTGTTTTGCTTAGATTAGCTCTGATCAACTGTTACCGTTGACAGATGCGCATATTTGATGCTATCTGTCTCAGAAAGGATAAGAAGTATCGATTCCAGAAGAATTAATTTGGAATGCATTACTTACGGAATCGATTACAACATTATTTACGTAATCGATCTTGACGGTTTTACGTGGAAAAGAAACGATCAAAGTCATTGCGGTGAAAGGCAAATTAATGCACTTTTGCAAAACCAAAATCTTGATGTGCATTTTGCTAGTGAAACCAATTACCATGTGGTAATTAGGCGTGATAGACCTAATGCGATACAAGGTGAAGGATTAATAATACTAGTAAAGATCTCCGTGAAATACAAGATCATAAATGCGCTTAGGGAAACCAAACTAGATGATATCGGCTCAGAATGGGAACCGGTGAAGAGAACAGTTGCAAGAGGCCAAGACCGAATCTCGGTTGTAGAGCCATTAAAGTAAGTATGTATAGCAGTATTGCATAAAAAACTTGTATTTATAATCAAAAAACCTTTGACCTTTAAAACGAACATTTTCTTTTTATTTTTGAGAAAATATTTATAAATGTTTATAAAAGTTCACCTCATCACATTTTATTGACACTATAAAACGAAGGGGGCGAATGGCTAACAAAGACCTCGGAAGGTGGTGGCACCCGATTTGTCACTTCTGCCAAAACCCGAGAAGAGTCACTGCAGACGAACAACTACCAGCTCTATTAGCAAGTCCTAATCCCACCTCGCCGTGGTGTCCCCTGGGGTACTTCTTCGGAAGGAGCTAACGGGAGACGGTCGAATGGCGCGTTCTCTGCGCCACAAAACAGAGTTTTAAGTCGGTTGGGCTGAGGGTTAGCAACCCGCTCCCATAAAACACACAATTGCTACGAATCGGCAAACATTGCCTCGGAACCTTTGCTTTTCGAAACAGGACACGAATCGGATCATGGAATGTGAGAACTCTGCTTGCTGATGGACGGCTGGATGAAGTCCTCAACGAGATGAACCGCTATAAAATCAAGGTCATGGGACTCAGCGAGACCAGATGGCCCGATGCGGGGGAACATATCTGCCCAAACGGTGAGTCCTTCTTATATTCTGGCAGAAACGAAACTGAAAACCGTAGGAATGGCGTTGGGGTAATACTCACCAAGGAAGCCAGGTCCAGCCTCATTAGCTGGTCACCAGTTTCTGAGAGGATTATTACCGTGCGCTTATGTACCAGGCTAAGAAGTACTACGATAGTCCAATGCTACGCTCTGACTGAAGACGCAGAAGATGACATCAAAGACGAGTTCTACA
Organism: Thereva nobilitata; assembly: GCA_963855945.1. Taxonomy (NCBI): domain Eukaryota; kingdom Metazoa; phylum Arthropoda; class Insecta; order Diptera; family Therevidae; genus Thereva; species Thereva nobilitata. The sequence continues at coordinate 150,375,161 of OY979694.1, forward strand.
TGCGACTGAATGAGGTTTTTCGCTCTATTCCAAGGGGAGACATCATTGTTTTGATGGGTGAATTAAACGCCCAGATCGGCCCCAACAACACCGGCCTTGAAAACACAATTGGAAATCAAGGCCTAAGCCAAGATACCAATCACAATGGTGAACTTTTCGTTGACTTTTGTAGTTCCCATCAACTCATGGTAGGTGGAACTTAGTTTTGTCACAAGAAGATACACAAGGAGACCTGGGTATCGCCCGATGGTAGAACGAGAAATCAGATAGATCACGTGGCCGTCAGTCGCAGATGGCGAACTATTCTGGAAGTGACCACCATTTGGTAGTAGCAACTATCCGCCTAAAAATCGCTGCAATCAGAAACGTCCAACGCGATGCCATAAACCGTAGACGGTTTAACGTAGACCTTCTGCGTGAGAGCACCAAAAAGCGAGAATTTGCTGGCAAACTGCAAGAAATCTTAAACCAGCAAACCGTTTCTGACGACACAAATATTGAAGAGCTGTGGAGCACAACAAAGAGCGCTATAATAACAGCAGCGGAAACAAGCAGGGGCGGATTTACACAATTCCCGCCTAAGGGCTGGAAGAGATCTGCCGCCGCACCACCGCTCTTACATCATCCATCAACCAGGTTTTTATAATCACTGCTAACAACAATACCACACAAATACTAGCCTATCGCGAAAAACGTGAAAACTAAATTTAAACTTAGGTTGAATAAATATTATTTTTGTTAGGGGGCATCCATAAATTACGTGAGGTGATTTTGGCGATTTTTCGACCCCCTCCCACCTTGGTGAGATGTCGTGAGATTTGGTTCGAGCCCCTCCCCCCCTCAATTTCACGTGAGATTTTTAAAATTTTAACAAATTTGTAGGATTGACACTATTATGCGTAGCGTAAATACCTTAATCTGTGCTTGATTGGGTTGGATTTATTTAAAAAAAACATAATTTGTGTTGAAGAACAGTACCACAAAATCATAACAGCACCAACTCGGCATGCACCCAATATAAACTACAATACCTGTGGATTACCATTTAGCAGGTGATTCTGCCTATCCTTTAGAAACCAACCTCATGGTGCCTTACAGGGATAATGATTTCTTAACAAGAGAAGAGAAAAAATTCAATTCTAGTTTGAGCTCAACTCGGGTATTTGTAGAGAAAGCATATGGAATATAAAAAAACTTTAAAATTTTACAATATATTGACGTCCGAAGGTTGACTTTGGCATCCACTGATTCGTTTTTAGAGAGTAACGACTTGACTGTTTGAATAGTAATGGTAGAGCCATTTATGACTCTGGAGATATACAAACTTCGGAGCATACTTCTATAGACGTCATCTTTGGGTAAAAAACCTGTGACTGAATGACCCAGGGGGGTTATCCTGGAATGCGATTCGAAAGTCATGAAATTCGGAAATAAGAAAATGGTATCCTCCAACGCCTGTTATCGGATTTCAGTCCGCGAGTAAAGCCATTGCCGCATGCGCTGCATTTATTTGTTTGTTTTAAAATATTCTAAAAACTCTTTAAATATTCTTGAAACAATTTATTGTTCGCATCAAAATGTCAAATTAAGTTAATAAATGAAGTTGGTTGGCTGAAAATAATTTCTTTTCGAAGATTAATCAGGCATCGCTACTAGCTTCCGTTTGCTTCGAGTCAAGTTGGTTTCGTATCGCCTTAGAAAAGCGGAGTCTGAAGTCACAGCCAGCTTCTCAAATTGACGTTTGAGCCGCCTGTGCATCAGGATACAGATTCAAGAAGTGCTGATCTGTTAGACTTCCATTCTTCACAACTTTCGACAATGATAACAAAAGGTTTTCAAAATCTATCTTGGCCTTGGCCTCTAGTAGATATGTCAGAGCAGATGGTCGTCGATTCAAAATTCGAGTGCTGTAAGAAGCTTAGATAACTAATTATGTCGTCTGGTGCAAATGTCTGCTTTTTGTAGTGACAATGCACCGCAGATAGCATGTGTTCTGACTGATGTGAAAAGAGCCGATTCTTAATATAATCTCTATGATTGCAGTAGGATTGGGTACATTATGCACTTGAGATACTTAGGAGGACATTAGGTTCCAGGTTTTTCAATTTTTTTGCCTTTTTGTTTGTTTGTTTAATTTGGCCTTTTTGTTTTGTTTAAGCTTAGACCGCCACACTTATTGTAGGGTCGCAATCTGTCCAAAAATGGTCGTATAAGTCAATGCATACATTACTTTCGCAGTTTTTCCCAGAACATTGTATAAAATGATAAGAATTTTTCATCACGTCATACACTCTTCATTCCCAGATATTTAAATTATTTTCTTTACTTTTTTTTGGATGTTCCAGTCGGATGGTATTTAAAACAGTGAACAAATACAGTGTACGGCAGTGCAAAATTTTTATACCCAATTGCTATTGAGTCGAAATATAGTAATAGTATCACGTATACTTTTTATGTAATGGATTCATTATTCCTTCTCTATTTGCAATATGTATTGATAAAACCTTTCACCATGTTCTTCTGATACTGCACCAAGATTTTCGTGAATGAAATCTAAGTGCGGGTCCGAAAAGACGATTTTAAAGATTTTCTCATTTACAGATATTGTACTTAAAATAGAAAAAAGCAAAAAGATATTAAGAAATATTGCAAAAAAAATTACAGAAAAATCTAAAAATACCCATTTTGAGGGCTAAAACCCCCTAAAAAGTGGGCTTTTCGGGGTAGAAAATCGGTAGACTTTATAACCCCTTATTAAGAAGCCTAAAAAGAAGCTCTCTGCCAATTTTCAGCCTGTACCTAATTATTTCCGCTATATCGCTTTTTTCGGCTTAATTTACCTGTACTATTAATTTAACCCAGTTTTCTCGCGATTTTACACTGTTTCTTGCGGAAAAAAAATTACGTGATATTTGCGGAGACCCTCCCCCTCCTCCACGTGAGATTTGGTGAGATTCGGCTCGACCCCCTCCCCCCCTAAACACCTCACGTAATTTATGGACGCCCCCTTATTTAAGAGTTATAACGGGCATTTCCCATCACCGATTAAAGATAAACAATTTTTATTACATTTCAGGGTCTGGTGACGGAAAATGTCAGCAGTAATTCCTTAAAAACATAAACTCACCATCAACAACAATCATTTAAAATCCTTAAATTCCTCAGGCGGCTCTCAGTCATTGTTGATCTAGAGTAGTTTTTGATTCTTTTAAGCACAGAGAATGACCTTTCTGCCGAACAGTTCGTCGCGGGGATGACCAAAAATAGTTTTAATGCAATGTGTACAGTAAATTGTCTCTGATTACTACCTTCTTTATGACATGTGGTTTCAAATTATCATTCGTTCTCATATATACGTTGTCCGGTTAAAATATAAAAAAATGTTTTGAAAATTTGCCGCCCCTAAAAATTTGCCGCCCTGGGCTGAAGCCCCTATAGCCCCCCCCTAAATCCGCCACTGGAAACAAGTATTGGTTATGTCCAAAGAAACCAGCAACACTGGATCTCGGTCACAACCTGGCAAAAAATTGAACGCAGAAGGGCCCTAAAAAATAACGTGAACTCTACAAGCGACCCGGAAAAACGACAACAACTTGAACGGGAATACTCCCAATTGCACCGGGAGGTAAAGAGAAGTGTCCGGCGTGATAAAAGGCGGCAGATAAATGAGCTCGCAGAGAAAGCGGAAAACGCGGCAAACACAGGCAACAGTAAAGTGCTGTACCAAATCACTAAAAAGCTCTCGGGAAAGCACTCTACTAAAAAGCATGCCGTAAAGAGTGCGGATGGAAGGCTGCTGTGCAGCGACGAGGAGCAACTCCAAAGATGGAGAGATTACTTCTTCGCCGCCCTGAATGGTTCATTTACACAGGAACCTCAGGAAAACAACAACAACAATGCACAGCTAATAAGAATCACCACCCGTACGCCATCCAAGACTGAAATAGTAACCGCAATTCATGCAATGGCCAATGGTAAAGCAGCTGGAAAAGATGGCATCCCGCTACAGCCAATCCTGGAAATAGCATGGAACACCTGTACCTTTCCGGAGGATTGGACGGAAGGTATCATAGTCAAAATACCAAAAAAGGGGGACCTAACAATATGTGACAACTGGAGAGGCATCTGTCTATTATCTACTGTGGGCAAAATCTTGTCCCACATATTACTATCAAGGATAAGAGAGGCAGTAGATCGAACGCTTAGAAGACAGCAGGCTGGATTCAGAAAAGGCCGCTCCTGCATAGACCACATTAACACCTTGAGAATCATAGTGGAGCAGTCTACTGAATTCCGATCCCCCTTTACCATGCTTTCGTAGACTATGAGAAAGCGTTCGACTCGGTTAATAGGAGCTTTATATGGCGAGCTATACGGCAACGTGGACTGCCGGATAAAATAATAGAATTGATAAAAGCTCTATACAACAATTCCAAATGCAGAGTTCTTCACAATGGAAAACTATCCGACAGCTTTGAAGTGAGATCAGGAGTACGGCAAGGATGCCTACTTTCGCCATTACTATTTCTTATAGTAATAAACGACATCCTTGTCAGCGCTCTAGGTACTAGAACAGGTGGCATACAATGGGGATTGTTAGACCGCCTTAAGGACCTCGACTACGCGGATGATATCTGTTTGCTGGCCCACAGACACCAGGACCTCAAAAACATGGTAAACAGTTTGGCAACAGAAAGTAGCTCGGCGGGCTTAAGGTTAAATCGGACTAAAACAAAAGAAATACGGATAAATGCAAACACCCTTGAACGAACAGCGCTAAATAACCGCGACGTGGAACTGGTAGATAAATTCTGTTACCTCGGTAGTATTATTACCGAAAACGGCGGTACAGAAGAAGACGTCAGTTCCAGAATAAATAAAGCAAGAAGCGCATATGCATGCCTGTTTCACATATGGAGATCGACGGAAATCTCAATTAACACCAAATTGCGGCTGTTCAACTCCAGGCAGTTCTTTTGTACGGTTGCGAAACATGGAAAGTCACCCAATTCATCACAGGGCGCCTACAAGTTTTCATCAATAGATGCCTACGTCGTATCCTAAAAATCCGCTGGCAAGATAGAATTTCAAATGAAGAACTATGGCGCCGTGCCGGCCAAGAAAGGATAGACGACCAAATCAGGCGAAGGAAATGGAATTGGATTGGCCACACCTTGCGACGCGAAAACGAGAATCTAGTCAAACAGGCCCTCGACTGGAATCCGCAAGGAACCCGTCGAGTCGGAAGACCTAGAACAACGTGGAGGAGAACCCTATTAGCAGAGGCCGCAACAACCGGGAGATCCTGGTCAGAGCTGAGAGCTGTCGCGCAAAACAGAGTCCGCTGGAGGGCAACTCTTTCCGCCCTATGTCCCATGAGGGATTAAAGGAGCAATTAGTTAGTATAAAACGAACGATTTCTTTTTATTTTCGAGATAATATTTATAAATTATAATTATAATATATTTATTTTTAAGGAAATAGTTATAAATGTTTATAAATGTTCACCTCATCACATTTTATTGTTTTACACCTTTTCATTTTTAGTTTCAAGTGAGATAACGTTTTTAATATTTTTTAAAACAATTTTAACACTAATTAATTAAGTACCGTGCCAGTAAGTACCGTGAAGCAACCGCCACCGTCCGGAATTAACTTTCGCTCGGATTTTTTTGTTCGTCTACTCACGATTAAAATTTAATTAAGACTCTTCGTATCTTTTCAAAAATTATTTCATTACCCTCAAGAACTGTCCAGGTAATTGTTTAGTTGCAATTTTACATGCAAAAATTGCTGGATTGCACTTTTGGATTCCCACATTTTGGTTGCAAATGTTTAAATGTTTGCGAAAATTATCTCGCTGACGAAAAAGCTCAAGTTGCTTTTGTCCTCGTCGTTTCCCGTGAAGGAAAGTATCCTATTACAACTTGGATTTGTCATGAGATAATTTTTGTAAAATTTTCCGTTTAGGACTTTTGGTTTTTTTTTGAAAATATTGAATTTAAGAAGTTTTCCGTTAAGGATTTTCCAATTTGTGAGAAATTTGGGAATGTCAAGTTTTTATACATAACAGCAGGAAATCGACAAGTTCCGGCAATCAGTTGCGTGCATTATATAAATTCCGCTGTCTAGTGGTTATGTCTATGTAATTGAGGTGTACGTAGACCCAACTTCTCAACTAAGGTTATTTTTGGATGAATCAGATGCACTGCCTAACTACAGTGCCCTATGCAGTGAACATTACAGACTCGAAATAACAATTATGTCCCTGGCGATTCCATGGTATTTTTAGAATTTGGCGAAGTGCATATTTTTTCATCCCAGAACATATCTTCTTCTTTAACGGCTCTACAACCGGGATCCGGTCCTGGCCTCTCGCAACTGTTCTCTCCGCCGGTCCCGATTCTGAGCCGATGTCATCCAGTTTGGCATCCCTATGCTCTGAGCGTCCTGGTCTACGCCATCCTTCCAGCGGAGGTTGGGTCTCCCTCGCTGTCGCACCCCATAAGTCTTACCGCAGAACATATACTGCCAAAAATTCAAGAAAAACATAGAAAGGTCAATATAGAAAAACTTATCTACTTCTTCAACGACTAAGAGCTGGTTTAGACGGTGCCTCACGAACGTTTAGTGATGAAGGGAGTAGTGCAGATTATGAGAAGTATCACTCCACTTCTCCCTTTATCCACAAAGTTCGTGAGGCACATGCGTTGGAGCGCACCGTCTAAACCGGCTCTAAAATCTGGCCAACAATTAGATCGATTTATATCTGAAAGATATGGGCAACCTCGTCGTACAAATGATGGACAAGATTATACCAAGGGTAAAGAACAAGAACAGCACCGAGTTTGTACAAAAATCGAATGTTGACGAAACTGAAAGCCCTTTAACGAGAGTTCCAAGATAGACGGAGTCCAGAGGGGTGCATTTGACGGGCACGGAGAAAAAAGCTTTCGCAATCAGCGCAGCCCACGAGACGATGCTGCCTAACATGGATGGCCCCAGGCGGGGCACGTTATCTTTAAATGCCCGAGGTTTTCGGAGCACAGGACTGTGCTAGAAGCAGCCATCGAGATGCAGAGGACACCGCGGAACATCCTGGACCAGATGATGAGGTCGGAGGATGTGTGGAGAATGGTGGAAGTGGTGCTGAGGGCCATCACCAGAGGATTAAGCAGTACAACAGCTTCAAATATATGCACCTTAACCAGGCTCGGTGCGCCTGAGTAAAAATTTTACTTTTCCAAAAGCAGACCGCTACAGGCACGTATCAATAAAAGACGCACCGAATAGTCCAAACGAAGCACGGCACGCTCACAGTTTTTCTAGACTAAAGGGAGCAAAATTGGAACTTTAAGAAACTGTGACCATAAAGGTGCCATTAGCATACTCAACAGACCGGTTTTAATTCGACTGCGTAGGTCAAGCAGCATTAGCGGTGGTAAGTTCTTAGCTGGGAGACCGGTTGGTAAAACCACACTCGCGTTAGAAATTGTCGATTACGAATTCATTTATATCTGTAACAGGGGCGTGCATACCTCTAAACTGGAAGCGTTTTTAGATTTTTGTGTCTGTAGCGGGGGCGTGCATGACGGTGTAGCAGGCGTATTTTCTAATTTTGTAGCGTGGTAAGACAATATTTTGTTTTGGATTCGACACGATTCTTCATTGCCCAATCAAGATGGAGTTCGGTGTCCCTACTGATAGAGGTGGAAATTCGGTTGTTGATTTGCATACGATGAAGACACACTGCTATTGGTATTCTAGGTATGCTATTTCTACCTCATCTAATGAGAGGACTTTCCATTTGCCTCGAAACTCGAAACTCGTCCTGCACCACAAAAATTGAAGTAGCCTTTAATGATTCCGTATGTTTTGTTTATAAGTTACACTGTTTTGACAAAAATTCACGATTTCTGATGTTCGTTTTGGGCTGTTGTTTAAGCGTTCAGGGTAAGAATAGGCTTTTACCTCTATTTTAAGATGCCCCGCAATATCGCAAATCTACATACTCATATTTCAACCATTTTGTGCAACTCTCAGAATTATTAAGAAATTAGCGTTTCTGCATTTTAAATAAATACCGTTCTTTCATCCTCTAGGTAGTTCTACTCTCTTCTCTGTTGAACTGCAAGACTCTTCTTGTTGAACTGCATTGTAACGATTCAACGAGCATCTTAAAGAAACGCCTTTTCGACCTATTAGCTTATACAGCTGTTTTGAGCATATTATATAAAAAATTAAGAAACATTTTAATCTTCTTTATTAATTCTTTTTTATTTTAACTGTTGCTTTTGTACCTGGTGTTTTTTTCTTCCTTAATTTATTCCTTCTTACTTTGTTAATTTTGTTTATTTGTGATAATATAATTTCCATTTGTTTAATTAATGTACAATAATTTAAGATTTTTAGTCTTTATATACTTTGTAAATTCATAAATAAAACAAAATAAAATTAAATATTTCGCTGCACAGGACAGTATGTCTTATACGAGCAGTAATCAAGAATGTTATAGCGCGATAATTGTTGCACGGTCCTCTTATCACCTTTCTTGTGTTAAATTCACAGAATGCGTCTAGTTTTCTAGTATCGCTTTCTGTTTTCATACTTGCATAACTATTTCACGAATCGCATTTGATAAGCTCTGTGTGTGGATCCCGTCGACATCAGGTCACTTATTTCGGTATAACTCTTTGCAAAATCAAAAAATGTAAAAACTGTAATAAATTTGTTTACATATATCTCATTAGAGAACATCTGCTCCTCCTTATTTTATCATATTCCATACGAGCATTTAGTAGGAAAAGAAATGATGTACAATTTCCGTTAACACGAAATATGAATAACTTAACACCTTCCTGTGTAAGTAAAATCTTAACAAATCTTTATAAAAAAATCATGTTAACACCATCCATTCGTAGAATAACCGAACACCGTCTAAGCAACTGCAGCAGGTCAGGGTTCATAACTTGCTTGACTAATGCCCTTTAATTACCAATCTTTGTACAAATAGAAGTCGTCCCATAATAACAAATCGTTTTTCATATAAGAGGGTAATGAGACACTCAACTAAATTTGTAAAATAAGACGAATAGCATAGACGCCCTGATATCCGATAGCCCTGGTACTCCGGTTGGACCATCTGGTCCAGAGAAAAAATTTCATTGACAAGCCCGCCCGCCGTTATCTAGCGCTGCTGGTTTTCATTCAGTGCCATGCTCGAAATGGAAATGATTAACAAACTCGGAATGGAAGTAACAAGTGCAAACATTGGGCGTCATCGAAGTTATCGGCATATGTGTCAATATCGTTGATTTAATTAGCCAACAAAATAGTTTTTCCAGCCATACGAGAAGCACCATTAACAAAGATCCACTGAGCGGGCGAACAGCCCGGGGCTAAATGAGTATACGCTGCCCTTAAGCCATTGAGGGTCCTTAATAGTAAATATGATTATATGAAGGGCTCGCTTCGTTCATCGATTACGCAACACGCTACTCAAGTGGAGAGCCCATGTAATGAAGGGTCTTTGAGATCGACACCAAGTCAGTAATCTGGTGCATGTGGTCGGATTATTGACATCCGAACAGATGTCCGCCATGATGCAATTCGTGTTTGATATATTTCCATCCCTTGGTTCAGATAAACATACCCGATCGGGTGTCCTTTATAAAAACGCAGCGGGAAAACCTTGCAGGAAACAGGAAGGAGTCAGTGACAATTTGCATAATAGTACAAATTACTGGGAAAAGGGAACAATATGATATTCAGCGATTTTGTGGGAATCAATTACCAATTGTGATTTAATATAATCTTTAAAAATAATAATTCCAGGAGTGCTGCTTGGTAATTTAATCAAGGAATAATTAAGTCAAGGAATTCATAAGCGAATATTTATAATGCCGAAGAAGCTCTGCGCAAGGTTAATGCCTCGTGCACAATGAGAAAGTGAAATTATTTTGTGTTTCTTCTCGCTCATTCCTCTTCCGAAATTCAGAACTAACTAGTGACATCTTTTTGTCGCACTGGTGAATACGCAGAATTGTTATACCAAGTTGGTGACAAAATTCATTTGAGAACTTTATGAGTGCATATTTTCTGAAAAGTAAGTTATAGTCTAGTAGTGGATAGATAGCGGTAAAAATAGAGTATTACCTCCGAATTCTTTCGGACAGCACCGATTTTTATGAAATTTGGTAATTAAGCTTATCTTACCCTCCTCTTCAAAAGTTATATGTTCCTGATGTGTGCTTTTTTTTAGGGGGTGAAAACTACTCCTTTTGACAAAAAAAAATCTAAAAACAATATTAAGCAATATTTTGATTAAATCATGTTTAATTATGTAAAATAAACTTTCTTTCATATAGTATACTTGAATGTAATTTATGATTAAATTAAATGTTTCAACCCTTACAAACCACATGACAAATTTTCACTGTTTCTTTAGAATTGAAGTAGGAACACGAAGATATTTTTTTCCAAAACTTTAAGTTGGTGGAGTTGATGATTAAAAATGCTAATGAAATTTTATAGACAAATAATAACAATTTATAAATACACCACTGCAAATTTTAAATATACCACTACATAGAGTGACTCAAGATCTTCAAAATCGACGTATATAATTTTTTTGTACGACTAATGGTTTCGAAGATACAGTAATTTGAATGGTCGGCCGCGCGACGTTTTTTGAAATTTCTTGCAATTTACAACCGTGCATATCTTCTGAAAAAAAAATCGCAATTTTTTTTCCGAAATATGGGTCCCATTATTTCATGTGTAGGCATTCTAGTCTGCAAAATTTAAAAAAAATCGGTATCATTAGTTTCAATTTTTACCGAAAAACGTCCGGTTTGGTAAGGAATGACCGATACAGGGGTGTCGGGGTCAAGGAATCTATTTCTGATGTTTAATTTTATTTACGAGTGCCGCTAGAGGGCGCAAATTTTATCCATATTTTGTAAGTTTTATCACTATTTTTTAAAAAAGTATTTTCCTTACCATGCCTTGTTAAGCATGTACTTGAGGCAACGTCTATTAAAATTTCTTGGCTGTTACAATGTGCAATTACCGAGACCCTGATCAAAGTCAAAGGTCTGGCCTTAACTTAAAAACAATTGGATATATATGCTTAGTATTACATTTTTGCCTGTGAATTATATCCATGAGAGGAAAAATTTAAACCCTTTCATTCCAATAAGCAAATTGTAATTTTATTGAAAATTTATGTTCTAAAATTACGCCTCTTACTGTACAATTACAGTACAAAGGGTTAGGATTTTTTTAGTACATAACATTGATAAATGGGCAGTTCTACAAAAACAGGAATTTTAGTGGGGTCGGCTCGTGGATTCATCATTTTACAAGCTATGTCCTTAAAGTTTAATTCAAATAAAAGTTTACATCGGTTTCTAAGTGGGTATTCAAAATCATTTATTTCAAACAAGTATTTATAGCTCAAAATTAGCTCCAAATAGTGAAAATGAGTCAAAATTATCACTTCCCTGTGGGGCGATATTACAAAATCCAAAGTTTAAGCCCAAATTCTGGCGTTTAACAAGCAGTTTACTTAAAGAACTTTAAGCAAAAAACTTCAATCATAAGTTTTTGTTTGCCAGAAAAGCTGTAAGGTTTATATAGTTCGATTTTTTCGCCAAGATTTTCTTCAACTAATAAGAGGCGAAACGCATTTTTATCACTTCGCTGTCATCTAAAAATCCGATAAAATCACCTATAAATTGAGTAGCAAACGAATTTGCAGCTTTGGTGATTGAAAGAAAGAGGTGAAGTCAGCATAGTAACGGCTATGTGTTGTTTCAGTCGGTGAGCGATTAGTGAGTTTAGTGGAGATTTTGGAGTTCGGGTCAGTCAAAATCTCACTGACATGTCACGTAATTACGTTTCAACTAGATATTATTAAATTTGAATTAATTGTACGTATTTGCTTCAATTACACTGATCATTGGTGCATAATATATTTATGATAAAATACAGCATTCTTATGGATTTGAGACAAAATCATTTAAATTATCACTTCCCTGTCGACATAGATCGACTGTGGGCATTTCCGAATAAGCTTTGTGAAATATTGTGCAAAACAAGGAGCCAAAGTCGACGATATACTTGGGGAATCAGACTCGGAAAGAAATAATATTTAAAATAAATAAAACTTAACATTTGCTCGAATACTTTTTCTATACTAACCTCACTTCCCTGGTAGGCATTTTTGTACATATTTAGCTTTCTATTCTCAGAAATTTTAATAGATATATCACTTAAAGGCAATACTTATTATAATGTTTACCGAAAAATCTCTTTTAAGTAAAATATTCGTCACTTTCCAGTGTCTATTCTCACTTCCCTGTCATCCAAAAACTTAAAAATGCTATAACTTATAGAAATTCAAATACTTTGACTGACGTAGAATGCTATCATTAATCTTCGTTATATCCCATTTTTAATTTAGAAATACATTAAAAAAAACGAAGGGCCAAAAATAATTTGATTTTATTCCAGTTTTTTTAGAACTCCCCATATACATGCGGGCATATCTAGGGATACGGAATCGGTACTCGATTCTTTACTAATATGCGTATTTAGTTTCGATTCTATTCATTTCAGTACTCGATACTTTTGACCGAGTGATTTTACTCATATCATTACTTATAGGGTGGAATCGAGTACTGAGTAGGTAGAATTTGCTTTCAAGGCCGAATTCAAGCTAACTGCAAGTTTTTCTCAGTCATAAATAATTTCCATATAAACGCTTTACGCATTATGTACTTGTGTATCTGTCTCAATTAAGGATAGTTTAGGGACGTTGAAGGCCCTTCTACACCCCAAACGCGAAGTGGAAACGCAAATTGGAACTGTTTAAAGCTCAGATATTTGAATGCTTTTCTCTCTGTTGCACGAACGTGGGTTCCGGACAAAGAGATATACATACAAATTTCTGTGCGATAAAAGGGCTCTAATTAGCATTTTGGGATGTAAACGGACTTTTATAGGTCTCATCCCGAGTAAAAATCAGATTCGCCCGTTTTTAGCATGAAACAGGCACGGACAGCACCAAAACCACTGCATGGCACCCACAACAACCACGGTACGCCTAAGTAAAAATTCTACTACATTTCAAGAAAAGGCGAATCAAATAGTCCAAACCAAACGAAGCACGGTACGTTCACCCTTTTCTAGACTAAAGGAGCAAAATCGGAGCCCTAAGAAATTGTTTAGGACGAAGAAAACGGGTAATTACCTTGGTGACTGTAGATGAGAGGGTGCCATTAAGCATACTCAGTAGACCGGTTTTCGTTCGATTGGCTAGGTCCAGCAGCATTAGAGTACTTAGTTGGGGGACCGCTTGGTAAAACGACACCCACGTTTGAAATTGTCGATTACGGATACATTCATATCTGTAAAATAGGCGTGCATACTTCTGGCGGGCGCATTTAGATTTTTATGTCTGTAGCGGGAGCGTGGATACCCTGTGTGGCAAGCGTATTTGTTCGCTATCCGTGCTAGTTTTAAAAAATTAACGAATTAAATAATTTTTACTCGGGATGTAAGCTACATAAGTATTTGTAATCTGTCGCAGCCGAAAAGGCAGTTGGCAGAAATGTCAAGAAAAGTACTCATCGATTCTTAAGGAATCGAGTACTTTAAAGGAGTAAAAAGTACTCATTGAGTAGTTTTCTTTCGATTCTACTCGTGAGTATTTAATCGAGTACTCTTCACCGATTCCGTATCCCTAGGCATATCTGTTTAGATGTGTTTCTGAATGGCGTAATATTGTCCAGATTAATACAATTTACATGAATCCATAATTTCATTGAAAAATGCGATTGGTTTTTTAACGATAACTTCCTCAATTTTGAAGATATCTAATCGCTACCAAATTCAATTTGCAAGGGCTATAAGGCAAAGGAACTGTCTTGAACACTTACTTTTTGAGATTTTAAAGTTTAAATGGCTCGTGAAATGTGGTCCTCGCACTCACATGCGAAATTACAATGAAAATATCTCAATTACTTTTCATCGTACAGAATCAAAACAAAAACCAAAATTTTCTTCAAGAAAAGCCCTTTTTTTTGTATCTCTGCATTTTTTTCTTATCTCACTAAGTTTTTTAGTTATTGCGGAAAAAAGGAATTTCTTTCAAAAATTTCAAAATTTATGACTACCCTAAATCGATTTTTTTTTCAAATATAGGCTTTTTAAACCATTCAAACTTTCAGAACATATTGTTAATACCTAAACAAAGTTAATTGTACATGGGTTTCGTTTACTTTCAATTCTTTCCGTTGTTGCTTTTTTTGCCGAAAATGGAGACAACCATATCATTTTCATCATAACTCCGTAAATTTTGATGCTAATGAATTTTTTCCAAAGCTCATTTTAAAGGTCTTTTCAAGCACCTACTTTAAATAAGGTCTTATAAGTTTTTCCGCAAAAATTCGTTGTTTTGACTTTATTTAACGTCGAATGGTTTTCGGCGAGCAAACGGTCATCTTTAACGACTCATAACTCGAGTTCTGTTTCATCTACAGAAATAAATAAACCAATCGATTCGTTATTCTAAAAGCTTCATTTGTACTACAATTGTTTTTTTGAAAAAATTGTAGGGTTTTTAAGTTATTCGTGAAAAACCGCTCTAAAACATGCGTTTTTTAGATGAAAAATCAACAATTTCAATCGCGAATAACTCAGAAAATATTAATTTATAGAAAACCATTCATACAACAATTTATGCTTTCAATCCGGTGAAGGTCGCTCTTCTACGTATCTTAGACTATTAGGGATCTGACATTTTGATCGAGACAATAAAAACCATCCATTGACATGGCATTTTTCGAGATATGAATTTTCATACACAGATGAAGTGTCTCAATGAACTCCTTACTTTCTGTATTTTGGATAGCTGGGACCCGGTACCCAACGTTTAAAGTTTAGTTGAATTTTGAAGGTTTGGATTGATTTTAAATGTTTAAACTTTAAACATTTAAAATCAATCCAAACCTTCAAAATTCAACTCTTCTTAACCATTAACGAAAAACCAACTATTCCTATAAAAGTGGGAGTCATTAGATTCAAAATACATTTATTTGAACTATGACCAAAATTGCCTGTGTATTCTGTTAAAGCCATGAACCTCAAAAGATTTAAAATTAATGCAAAGCACCATCCAGCACTCGAAATTCGAGGGCCATTTTCTATAGCTTTTTTTAATTTAAACTTCTAGATTTTTGTAATAACAAAATTTTTCGAGAACAATAAAACTAAATTGAAAAATGAAACAAATTTTTTATAGTTGGAAAAAGCAATGCCAAAAAACTAACTTTTATTATCTCTTAATGTCACATATTGCAAAATTGCGTTCATATATTCGAATTAAATGTAACAGATGCCATACGTTTCATAGGGAAATTAATTGTACAATTATTTTCTAATGTTTAGCGTTCTTTTGTGCCGGCTATAAATAAAATTGCGATTCTGCAGTTTTTTGAGCTCGGGGCTACACGGTGAAACAGTTTTCAATATTGTTGGAGAGTTTAAACTCCACTGGTGCCACAAAACAAGTGCTTCCCGTTTAATTATATGATCTTCAAAATTAAATTGTTCATAACCAATAACGAAAAACCAAGTATTCCTATAAACGTCCGAGACATTAGATTCAAAATGCATTTATTTGAAGTGTGACCAAAATTACCTATATGTGTTTTGTTAAAACTACGAACGTTAAAACATTTAAAATAAATCTGCAATTGCTTGGCACCTGGGTTCTCATCTGCAATGTCACTGACTCAGGTTTTATTTGTTTACCCAGCCTCTTCCCGTATTGCAGAATCCTAGACTTATACCTAAAAATTCAGAGGTGATGGGTTTCTTTCCTTCTTATCCATTATACATAAATCATCCCACATTTCCGTTTCTCCTTACCATCTTTCAAAAAAAAAACCTTGTTGAACCGATTGCTTAGAGAGCTTCAGGATACATTATATTCAATGTTTTTCCATTTGTAGCTAGAATGTCAAGATTCTCCGATTTTCCAACTCTTGAAGACCCTACATATAGCTAACCGGGAAATGGCACTTATTTGGCAAAATCCTTCCGCCATATTGGCCTCACAATTTTGAATAAGTTTTGATCATAAATTCGTTATTTACTACCTTAAAAACTCCCATATACCGCTTTTAATTGGAATCGTAATACAATTCGCAAACACGTCGGCCATATTGGTGCGGCCATTTTGAATTTAAATTTTGATCATAAAGTCGTTATTTACTACCTTAAAAAACCTCAGATACAGATTTTCATTGGAATCGGAAAACGATTTGCAAATTCGTCGGCCATTTTGAATTTATAAGTTTTGACTATAAATTCGTTATTTGCGGCCTTAAAAACCCCTAGATACCCACTTTTATTGGAATAGGAATAAAATTTGGCAAATTCAACCATATTTCTGCGGCAATTTTGAATTTCGGTCATATTTCGGCGGCCATTTCGAATTTCGAAAATCGGGCTTCGAGGTGCATCATAGGAAACCTCCACGGAACTTCAAGGTCTCCATGACAGCGCCATCTAGGAGTGGCTTTAGAAAGTAATAAAATAACCTATGTCCTAAGTTTAAAAGTAAATAGCACATGGTTAAAATTTCATTACGATCGGTTGCAGGGTGTAGGAGCCTATTGCGAACATACATACATACACACATTCCTTTATATATATTTAGATAGATTCCGTTAATAGAAGAAATCACTTCGTCAATAGAAAAAATCAGTTTTTAATTAGAAAAAATCGTTTTGACATTAATTACTATATATATATATGTAGATTAGGTAAAATTTACTTTAATATTAAATCAACTCCGATCAAACAAAAGTTTTAGCAAAGGTCGAGAATTCCGTGGGCACTTTCTTTAGTGAATATTTTTAATATAACAGCCGTTATTGACATTTTTTAAATTATGACTCAAAGTTGCACTTTATTACGAGGCATTAAGATCCATTGCAGGCTAAGAATTAATTAAAATTAGTCTCTTTTAGTACTAGATTTCGAATTAACTTCATTTTTTGTGCACTTCTACACAGGCACTAAATTGTGCATTAAAATAATTGAGCTATGAAGAGTCATTCGGGGTAACTGAGCGCATTGGGTAAGTGTGCGCAGTGCATGTTCCTCCCAAACGGGGAGCGGAGAAGCAGTGGTTTATTTGGGTCGAAAGGTGGCGCTAGAGTGCCCAACTAATCGCGGTGCGGTGCGGTTGAATGATAACTTTTTTTCATAAAAAACAGCATTTGGTGCTTAAATCCGTAGTTTTTTGTTTAATGGAAAACAGTGTAGCATCAAAATTATTGATTTAACGTCGGTAAGTTGTTTTTTCTTTGAATAATAACATATTTACGCTACGTTTAGAAAAAAAACTTTGAGGTTATATTTGTTTACAATTTATTTTATGAGTATCCATTTGCAATTTGGCGTTCTGGGGAAAGTGTGCGCGGGTAATTGTACGCATGTGTACCCTTGCCCCTTTGGTGTTATTTTTGTTCCTACGTTGTTTTATTGAGAAGTAGGATTTACTTATAGCACTCTTTCATTTTATTTTTTAGTGTCTCATCACCATGCCGCGAAATTATATAAGAAAACACATTAACATGCACCGGTCACTGAAGAGCAAATCTCTCGAGCCAAAGCACTCATAGATCGTGGGAAGATCAAAGAGCTGCTGAAAGTGCCATTGCTATTAGTGAGTGTTGTCTTCTAAAACGACTTCTTAAACTGAATACAGTTGCGTATACTATACGTATACATATGCGTATACTTACCTCATGAACGTGCGCACAGTTACCCGCATGGTGGGTCAAGTGTGCGCATTTCGAGTTTACGTAATTAAAAGCTCACAGAAAAAAAACTACTATGATTTCTATTCTTGTTTTTATTTAAATATTGAGGCTATTATATGATTTATCTCTGAGCCGGTTTTTATATTTCTAACTCTTTCACTTTTTGTGTAGTGAACCATTATTTACCAAAGTGCGCACACTTGAACCGAATGACTCTATTGGATTGTATGAAACCACCTTGTTAAAGAAAATAAAAAGTTTCCTTACTAAAATTTGGCTTTAAATCAAGTGGACCTTTAAAATCGCATTGAGTGGGCAGGAGAATATAGAAGAGAAAGGCCCTATGCTGAAAGTCGTATTTTTAGTCATGTGAAGTGAAGCTATAACGGAATCTTTATGAGCTTCACTTTACATGACAGAAAATATGACTCTCAGCATAGGGGCCAAATTTATACAGGAAATACGATCTTATTTCTTTTTTATATATGTATAAGCTCAGGCCGCCGACTTTTTTGATCAAGTTGTGGATAGTATCAAATTGATCACATACTAATAACAAACCGATATCGATCGAATATAGCTGACATTAAACCAGAGGTGTAAATATGTAAATTTCTTCTTTAGCCAGAGGCTGGGGCTATACTTGTAATTTTCAAATCCTTAATTTGACCCCGCCTGGAATACAACTAGTTTATCTTGCTGTGTGCCTTGCTCTGCTGCTCTCTTAAATTCATTGGATATAACACCATTTGCTCCTCTTTTTACTCATTCAGCCACCGCGTGCGTAGGAAAAAATGTTTTCATCTTTTTCAGCGACCAGACTTCTTCTTATTGAGCTTAGACTTAAGTTTAATTTACATATCCGACGTTTTTCTGAGGCGCCGTTTTTTTTAAGATTTCAGCCAATCAGAAACAATTTCGGTCACGCCATATTGTATTGTTTCTGATTGGCTGAAATCTTAAAAAAGAACGGCGCGGCCGAAAAACGTCGGATATGTAAATTAAGCTTTACACATAGAAAAACCGTGACAGTTTAGGGGTTATAGTGACTACCATCCCAGAGGCCCGTGGTTCAAATACGTTCCGTGCCATGGTCCTTCGTGTTTCCATTTGGCCCGCCTTTACTTTTGAAGTTATAAGAAATTGGATCTATTTCGTACTTTTTTAGTAGGTACTTTTCCACCTAAGCTTACGTTGAAAAGTACCAAATAAAGCCAATTTTAACATCAAAATTTGCTAATATGTACAAAAAGGTCGTAACACAAAAATTGTCCGAATATTATTCATAGGAAATTGTCCAAGCTTTCCAATTTTGGAAAAAAAATATTGGTTAACTGCGTATTTTTTGAAGAAAAAGGTAGTTGAAGTTGACACTTTTGTTAACAAAAAACCAAAATTTTGACCCGTAATTCTGAAAGTTGGTAGGGTAGAACCTTCACTTTTGCAATTTCCGATAAGTATTCTGCGTACGCTGATACCTTATTCATGAAATAGGTCATGGGGTCACAGGGTTATATGCAAAACTCTAAAAAAAACTTCAAAACGCCCTAGCGGCTAAACCGTTCCGATTGTATCTTGAAGTATATCTAACTGTACATTTAACCAAAGCATGCACTACTTCCAGGTGCACTACTTGCTCCCATATTCATTGATGGGTCCATGATTGGCAATTTGAACATATCTTTTTCGCTGAGCCTGGGGAACCGGGAACCTCAGTTCATCAGGCGGAGATGTTAGCTCTACTGCACACGCTAGATCTCTTAGAAGGTCACATGCAGGAAAAGAATATTCTCATAGCACTAACCGAGGAACTGGGCTGGGAGGAGAATGCTTTTTTTAGATCTTAGTCAAGTCTACATCTCTAACGGCCCCAACAAAAACGGGAGCCAGCGTACGCTTATTCAACACTCCTAACGTGGCCGTGGTGAGTGCGATCAGATGTTCTCTGGGAACAAAGTAGGGCCGACTTCTGAGTTCTAGATTGTGGAACCATACTCTGCCATTAGGGTTTATAAGGAACGCCGCGAATCTCAGCTTTTCAAAGTGTTTTATTTCAAAACGCTTAAAACGTTTTATTTTGACGTCACCCATTTGATTTACATTGTAGAGAACTTTTAAGTTTTTTAAAAGTGTCGACAATGTTAATCAAATGGGTGACGTCAAAATAAGACGTTTTAAGAGTTTTGAAGTAAAACACTTTTAAAAGCTCAGATGTGCAGTGAACGCATCGAGAAATAGCTCTGAGGATCACCTGAAATGGTGTGATATTGTGACAAAGTGTAGTCAGGCTAAAGTAGTTAATAGCAGTACCACAGCAAGAAGAGTGATTCTAAACATGCAGCCGGAGTCCCTCAGCTTGAGAAATCCTGTAGATAACACCAAGAGGTATCCGAAAAGGCAGTGGCATAACTATACCATCTGAGGCCCGTGGCAAATTCATTGAATGGGGCCCTCCCAGTGCAAATCGTCACGTTGTTATTTAATTTTAATAAATCACTTAAGTAGTTACTCAACAGTATTAAGGGGCCTATCCACTATCAGTTTTGCGTGACATGCAAGAATGTCATGTAAGAAGGTTATTTTCCCATCCATTATCATGAATGCAGTCAATCCTCACTTTTAAGCCCGGTATCCAAGGCTCAAGGAATTTGCTCAAGAAAACCCTTGCATTTATTTCCTTAAGAAAAATTAACAACAGTTCAGAAACTTTGACAGTTCCTTTTTTTCATTGCGAACATTACATAAATTGTTTTATGATTGTTTGGAAATAATGAAATTGTTTTAATTAATAAGGAATTAAAAAAGAATTAAAAAAATAATAATAAAAATGAATAAAATGTTATTTTTAATATTGCGGAAAGTTCCTTTTAATTTCACAAAACAGCTGACCTGTCATGTACTCATGAGCCGTTAAAATTCATTCAAGAAATAAATGAATCGGCACTTATTTCTGGAGGAAAAACTAAAATTTTATCATAAGCGATATCTGCGTGTCACTAAATAACACGATATTTCTGGTGTGAATTTCTTGACTCTAGCAGAAAATATTTCTGAACCATTTCTTGACCATTTTTTTACATAGGTTTAAGATAGGCAAAAAATTTATTGAGCCTTGCATACCGAGCTTTAAGGAAAAAGTGGTAATGAAAAGTTGCTGTAGTATGAGTGCTACAGATATGAGTTATACATAGTAAATACGTATGATTTTTAGTGTCCGACCGAAGGTCAGTTTTAGGCCGAAGCCGAAGCCGATGCCGAATGTTCGGCTTTTGCCATAACCTTCGGCCGAAACCGAAGCCGAAGCCGAAGGTTCAATCATACACAGAAATCTTGGTATACTGACTGAAAAATATACATAATAATGAAAATTCTTCACTGTTATTTTGTTTTATAGTCATAGTGCCGAAAATGATTGCAATATGCATTTTAAATAACTAAGTTGCGGCTTTCCAAAAATAATAAACTAAGATTTGTTTATTTTTATTTGAGCAATACCATACGTTTCAATGTCACATTCACATCACACTCTCAATTCTTTTCGTTTTCAGCGACTGGCCTGGCTGGATATAAAAACTTCGGCTTCGGCTAACCTTCGGCTCCTTTGGCCGAAGCCGAATGTGCGGCCGAAGGTGTTTTTTGGCCGAAGGTGGCCGAAGCCGAAGCCGAAGCCGAACCTTCGGTCGGACACTAATGATTTTACCTACTCACTCCGAAATTCACAGTCAGAATGTCGAAATGATTGACAGCAACAGCATCTACTGTCCTTCATGCTCTCATTCACTTAGCTCCGCCCACAGAATTTCAAACACTTTTGATTTTCGTCATGCATGCATCCACTGTCCGGCATGCATGTCTGTCAGCCGTGAATGTCATGCAAGCTTGACAGTGGATAGGCCCCTTTACTAATATTGTGTGTATTTTAGTTAAATATCTAATAAATTTTATTTTCAAAAGCATAGGTATTCCATAATTTTAATGAAATAACAATTTAATATTAACAAGATATTTATTATATACCATTTAAAAAACAATCATTTAAAAATATTGAAAATTGACTAGGTAATCGTGCAGACAGTGGCTAAAAACATAGTTTCTAGGAAAACGCGTTTAAGTTTCGGGTGGGTGAATATTCATTCATGCATTAATTCACCGACGGTCAGCCGCACTTAAGGCCGGCCGCACATTGGATACGAATTTGTATCGTACGTAAACGTACGTTATTGGACGTCCGAACTGAGCGCGCATACTGGTTTTTTCCGTTGAAATGCCAATAGTGACTGTGACCTGTGCACTGTAAAAAAATATGTAAATTCACAGTGCAAATGTATAGTAAAATTACAAATCGTGGTATGAAATACTAATTTACTACACAATTATTGTAATTTTACTATAAATTTTGTAATTTCACATAAAGAAATTGAGAATCTCCAATACTGCAGGACGTAAATGTTGATTACATGAATGTGACCTATAGCTTAACCCAATGTTGTGTATTTTTCTAAATCGTTTATGTAGGAAAATTACAATATTTACTAGTATTATTTATCAATGTTACTTCTGTACACAGCCAAACTTGTTCTTCTTGTAACAGCCAAAAAATTTTTGATAATTTTTGTACAATGATTCACATTCACAGCTTCAAGCTGCAGTGCTCAAATAAAGCAAAACTCAGCTGAAGCTTGTAGTTTGAAGCTTGCAGTTTGACGCTTGAAGCTTTCATTGCGAATCGGTCCTTGCATGGTGAGCAAAATGCTATTTTTATGTATAGGGAGAGGGCATACACAAAAGTATGAAGTGAAAGTTCCAATACTGATTGCATTTTTACATCCCAAAAATAATGTATATTTACTGCACAGTTGGTACAAATAAGTATAGTAGAATTGGAATATTCCTAATAATATATATTGCAAATTTACAAAACTGTTTGTGAATAAAACTTCCAGTATTTTTTTTGTAAAATTACCACAGAAATGTTTTACAGTGTGGCCTGTGACATCGTCGTAATAAAGAATTTATATCTGCTAGATAATTCTTCGCTGATTCGTAGACTACGGGGGGGGGGGCGCAATAGTCATCTTAGAACCGAATGGGTGCGTGAAATTTATTTAAAAAGAGATGAATATTGCGAATTCCATCATATTATGGCGGACTTAAATAGAGCCCTGGCTATTTCATGGTTATCTACGCATGAATAAAGAAACCTTTGAATATATTCTAAGCACCATACGATCCAATCTGACTAAATACAGTAACTTCCGCAAGACCATATCTCCTGAAGAACGACTAGTTTTAACTTGGGATAAACGTAATAAATTAACTTACCAGGTATTTTTATTTCCTCTGGTATTTCTCGCCATGCCTTTCGTTGACGGTCACGTAAGTGATATCCCGAATCACTTTGATCCCACTTTGTGTCCACACACACAATTAATAAATTTTTCTAATATCCATATTGTATTTTTAACGTACGACCGCATAAAAAATCCGAGCATGCTGGGATTAATTTCGGACGTCGGAAGTATACGCACGTACACGTACGACTAGCTCGCACCTAGTGTGCGAGGTACCATAGTACTCGGAGTATCGGGATTGTTCGTGCGTATTCGTACGTGTTCGTACCAGACCAGACAAATTCGGACGAAAACGCATCCAATGTGCGGCAAGCCTAATGCTATAATAACCCAGGGAAATTAGCAAAAAATAAAACGCACGAAAGGAGACAAAATTCCAAAACAAACAATTTCGGAATCACAAATCCTCTTATCATTTTTTCGAAAACCTTGTCCTTTCCGAATTATTCAAGTTTTGTAGGCAATTACATAAAAGAAAAAAAACCGAATTCTAGAAATTTACAGATGTATGTAATCCCTTAATTGATTTTAAGTACTTATATATATAAAATTTATAATTTTTACTAAATTTTGTTAAACCGGGGGCCCCCGTCGGATCGGCGCCCGTGGCATTTTGCCAGCCCTGCCACCCTATAGTTACGCCACTGCGAGAAGGCAATGTACATTGCATCTCAGCGCAGCGGCGAAGAGAAGGGTTACTATCACGGGATTCATTGTTTGGAAGACGTGAGGTAGGTTCCTTTCAAACCATTTGTTGCGATAAATCGAGCAGTGGGGCAATCTTAAGCACCTTCATTGATATGACTCTAGACAGAGACACGAAAAGGGTCTCACCAAACTGGTTCGATTTGGGATCCTCGAACAACGTTTATATAAAAACAGATGCTAACAAAACTACTAGAACTTATACTGAATGGAGCTCAAGAAGAACTTTCCCGGAAGGATTTGCTTAGGAGTTATGTTAACCACCCTAGAATCACTTTTGTATTAGACCACTTAGTGACAAATCAAAATTTTCTCCCCACTTACCTTAATTTCAGCAGGATTATGTCCAGATAAATATGCACAGTAACATGAAAAACACAGTTGTCCTCCGCTTTAGTAGCCTGTGCTACATTAAAAAATCAAAGTCTGCATAAAATATGCTTTAAAGCCATTTACTAAAATATTCCGTCGCGTGAACGTGAGCAGGATGTGCGATAATAATTCATGCCGGTGCCTCCAGGCTCAGTCTTGAGCCAAGCATTTCTCCTCTTCTCAAAACAGGAAATAATCATCCAGCAATGATCTTCCTACGAGAATTATCTCGACGAAAAGCATCATCAGATGCTGACGCTCTTGTATAACGGCCATCACGAGACCAGCTTGGAGGCTGACGTATAGGGTCTGGAATGGATTCCTTGTAACGGCTGCAGAAAGGGAAAATGATGGAAACCCAGAACGCCAGAACTCTAGAACGCCAGGACGAGTACCAGGAGGAGCGTGAGCGCGCCACATGAAAAACGAAAGTGGAAATTCATTCAGGAGTAAGTATACGGTGTACTACATGAAAATAAATTTCATAAAAATGCAAACAAGGACGTGTACAGGGTGTCGAATAAAAGCAAAAGTGTAGGGCTTCGTGAAAGCAGCGCAGGGATAAGATGTGGGTGGATGCTGCACGTAGATATCCAATCGGTGGAACGTCTATAGTATCTGGTGAGCATATGTAGATGTGTAAAGCAAAAGGGAAAAAGGGTGCATTTCGATGAACTTTCTTACGTACTACACTGGGCGATGATTGTTATGAGCTTGCAGCTTCAAGCAAGGATAAAAGAATCGAACGCTAGGGTGGAAATTGTGAATGTATGAGATGTTGCATTAAGAAAGGGTTTAAGATCTTAGTATGGAGATAAGCACATCTATATAATGGTTGCTCGCCGTATTTTTTTTTCGTTGTCGAATAAGGAGATTTTGCGGTATTTGAGGTTGTGGTATTTTGGTTTTTCTTTGAATTGAAAAAAAAGAAAAAAATTATTATCGAAAAAATGTGATTTTGCTCCGGTATTTAATAGGACATGTTTGATTGTTAATACCACACCTGTTGTATTTTGCACATATTTCTTTCGATGACCTAAAACCTTAAGTTAACATTTTTTCTAACGATATTTTTCTATTTATTGGAAGTTAATCAACTAGATTTATTTGAAATAGAAAAGCACTTAAATTGCTAAAAACGAACTATTATGATACAACATTTCATGAGATATTAAATGGTTCCCAAGCATAAACCGAGCATGAGAACAAAGAATGGTTCCCGAGCATAAACCATCTCATAAAAATAATGGTACTCATAAAGGATGGATCTGAAGGAATTAGATTAATCCTGTATCCTAAACTTTTCACTTATCCGTGACTCCAGTAAAAAGAGATCAAAATCGAAAGGCTCCAAGCTTTTTAAATCGACGTCAACACAAACTTTTACATTAACTTCCAAAAATAGGAAGACGAGGGAATTGATATCTGTAATATATTTTTGTTGGCGGAAAGCATTTCCCGAGTAAAAATAATTTAGTTGGTTAATTTTTTAAAAGCATATACGCTCCCGCAACTAGCACATATAGCGAAAAAATGCGCCTGCCCCAAGGGTACGCACGCTCCCGCTACAGACATGGAATTCTAAAAAATTCGCCCGCCAGAGGTATGAATACCTCTAATACAGATATGTAAGTATTTTTGATCGACCATTTCAAATGCTAGTGTCGGTTTTACCAAGCGGCCTCCAACAAAGTACTAATCACGTCCAATGCTGATTAGGGAATCTAAAATTACCGGTTTTCGGTAATTTTTTATCGGAATTACCAGTTTACCTGTAATTACTGGTAAATTTCGTTATTGGGAATATATTAACAAAACGTCATTACAATTTTTTAAATTAGAAGATTATATCTGTATTACTTAAGGTTATAAAAATTAAAAAAACAACAATTCATAAAACAAAAACAAATAGCCATTATAACAATTAAATTTAGAAAGTTAAACATTTCGTTACGTAACGTATAATACTCATCATAGATACTATTACAATTAAAAGGAACCAAGAACCATATCTCATATGTGAATGTAGTTATTGTACCAACAATTAATTACAAAACACAAATTGTCAATACTTTTGTCATAAGGCGGGACCGTATTTTAGTGCATACTTGACCCGGTTGGTTTTATTGTGAGAATAAACTGGTATGCTCGCTCAAGTTAGTTCCCTTGGTTTTTTATATCCATAGTTTCAATTTTTTATTTGATTGCTAATGCTAGCTAAATTTTGAGGTTTTTTTCTTAAATACATCTTTAGTTTAAAAAGTTATAGACATTTGAAGTCAGAGTTTTATGGTGGTCTTAAAATTTTAATCAGTACTGTATACTCTTATGGTGCCTCAATGCGTCTATGGTGTTGCGACTGTTCCACTGAAATATATAACCTCCTGCCTCCGTTTTTCCCACAGCACAAAACAAGCCCTTTCGGCTTATCCTCACTGTCTACAGCCCTTATTTTCACGCACACATCAGCCTAGAAATTCGTTCTTTTCGAGAACAACTCGCCTGTAGAGCAACCTACCACAGTCAGTATTCCCAAACTTATACAACATCCAAGAGTTCAAACGCAAGGTTCATCGCCATCTCCTCATGTACCCCGCGCCCCGACACCCCTTAACCTGTTCTAATCTTTCTCTATCCTTCGAGCTAAGCTTACTACCAGACATCTGACCATGACCAACTGGTGGTACGAAGAGTGACTCCTGAGCTTAGACTTACACATAAAAAAAAGACATCATACCCGATTAGTTTTTCGCATTCCCCATATGTGGTTTTCCATATTATGCAGTTGTTCTGGCAAAATAAAAGGGATGTTACGCGAGGGTTAGTTGGTGTTTTGAAAAATGTGCTCGTTTCATCTTAAATTTTTTGCCAGTATTCCCTGTAGGCTGTTGGTTGAGCCATTAGTGGTAGACCACTCACGTGAAACTAAAGGAAGAGTGTTGTAGAGGCGTTGAACCTGACCCGATTCTTTAGGCTTCAGTAAAGATTAGTTCAATGCCCAGGCTGCTTGAGAGCGATAAAATTTCACAGTAATAAAGACAAGGCCTTGTTCATGCTTGGTTGTAGGGTTTCTCATTTCCCGGCAAATAATGAGTCCCGGGAAACGAGAATATTTCGAAGATATTCCCGGGATTCCCGGGAAAACCGGGTTTTAATATTTAAGCCGAAAACACACTTTTGTGTTGTGGTGTGTCGACAACCCACCATAATAATCAGCCCCATATAAAATATATGAATTAGATC
Organism: Thereva nobilitata; assembly: GCA_963855945.1. Taxonomy (NCBI): domain Eukaryota; kingdom Metazoa; phylum Arthropoda; class Insecta; order Diptera; family Therevidae; genus Thereva; species Thereva nobilitata. Next base: position 150,402,672 of record OY979694.1, read on the forward strand.
CACGACACACCACAACACAAAACTGTGTTTTCGGCTTTACTAATTAGATAAAATTTGTTAATTTAAATAAACAATAAAATATTCATTTCTTTTTTCATTAAAACTAAAAACTTAGTTACTAATAGAATAAATAAAAGTTATTTATCAGAAAAGTTCTTAAAATGAGTTCTGAGATAAAATAGCGCATTAACTGATATCATAGCGTCGTCCAAGATATCATAGCAGCTTATTCTTACTTTGGAGAATTTGTAGGGTTGCCAACTCGACGGGACGGAATTGCCGGCCTCCCCTCCCCCCCCACCAAAGAAAGGTCACTCGGCGAACTCAAATGACTTGCTTTGGTCTCTTCCAATTGAGGCTATCAGCGCAAAAGTGGTGTAACCCACAATTTAAGCTGGTTGCGCTTTTGGTGTAATATACATTCATTGCATTATGAACTTTCAATACAATAGTGAAGTAAGCTGCTTTTGTCTTCCAAAAACATAACTTTACATGACATAACTGTTGGACAGAACAAATATAGCGAAGTAATTAGAGCAAAAAGGGTGTAAGCTGACTACACTGATGGTTTACATAGTCCGGGGTTACACCACTTTTGCACTGATAGCCTCAATTACAAGCCAACTTGAAAATTTTGGATCAGTTAACCACGATTTATTGAAAACGCAGTTTCTAGATTGTGGTTTTTCGGAGGCGGTGACTTTTCGTTGCCCGACATAGTTTTTGATCGCACTATTGACGTATTACTTTCGTACACACTAAAATTTCTGCTTTCAAATATAATTTATTCACTCGCAAAATCGGACACCGAATCAACACAAAGCTGACTGCCGCCTGCTAGTGATGCTTATAGTTAATATCTATAGATAGTCGGTACAAAACCTACTAGGTCAGTGCGCATGATAACGCGCTAAATTCAAATTGCGTTTGAGTATAACATGTTAAAAATGTACGAATTTCTTAATAGTTTATAAATAGAACAATTTGGCTGTGGAATAACCTCCCACAATCAGTTTTCCCGCACTTGTACAACAGAGTTCAAACGTAAGGTTCATCGCCACCTGCTCCAACACCACCCAGACCCTCCCTGATCTATCCTATCCTCTTTTATCTTTCAAACCAACCGTGTTACTAGACATTGCACCATGACATGAACGACATGACAGACTGGTAGTACAAAGTGTGATTCCTAAGCTTGGGTTTCCCACATAAAAAAAATAGTAGATTTTCTAACTTTACAAGTATTAACAAAAATTATAAATATTAAAACATTTTTGATGGAAGCAATTGAAATTGCCGGCATTTTTCGAATTTTTCAAATTTCTGTCCGGCCGCCGGCTCGAGAGTGATATTGACGGCCGAGCCGGCTGAAAACCGGCCACTTGGCAACCCTAAGAATTTGACAGTTTGAAAATAATTGCTACCAAAGCAGATATAGCAGAAAGGTTGAACAGACCCCTGCATAATCACGAAAACAAGAAAGTCAATAGGTCTGTTTATTAGTCAGCCCTAGAGCGATATAGAACAACCTAGAACAAAAAAGCACAGATTTTGGCGTTCATTAGTTTTAAAACTTGATATTTTTTATCCGAAAGTGTTCTAGTTAGGTGTTCATTAAGTTGTTCTAAAGTGTTGTAAGTTTTACTTTTTTGTTCTAGATATTTTTCAGAACACTTTTGGACAAGTTTTTTTTGTTGTTGTTTTTTAGTTTTGACAGATGTGTATATGAAATTAAAATCTAGAACAAAAAAGTACAAAAAAGCGTTAATTAGATTTTCTGTTCTTAATTGTTCTAAAGTGTTTGACGTGTAATTGCGTGTTGCACTATTCTGTACTGCTCTATCCTGTTCTGAAAACTAATAAACACGCCTAATTGTTACTTTGGTTTCAAATATTTTTAAATAAAACAAGCAGTTTTGAAATATTTATTTTCCAGTTACATGATGATAAATGTTTCAAATAATCCCGAGAATTAAATTTTTTTCTCGGGAAATCGGGAATAGATATTTTTGTGGATTTCCCGGGAAATCGAGAACGAGAAATCCCGGGAGAGAAACCCTACTTGGTTGCATTTTAAAAAACATAGAAGAAACGCAAAATATTTCAAAGCACATTGTGAGTTGGTAAGGGGTTTGATACAACGCCAACCAGTACCCCTAAGTTACTACTACCGGAAAAACGACCAAAAATAAGCACTTTTTTAATAATTTTTTTCTCAGCCGCTATGTTAGATATTATCAAGAAAATTTTTTTATAACATTATTAGTCCTTAAAGGTTATAAAAAAAATGTTTTAGTTTATTTCTATTTTTTGCCAATAAGGTAGAGGGCGCTAAAGTCAAGAGCTCAAAAAAGAGATAGATAATCTGTGTGAGAGAGTGAGAGATAATCTCAGAATTGAGAAGTTTGCAACAAAAAATTCGAACGGGATTTTATAAAGGAAAGTTTCTTACCTTGTAATTTACCACAATTAGTTAAAAATTAAAAACAAAAAAAAATGGTGAAAGTTTGAAAAAAAGTTTGACAAAATTGCATTTTTTTCACCCTTTTTCACTTCCCAAATTTTTTTTTCTTAATTTTTTTTCTAAAATGTGGTAAATTACAAAAGGGTATACCTTAACAAACAAAACGCACCCAAGTTTATTAAAATCGGTTCAGTAGATCCTGAGATTAACTCTCACTTAGTTGAAAAAATGTTATTTCAAGAAAAACGCGTTTTAAATTGGTTCAGTAGATCCTGAGATTAATTCTCACTCAGCTGAAAAAATGCAATTTCAAGAAAAACGTGTTTAATTTTTTGGTTCGCTTTATCCCTACTAATATTATAAACTCTGTCTGTTTGTCTGTTACGCTTTCGCGCCTAAACCGCTTAACCGATTTTGATTAAACTTGGTACAGAGATATATTAGACCTTGGAGAAGGACATAGGCTACTTTTTCTCCCGAAACAAAGGCTTTAAGGGGTTGAAATAGGGTATGAAAGTTTGTATGGGAGTCCGTCATTATTGAGTAGAAAATTATTAATGCCACCCACCATTTGAAATCGATTAACTTCAAATTTTGCACACATGCGTAGTTTTCTTGACAATGAAATGTGACCACTTTGTACAAAAATAAAGATGGCGGCTGATTTTTGCATTTGTCTTCCTCGACCAACGACATGGGTATCAAATGAAAGGTTATGACAGGTGGAATACAATTAGCGGTGTAGCTTCATTCCAAATTCAAAATGGCGGTCAACACAAAATGGCGGAATACATAAAATAGACTAAAAAATAGAAAATTTAACCGATCGACTTCAAATTTTGCACATACCCATAGTTCGCCTGACAGTGCAATCTGACCGTTTAGTAAAAAATCAAGATGGCGGTTACAAAATGGAGGCCGATTTTTGCAATTGTGTTCACCGACCCACCCACATGGGTATAAAATGGAAGTGCGTGACAGGTAGAATACAATTAGTTGTGTGGCGTCATTCCAAATTCAAAATGGCGGATTACCTTTTTCTTCACAACCCTCTCAGTATGGGTATCAAATGAAAGGGTGTGACGAATATAATTCAGTAATCTATATAACGTCATTTTAAATCTAATATTGCGGACACCACAAAATGGCGGGAGATATATCTTATATTAATAAAAGAAAGTTCTGTATGTGTGCGCTATAGCTGGCGCACCAGTCAAAGCAGAGCTTCGAAATTTTGCTCGTATGTCCGTGGGGGTCTTCCATGATGCACCTCGAAGCCCGATTTTCGAAATTCAAAATGGCCGCCGAAAAATGACCGAAATTCCGGATTTCCGGTCAGCTGTATGTGGGTTGTTCAAGAGTTGGGAAATCTGAAAATCTTCACATCTTAGCTCCAAATGGAAGAACATCTTAGCTCCAAATGGAAGGCAATGAGTTTTCCGTTTGCTCTGGTTGTTTGAGTGAAAACGCTGCGCTTTCAAACAACTAGAGAGAATGGGACACACGTTGTCTTCTTTTATGGTTTTTACACTACGAAGGCGGTCGACTATAAAATGCTATAACTTTTATGCTATTAAGAATTTCTTTATAAACTTCATAGTATAAGGAATCGAAAAATGAAAAAAAAATCGATTTTTTGAAATTTTTCCCGGTAGTAGTACTCTACAGTGGTGTAACTTTTTTTCTATTACGAATTTCCTTATAAAAATGATGTAGGTTATTCTTCATAGTGTAAGGAAACGAAAAATGGAAAAAAAGTTTTTTGAAATTTTTCCCGGTAGTAGTACCCTACAGTGCTGTAACTTTTTTTCTATTACGAATTTCTTTATAAAAATTAAGTAGGTTATTCTTCATAGTATAAGGAATCGTAAAATGAAAAGAAAAAAAAATCGATTTTTTGAAAAATTTTCCCGGTAGTAGTATCTTAATATACAATCGGACACTTTCAATCCAGTTTCTTAAAACTAACTTAATCCAGATAGCTTGAAGTTTATCCAACCGAGCCGAACTCCATAGCCTCCCTAGAGCAACCAAATCGAGGAAGCCAACTCCTGTTCGATAACCGACGCCAGCGTTCTGGCACGTTAGTATTGGATAGGGAGTTGGTGGAATAAAACCGTGTGTTGACGTTGGTAGTTCTTTCATTCTTCTGTCTACTTACTATCACTAAGCATATAACACATAGAGGAGTCACGTAGAACAAAAATTTGTGCACGGCATTTATCTTCTTCTTCTCCGGGGACCCAGCGCCTGCTACTATACACCAGAATCTGCTCCAGAGTGCTAAGTTCTTCCCTCGGGGACCCAGCGCCCATGCTACTCTACACCAGAAGCTTCTTCCGAGTGCTAAGGTGGTAGCAGATTATTGTAACGGAAGTTTACGAGCATTCCGGGGGGTAAGGGAATCTGGGGGGAGGCTTCTTCTGAGTCCCAGACGTCTGAGATGCGTGGATTGAGTGTTTTTCCTTTTATGCGCATTCGTAGAAAAAAATCAAGTCGTCTGCCCATGAATAAAATGAAATTTTGGTAGATAGCAGAAAAAATGTTTTTTTTTGTTTTAGCTTAGGAATATTCTTTGGGATATTGAATTTTTTTTTGGAATCATTTTAAAATTTAAAATATGAGATTACAGATTTTATTTAATTTTGTAAGTAATGATGATCTTAAGGCAAGCTGAGTACCCTAAATTTCACCCGATGAGGGTTTTTATGGGGGTTGAAAGGGGGAAAATTTAGTTTTTGATGATTATCCATAGATTTTTTGATTTAAATAGGTATTACAAAAATTATTCATTAGGTTTATAAATAGTTGTAAAAAGGTTCGTTAAATTTTCGGAAAACAATATATTTTTTCTTTTTTTGTACAATTAGTAGTTATAAAACGTGCGATAAAGTTTAAATGTCTCTTGAAAGTTAGTATATTTGTGGAAAATGAGTACACCACCGCGGGGGTAGAGTATAAGGTGCTTTTTTTTTATAAGTATGTGGTGTTCCCCAGTAGGCCTAATCCACATTTAGAGATACATATATTACACGGTATACAGAAACAAGGTAATGTAATGGAGAAATGTCATTTGAGTGCTGACGTCACTTGGCACGCTCTTCCCATATAAAATCGGAATTGTGTTGTTGTTTCTACATTAGTGCTGACGTCACTTGGCACGAAATTTCTACGATATTCGAAGCTGTCAGTCTCTGTTACATTACCTTGTTTCTGTATACCGTGCATATATTACATGAAGTAAATCGACGGATTTTTCCAAGTGGCACAGACAAAATCTGGATGAAGTTGAAAGCAGGGCTGCGAGTCGGCACTAAAAATTTGGGACTCCGATTCCAAGGTTTTTAAATTTTAAATCCGACTCTTACTCCTATAATGGGAAATATTTAAATTTGTACTAAAGAACAAAAAAGAACTAATTTTATTGTACAGGGGTGGTTAACTTTTTTCGAAGCAAGGGCGCAATTAAAAATTTTCATGAAGGTTTAGGGCGCAACCGGACTATCAGGGGCTCTTGTCAGTGAACAGTTTCTCCGAGATATATCACAAGGAATGGATTACCTGATAAGACATATGACATCAATGGTGGTGCATTGCTCTTGTCAATCTACAGGAATAGCCTGCACTACTGGAGAAGGGTCAAAGTGATATTTATTTCGAAGGTAGGTAGACCAAACGGTAAAGGATGATATGAGTCGTCAACACCCTAGAAAGCATGCTAGACCTATACCTCCGAAATTCTTTAGCTGAAGTCTTTCTCTCAGTATGCATATTGCAAGAGAAATTCGGATGACACCACACTGCATGAAGTAGTGCGTACCGTAGAGTACTCCCTAGAATACAACCAATTTACCTTGGCAATCTTCAATTGAAAAGGCATTTTGAACAAAGTCACCATCGAGGCTAACCAGGTGGCCCTAGCGAATTGTGGTCAGTGAATCCTCTTCATGGTAAAATCTAGAGTCGTCCGCACCAGCTTAGGCAACAACAGAGTGGTAAAGACGACGTGCAGTAGCACACCCCAGGAAGGAAACCTTTCGCCGCTGCTATTTTCACCTATAGAAAAAAATCGATGGTTTCAGTCTACCCACAAATATGGGAATGTACTGAGCCTATTCCGATCAGCTCAGTATTTTGGCTTCATTTTGGACCCAAACCTTTATTGCAGGCTCAACTTCGAAAAAAGGCCAAAGAACGCCAGTAATAGCTTTTTATGCCAGTAAGCAGACCTTCGGCAAGAGACGAAACTTGAAGCTACACTTGAGTTGCTGGCTCTACACAGAACTGATTACAGGACATCGAAAATTAATTTCAACTCAGGTTTCAATGTCCAGATTTCCACCAGAAAGGGTTGGGAAATATTGCAGCCTAAGAAGATCTATGACATGGTCGTATATATGTATAACTGTTGTTTTCTCCTCTTTGACGAACAATTTCTTTGCAGTTGTCTGGTTCTTTCTAGGAGAAAACACTGTACAATTGGAAACCTTTTCTTACATAAGTTGGGAGAGCTTTCGAAGCTTAAAGTGAGAGGTATGATCGGATATCTGAATATGACGGGCTGGATTTAAAGTCACTCCCACCTCACCGACATGCGCTTATGTAAAGGGTTTTTACGAGTACGGTTACAAAACTTTGGTCTTTAAGCGGTAGTTATGTCTATGTTCTGGGGTCCTTGTAATTTTTATTTTATCGTGTTCTGCATTTGATTCGAATCAGTTTTCATTTCAAGATCCTTCTTACTCCTCCAACTTCTTAATTATTTTATTTTTTCGGGAATCGCTTGCTGGCGTACTTGCGTCCGCGGGTGCCGGGTTTTCCAACCCTTGTAGCGTACTCTTTTACCACGTTCTTCTTCTTTTCCTCCAGTCTTCTCGGTTTCTGGCCGAAGTTCTCCAGTTGGATATGTGGAGTAATGTCTCCGCATCTGCAACAACCGCATCCTTCCACCTTTTCCTCGACCTGCCTACGGGTCTTTCTCCTTGAAGACCTTCTTTGGTGATCTGTCTTCCAGCGTGCGCTCGACGTGTCCAGCTCACCACACCTTTCTTTATTGCGGGAATTCCCGTAATTTTTGAAAATAAATTTTTAATTTGACCAGCATTAAGGCCTAACCACAATGAGATACTCACATTATGTGTAGTTCATTTTAAAATATGTACACCATTCAATAATTAATAATTATAATTTATAGTTATGGTATTTCTTATTTTACAGAAATCAAAATTTGTGCTTCTATCGTAAAAGAAAATAAAAGCAAAAAATTACAATATATATAATTTGTAAAAGGAGTCGGAGTCGACAAATTTTTTGTTTGTTCTTCCGACTCAGACTCCAGTAACTAGAAAATTTCTTCAGACTCCGACTCCAACTCCGCAGCTCTGGTTTAAGGAAGCGCTCAGCCTAACCGAATATGCCGCCTACTTGAAAAATGCAACGATCACAAGTATTGACACACACATGCGCCTCAATATTTGGTAGTAAAAGGGCTCATACAGCTCACTTGCGCTTATAAATTCACGAGCCAGTGGTACAGGCCAACTTCCCTGAATTTCCGCCTGGTTTCCTTTCCATCCTGGCTAAGGCGGACAAAATTGTTGGGAGTGAAAGAAGATATGCGTTGAAAATTCTTATGCGTTTAAAATTTTTAGTTTCCGCGTGTTTCTATTGTTTGAGTCTTTAGCGGTTAATTTTTGTGCCATTTATATTAGCTATGAATGGGTATTTATTGAAATGATAAGAAAATATCTCATTATGAAATTTCACTAAGGAAAAAAATTCATCTGTTGGAGCTTTTAGTTTAAATTGGCAAGCAGAGTAATTATATTTCTTATTAAATAAGAATACTTCTGACCCGCATAAACTTACATCCTCCTTTTTAAGTAAGCATTTGCAATTTTCACAATTGTTTTTTTGCAGAAATTTAAAAAGGATAAAACCACAAAAATAACGAAGCGAATTGTCATTTAAATAATTATCGTCAGAAAAGGAATTTATTTCTACGAATTCCGGTATATCTAATTCCTCATTTTCGGCCATTAACGCATTTCTGTTTGATTTTCAGTTTGCGTCATTTCTGCACCGGCAGATACGCCATGTGAATCAGCGCCATTGATTGCGTTTGAAATAATCATACCATCGTCGGGTTCGCAATTCCCTGTGTTTGTTTGTGAATTTATAATTTTCATCGAAAGAATTTTGGCAACGATTAAATTAAATTCGAAAAGCGAAGGATTTGTAAGATAAAACATATTTTCTAATGCATCCTGATTTAAGCGAGATAATGGTAAATAAAAAATATCTGAATTCTCGCTCCAGATATCATTGGCTAAACATAAGGTCGAGGAAATTGAACGAATCATACCTGCAATGCAATATATTTTAACATTTCCAGGATACTTTAAAAAACTAAAATAATTTTTCATTTCTTCCAAGTAGGCTTGAATTCGATTTTCTTTACCTAAAGCCGGCGCCAGACATAGCTTCAAACATTTGAACACTTGTTTGATTGCTATGTGTGGCACGGGACTTTGAATATGTGTTCAAAGTTTGAACAAAGATGTGCACTTTGCCATACGTATCGGCAAAGTCTTCAAAGAAGTGTTCAAAGTTTGTCGTCTACCAGCCTAGTATGGAGAAAAACGTTTGCAAAGTATGTCTGGCAGGTTACGACAATATCGATTCAAATGTGTTTTTAAAGCTTTGCAAAGTCTTCACAGAAGTCTTCAAATCTTTGAAGCTATGTCTGGCGCCGCGCAGTGGGGCAAATAGCTCATTTTTTGGACAAGCGACAATTCCCAAGCGTGGAATTAATGAAACTTAAAAAAAAAATTTTTTAAACTACCTATTCGTGATAAAATTGCCTTTAATTCTATCGAGCCAGAATTTTGAAATTTGAAAATTAAAGATGGCTAATCCAATATGGCGGACATAAATTTGGTAAGAAAATTAAATTTTTTTCGTAAGATTCTTTAAAGTTATTGAAATTAATTATTATTAATTAATTTTTTGTTTCCAAAAAAATCCCCAAAGTAACAATTTTTTAAAATATTAAAGAATCTTCTGACAAAAATTTAATTTTCTTACAAAATTTATGTCCGCCATATTGGATTAGCCATCTTTAATTTTCAAATTTCAAAATTCTGGATCGATAGAATTAAAGGCAATTTTATCACGAATAGTTTAAAAAAAAATTTTTAAGTTTCATTAATTCCAGGCTTGGGAATTGTCGCTTGTCCAAAAAATGAGCTATTTGCTCCACTGTGCGCCGGCTTAAGGCTGACTTGTATGGATTCTTATCATACAGAACATTACTATTTAAGCAATCGAAAAGTTTATTTACTTTATCAATAAATGTAGCTGTTGATAATGCAATTTCCTTACAACTGTTGAAATGACCAGTTTGAGCTAATGTGCGTACAGCTGAAGAAACTGTATGACTAAAAATTTGCGCAGCATACTTCACCTTCATTTTTTCAAATGAATTTGGAAAAATATGCCTTCCAGTCAATTTGGGACAAAGGCGAGTCGAACCACTTTTACTATCAATTTCATACAATTTGATAATAATATTCCAGGACACTATTCCGTCAGGAGTCTCAATATCCTTTTTCATCAAAATATTTCTCAACGATTTAATCAAATGTGGAACGTCGTATAAACAATAAATTTTTCTGTCGTTTAAATTAAAATAAGGCATTTCTGCAGTGGCGGACTAAGCCCGTCAGAGGCCCGGGGCGGCAAAGCTGAATGAGGCCCTCAGTCTAAGAAGTCGATGTAATTTTAGAAGCCTTTTATTTAGTTGCCATTTGTATGGACAAGTGTGTGTATATGTTTATTTCCCAGTAGGAAAAGCATTTAATTACCCATCGATTCCGAAAATCGTACTAAAGGCAAGTGTCCACTATAGATTTTTTTTCGGTAGAATGTAGAGCGTAGAGTGTAGAGCTCTACCTGTAGTAAGTACTCTACAGCGCTTCTCTACCACTCCACCGCCCGTAGAGTTGATCTAGAGAAATTTTGAGTAGAGATCTACCACGAGCTCTACAGACTGAGTACACTGCAGATGCATTTTTCTGTACTGTAGAGTCGTATGGTAGAGCGCGCAACTGCGGCCATCAACTTTTGCATCTCATTTCATTTCTCAGTTATTCAGAGATGCGTACGTACATATATTGTGTAAAAAATTTAAAGGAAATTAATAGAAATCAAAAAAATAATAAAATGAGTTTTCCCCAAAAGAAGGCAAAAGAAGGAAAGGAAATGTTGAGAGCGAGATTGGATTGCGAAAAGAAAACAAAACGCTGGAATGTACCGAGAATTATGGAATGAGCTCACGGAAGAAGATACATCTCATACCAAAATTTTCTGCGTATGTCGTATTCGAATTTCGTTGTTATTTAACACGCCGATGCAGTGCCGCGGCTGGCATATGTGCTGGGTGTGCAACTGCACAGGGTCCCGCGTGTTTGGGGCACCGCGAGCGAAGCGAGCAAAACATTTGTTTGGCAATAAAAATCATTTGAATTCTTTATTTGCATTTTTACTTCAATGAATGGGTCATACAAATCAGCATATGGGTCATATCAGACGAACTCGCATCACACTAAATATTACATGAGGCCCATTTTCCATAATTCTGTCGCGGGACGTGTCTTTAAGACAGAAATTTTTTTTGGAGTCTCTGGGGCCCCTCGCTGAATTTTTGCACAGGGCCTCCAATTGTCTGGCCGCGGAACTGCGCCTATGTATAACAATTCGAAGCGCAGTCGAAACGCAAATAAGAATGAATACTGTAGAGAGAAAAACTCTATCAAACATGCTTGTTAGAGCGTGAGCAGATGTAGAGCTCTACCAAACACAAAAAAATTGCGTATACACTTTATAGTGTAGAGTGCAGAGCGCGTAGAGTGGGTGTAGAGAGCATGTGTAGAACTCTAGACGGTGTATACACTTCTCTACTCATCTCTACGCGAGAGTTTTCTCTAGCTCTACGCAAAAAACTCTATACCACTTAGGTAGGCACTGCCCTTATTTTAAAAGCCTTGTTTAGGATTTGATCAAGGGAACTTGTAGACATTTGGAGGCCCCAGGAACCAGAGGCCCGGGGCGGACCGCCCCCTCCGCCCCCCCCTTAGTCCGCCACTGCATTTCTGGATTTATACCATACATTTTAAAACAACTTCTATTGTTCGATCCTTGGTCGCATACGAGAGCTCTAATATTCAGTCCTAGCCTATTAGCAGCTGTAATATTTTCTTGAATTAATTCCTGCAGTCTTTTCGCGGGTAAACCTGTGGACGACGCGTAATAACTTAAAACAAACTTCCAGTTCGAATAAAGCCCATGTATCATGAAAACACAGACCTGTTTGCTTAATTTAAAGCCTCTCTCTAGACCATCATCCACAAAACCTTGTACTTCATCTTCATGTGAATTATATTGCAAGCCTTTCTTTATTGAAATTTCATCAAATAATAAAACTGCTTCTTTGCTACGATTTCCCATTTTTGCAATTAAGTCTGACAATGAAGTTAGCAAGGCATCATTGAGCCCTGGTTTTAAAAATTTTATTGGAGCCCATCTTACCAGAGAAGACTTGGATGGAAGATTTAGCTTTAAATTGTCGCGCATATAATCATATGTCTTTGCCGAATAAAAATGTATGCTTTGATCAATAGTTTTTTCATCTTCTTTCCATGCCTCCTTATTTTTCAGTAACATTTTACATAGAGCTTTGGAATGATTTGACATATCTTGAACATTGTCAAGCGCTTTACTGATATCAATTTTACTTTTTAAATATCCACGTTTCTTTAGTTTTTCTCTTTCTAACGCCATTTTTAATCGCTGTATTTTCTTTTTACGAAACTTGCTCTGTTCAACAACTTTTTTGTGTAATTTTATCATGTTGTTATATTTTCTCCTATAATATTGCTCATTTCTTTCTTTGCTTAAACAGTTTTCACAGAAATCTTTATTGGGGCTTCCATCGTATTGAGGAAATTTATTGATATTTCTTATATCAATAGATTCGCTTGTATCCATGGCAGTCGATGGATAAGGCTTCGTATTTTGGCATATATTACTTCCCTCGGGTTCCCCAGAAGACATAACTTCTTCTAAATTTTTTGAGCAAGTAATTCCATTCGTATCTTTATCAGAAAAAGCAAAACTATTATCTGGTAAAGCAAAGTCTTCTTCAACGAAATCATAAGGTTCGTCGTTATCAAAAAAATTTTCCGGGGTTGTGTCGCTGGCATTAAAAAGGTTAAGAGTGGGAACAGCATTTGCTTTAAAACCCCTTTTCCCAAAACACTTGTTTTCAAAGTGATAATTGCATATTCGTGCCTTGTTTACATCTACGTCAGCTTCCAATTTGCAATTAGATACCCACAAAAGGCGTTCGAGCTCATTTTTGGGAAATCTGAACAAACGTACAGGAGAAGTTATCGTACTGTTTCTATAACTTCGCCCACAACATTTTAATGTACAAAATTCACCATTTCTTTTTTTACCAATAGTTTTTACCTTAATTTTTCCGGTAAGCGACTCCATTTTGGAATTTACAAATTTACTGACCTCAGAATCACAGGAACACTAAAATACAGAAACCCTCAAACACAGAAACACTGAACACAGAAACGCAGGAAAACTAAACACAGAACCACAGAAATACAGAAAATGTACATATATATAAGAAATAGAAATGAAGTTTAAATATATTAAAAGTCAATAAGATATTATAAAATGAAGCTATAAATATTAAATTTCGCAATACAAATCAATATATTATATTATTGCCAACGTAAAATTAAACAATGGGCCCTATTCTGTAATTTTTCATAAAATAATATTTTATGTTATGTTATGATGATAAAATTTCTTCTTCATAAAATAAAAATAAAATATTTTAAAAATTCGTATTCTGTCATGCTTTCTTAAAATTATTTTATGAAGTCTTTTATGAACACATAACATAAAATATTTAGTACAATCCGCTATGGGTTCTATTACGTTTTGAACAGCTGATCGGTTGAAAATGAAAACAAATAAAATTATGAATGAAAACAAACAAAACCAAAGCGCGCCTTGTTTCAGTATCTGACAAAATACAATTTTCTTAATGCGTTTGTCATATTAATTTTTAATTTAATTCAAAATTCAATGAAAACTACTTTCTCGCAAATGTCAATTCCAGTCTGTTATTTTCATAAAATGGGTTAAAATACCTATAAAATGTGCTGCTTAGATTATTCTATGTTATGAAGCGTAATAGGAAATATTTTATGTTATAATCGATAAAATAAAATAAAATTTGTCAGACAGAATAGGATTTTAGAGAATTCTTTTATGTTATGGCATAACATAACATAAAATGATAAAATTTTACTGACAGAATAGACCCCAATATTCCTTCAGTCTCAGAAAGACAATAATGTATTTTGTTTTGTTCAAAAGAGCAGAACGATTTTGTTTTTTTCTCCGAATAATACAAATAAACGAGAAACAAAATTATTAGAAATTGGAATGCTCCTCCCGCCAAATTGCCTTCATAGAAAACCTCACTTCTTCCATACACAACCATTGATCAAATTCGTACGTCCTAAACACCTAAAATTAAAAAGATTGTCCGGTCATATTAGTCGTTAGGCTAAGCGCACTTTCGCGATTTTCTGTCGTAATTGCAATATTTTTGTGGTTTTATAATTTTGAAAATTCCGTAAAATCGCCTGTCTCAGCCATTTCTCAGGATTTCTCTTCCGTTAGTTTGCTCTCGGGGAAGTTGGCCGGTATTGAGGCGCGTGTGAAATTAATATTTCTGATCCTTGCATTTTTCAAGTAAGTATTGTTCGGTTTGGCTGAGCGCCTCTTCAAGTTTCATGCAGATGTTGTCTGTGTCACCTGATTCGCTCATATTATCACTAGGCAATCTTCCGGCAAACCGGTGTATTACACTGGTGTATCTTTACTGTTCCTAGCGCATTTATTCTTAGTAAAATGATAGTTTAACCAGCCTTTTTAGAATTGGAAAAAGCCGTTGAGTTACTTCATGTAAAACATATCGCTAAATGTGGATTAGGGCTACTGGGGAACACCACATATAAAAAATCGCAACTTATACTATGGTGTGGAAAGGAGTACTCATTTTATACAAAAATACTAACTTTCAAGAGACAGTTAAACTTTATCGCACGTTTTATAACTACTAATTGTACAAAAAAAGACAAAATATATTGATTTCCGAAAATTTAACGAACCTTTTTACAACTATTTATAAACCTAATGAATAATTTTTGTAATAACTATTTAAATCAAAAAATCTATGGATAATCATCAAAAACTAAATTTCCCCCTTTCAACCCCCATAAAAACCCTCATCGGGTGAAGTTTAGGGTACTCAGCTTGCCTTAAGATCATCATTACTTACAAAATTAAATAAAATCTGTAATAGTCCAAGAGCTAGTGACAGAATTGCAAAGTGATTTTGTAGAGGATGGGCCTTTGATATAAGGTAGATTAGGTAAAGCACAACCGATTAAAAATATTCGCCAGTTCGAGTCTACTTAAGTTTTAATTTTATGAATTTTTGAACTTGTCGATTTTTTGACCATGAAAAAAGTGATATTGTAGAGGATGGGACTTGGTATATAGGTTAATTGGGTTGCCCCCAACACATATTCCGATTCCCATCTCGTTTGGAGGTTAGGTTTGACTTTTGGGAATTTTTGAACATGTCGGTCTGATCAAGATGGACAAAGTGATATTGGAGAGGATGGGGTTTGGTATAATGGTGAGATAGGCCACCAAGAACCCTAATTCAGCTGCCCATCTCATATGCAATCACGGTTGCGATTTTGGCGGCTTTTAATTTTGTGGCCATTTTCGGTATGACCCAAGTGATTTTGTAGGAGATGGGATTTGAATATTAGGGTTCGTTACAACGTCTACAATACATATCCACTTGCCCATCTCTTTCCCAGTTGTAGAAACCCTTGCCATCTCCAGTTGAAGTTGAAAAATCGTAAAATCTAGTTTTATATAGCAAATTGAGTTAAAATGGATGTATATACCCCTCTAGTGGCATATTTATGTTATATATTTCAGATATTATGAGTAGTTGTGTATTGTATATACAAACATACATTATAACCTGGCCCGCTGGGTGCGGGCGTGCAGAGTGTGCACCGCACGCGGGCGGCACTTTCAGGGGGCGGCAAACACAACAATCTCGTGATCGAACTCATTTTCATCATTTGCACCTAGGTTCTTTTTAGAATGCCATAACAATTACATGTATTGATCTCCTTTAAAAATAAACCGATAAACCAAAACGTTCAAACCACTTAAGAAGGATCGATCTCTGAAAATAGTATAATATAAGGACAGAGAATGTAAAATTAAATTCCCATGATAGAAGTCAAATTTATTCTGTAAATAAAAGTTGACATTCTAATCTGATTATAATTATTGACAAAATTTTAAAGCAGTTTGACGTCTAGTTATGGAGAATTATCCATTTTTATGTGCAATAAATTCCCACGTTTAATATCATTTTTACTCGACCTTTACTTGAATATTGAATACTAATTACTCGAATGCAAGACGTCCAATGTTGTTTAAAAAATTTTATTGAATGTATGAGATATCAATAAATAACGTATTCAAATTTCAGATTTTTAATTTGGAATATGCTCCTTCAATCGATCTTCCTTAAGATAATTTTAAAGAGAATTCCCCGTTGTTCCATGTAGAGGAAAAACCAAATAAAAAGAAAACGAGTTTCCCATTCGCTCTGGTTGTTTAAAAGCGCAGCTTTTTCACTCATGCTGCGGGCTCCGTTTGCTTCTTAAAGCCCGGGACACACATATCCGAACCGTGTCTGCACCGCATGACAGCCGTGTGTTGGACAACACACGGAGAGAAAATAAACAAGTAAAATTTGTTGCGGTGCGGACATGGAGACGCGGAAATGTGGGGACTGGTAAGATTTTACTTGTTTACTTTTTCTCCGTGTGTTTTCCAACACACGGCCGTCACGCTGTGCGCAAATGTGTGTCCCGGGCTTAAGCCGGCTCTTCACGATGCGGTGAACGTTTCATTCGAATATTGGCTTCCAACGTTGGAGTGATACCCATCACAGCCTGAACGTGTCCAAATACGAACGTTGGACGCTACGACATTGGACACTCGTAGTTCGAGCATCTGCCACACGATGCATCCTACCATCAAGCGTCCAACGGTGGAGAGTGTTCATAGCATCGTGTAGAGCCGGATTTAGTTAACTTTTCCTCTAGCCGGGCGATAGTCCGACGTACAGCGTACAGGGTAATAGTACAGGATCCGTAGAAGAACGACCTTCACCGATCGAGTAACCGAATGAAATGTTTTTTTATGATAAAAAATATGCTAACAAAGTAACGATGATGGGTTGCCTTACGAAATATGTTCAAGGCTATATTTAATAGGCGTTTTCCCCATTTTCCGCCCTTTTCTCTATTTTGAGGAGAAACTATGCATTTTGGTGAAAATATCAAAAGAGCAAAGTTGTAGAGCATAAAAATTCCTACAAATTTTGTTTTCACTGTTTTTTCGAACTACGCATAGTTTCGCCGCTAGCGGCCGTTTTGCGCCTTTTTCAGATTCTGATGATAAATCAAAGCGTCCAAAGAAAAGCCGTTGAAAAACTGCAACTACTACTTTGATCACACTTATCGCGAGAGTCGATCCGAATAGAATAGACTCGACTTTTTCTAGTCTACTGCAGAAAGAAATGGTACCGGGTAAATCAGTAGACTTTTAAAAATAGGATTGCCATTTAAAGCAAAAATTTTCTATTGAATATCTTTCAAAATATTACATATTATAATAAACACAAAGGAAACACACAAAATTTACGCAAGCTTTAAGTCGTGTAAATATTTATCATAGATTTGACAGTTCTAAATTGTAGAAATATTTCTATTGTAGTCGACATTCATGATACCAACTATCGACTTTAAGTCGATTCGACTGTAAGTCTATAGGGAATAGACTCTCGCGATAAGCCCCCTTCTTATTTCATTTCTCATACAAAAGCATAATTTTGGCACAAAATCTAAAAAAGGCGCAAAACGGCCGCTTGGAATATAATCCCTGACAATAAATTGCTTGACTATAACAGTTGTTTTTTTTATCCACTCCACTCAAAGCTTGGACAATTTCTTATCAATAATGTTCGGACAATTTGTATCCTACGGCTTTTATTTTTGGAGTTATAAGCAATTTTAACGCTAAAATTGGCTCTTTTTTTGTGCCTTTTCACCTAAGCTTTGCCAAAAAGTACCAAATAAGCACCAAATAAGGCAAATTTTAACATCAAACTTGCTAATAACTTCAAAAGTAAAGGCCGTAGCTTAAAAATTGTCCAGACAATATTGATAGGAATTGTCCAAGCTTTCCAATTTTGCAAAAAAAATATCAGTTAACTAGGTATTTTTTGGATAAAAAGTTGTTTTTAGTTGAAATTTTAGTTAAAAAAAACGAAATTTTGAATTTGACGACTCATTGCTCTGGAAGTTGGCTAGCTGGATCCTTGATTTTGACAGTTTTAGATAGGTGGGAGTATTCTACGTACACTGGTATCCTATTCATGAAAATAGCTCAAAGGGTTACATAAATACAGGGTGATATGTAAACCTCTACAAAAAAAAATCAAAACGCCCTAGCTGCTAAACCGTTAAGATTTACCCCCCCCCCCATACAATTTTTTCTTCGTCTATCCAAAACCTATCTACAGCCGGCCGCTTTGTAAGCTTAAAGGTATACACCCTGTATAATCGTCAAAATGTTTTTTTTTCCATCAACCAATTTTCTCAATTAAACGGAAAATATTGATGGAACGGAGATGGGATTGAAAATGTAACATTTGGCAGATGCCACGAGCCTATGGTCCAAATCTTGGGTTCTACAAAATCACTTGGGTCATACCGAAAATGGCCACAAAATTAAAAGCCGCCAAAATCGCAACCGTGATTGCATATGAGATGGGCAGCTGAATTAGGGTTCTTGGTGGCCTATCTCACCATTATACCAAACCCCATCCTCTGCAATATCACTTTGTCCATCTTGATCAGACCGACATGTTCAAAAATTCCCAAAAGTCAAACCTAACCTCCAAACGAGATGGGAATCGGAATATGTGTTGGGGGCAACCCAATTAACCTATATACCAAGTCCCATCCTCTACAATATCACTTTTTTCATGGTCAAAAAATCGACAAGTTCAAAAATTCATAAAATTAAAACTTAAGTAGACTCGAACTGGCGAATATTTTTAATCGGTTGTGCTTTACCTAATCTACCTTATATCAAAGGCCCATCCTCTACAAAATCACTTTGCAATTCTGTCACTAGCTCTTGGACTATAATCTCATATTTTAAATTTTAAAATGATTCCAAAAAAAAATTCAATATCCCAAAGAATATTCCTAAGCTAAAACAAAAAATACATTTCATTTTATTCATGGGCAGAAGACTTGATTTTTTTCTACGAATGCGCATAAAAGGAAAAACACTCAATCCACGCATCTCAGACGTCTGGGACTCAGAAGAAGCCTCCCCCCAGATTCCCTTACCCCCCGGAATGCTCGTAAACTTCCTTTACAATAATCTGCTACCACCTTAGCACTCGGAAGAAGCTTCTGGTGTAGAGTAGCATGGGCGCTGGGTCCCCGAGGGAAGAACTTAGCACTCTGGAGCAGATTCTGGTGTATAGTAGCAGGCGCGCTGGGTCCCTGGAGAAGAAGAAGATAAATGCCGTGCACAAATTTTTGTTCTACGTGAGTTCTCTATGTGTTATATGCTTAGTGTTACTATCTTTCCGACTAAAGCTTGCTGTCCGACATTACTCTCAATGATGGAACCTGCGACCGTATAAAGAGGTATTGCTCCCCCTGAGCGTTAGCAGCGCCCGCTTTAGCGATTTCGCCGCCCCGGGCAAAACGAAAAATTGCCGCCCCTTAAGAATAGATATATTCACTGCGCGACAATAGCAGGTATAAATATGGCGTTTTGCGGTATTTTTTGACATAAACTCATTAAGTTTATGACTCCCACTTTCTCAGGCAAAATGAATCCTGTGTCCTTTTTATGCTATTTCCAGGATTTTAAAGAAATTTTGCCTTCATGTAGAAAAGTAATAAAAATGTACAGGGTGTTCCGCCACAAGTTGTACAACCGGTTATAGTGTATACGGTATATTTTGACGAATGGGGTATCTTTGTTATCGTAAGGACTGCAGCTCTTATTTCATTAATAAAAACAATGGTGTGTGATAAGAAAATATAGAATTAAAAGCGGTTAATTGTAAAAAAAAGTGCAAAAAAAATTTTCTCACATATTGTGCACTATAATTAAAAACCCTACATAAGTCACTAAGGTCCTTTTTCTGACCTTTTCTACATTTTCAAAAGTTTCTACTACTACATACTACTTCAGAAATAGAATAAGTGCACTCAAAAAAAGCTACAGTAATAAAGATGCTAGGAGTTTGTACAAAGAAGTAAAGATGCTTTATTTTTTTACGAGGGAGTGGTGAGAATCTTACGTAGGGTTAGCAGCAAGGAATGTGTGCGACCGCCTATCTAAGTTCCATGCCTAAAAGAGGAGACAACGCTAGGGGTCCGCACCAGAACCCTAGTTTCAGATTCCTACTGACTAAACTCACCAACCCTTTGCATGATGGTTGAGTTCTGACCGGTACGAACCGCAAAGGCATTACTTCGGCCTGGCTCAAGAAGCAATAATGAGAGAAGCAAAATTTAACGAAGCAAACAACACCTTCACAAGAAACATTCAGATGACAGTCATAATTGGACGAATAGCGCAAGACGTAAAGGGAACCTTTTCAAAAATAGTGGAAAGCTCAACAAGGTTCAGTCTAAGAATAAAGGACACGAAAAAAGAGGAAAAGGATTAGGACGAAGCACAGAGTGGAAGATGTAGCCAATTTTATATACATATTTAGGGACAATGCTTACTAGTGATGAGCAAACGCAAGAAAAAGACAAGACTAATATAGTCTTGGCCTTGTCTTGTTCTTGCTCAGTCAGTCGTGTTCTTGGTCTTGCGAGCATGGCCAAGTCTTGTTCTTGGTCTTGTTCTTGCAAACATAGCTAAGTCTTGGTCTTGGTCTTGTTCTTGTTCTTGCAAACATAGCTAAGTGTTGGTCTTGGCCTTGGTCTTGCTAAATGTGTATGACCAAGACAAGACAAAACTGCAAGACCAAGGCTATTTTCGCTCATCAAGTATGTATTGCATGTATTTTTATAAATTGGTTATTAAAAAAAGAAACGCAAGAATCTTCATTTTGCATGGTTTTCTTTTTAAATCCTGAAAGATTTAACAGAAGAAGGACTCATTTCCTAGACACCAGTAATTGAAGGAAAGTAACAGAGCAGACAGTGTGAAACATCTACCTAAATCATTTCGGCAAAGTTTGCTTCAAAATGCAGAAATATTGAATGTGAATCTCGTTGACGCACAATGCATGCAAAGTCATTATATACTTATGTATAAATGTGAATAATTGCTTTTACAATTATCATACTAAAAAGTAAATATACAATACACAACACACATATATTTATATCATAATATACTTGAACATCCTAATCAATTTTACATTTTTTGTTTTTAAAAGAATGAGTTTATATGAAAATTTTGCAAGACTCTTGTTAAAGTCTTGCTCTTGGTCTTGTTCTTGCACAGTTAGTCTTGTTCTTGTTCTTGCGAGCATAACTAAGTCTTGTTCTTGTTCTTGCTAACAAGACAAGACTGCAAGAACAAGACCATTTTTGCTCATCACTAATGCTTACTGCGAAAAATAAGATAAAGGACGGCATCCATAGACGTGTCGTAGCTGCAAATAAAAGCTATTTCGCACTAGTCCCGATTCTAAAGAACCAAGAAATCTCAAGACAATGTAAAATGAGATAATAAAAAATCTGCCCAGTTATATATTAATCTAATCTGCCCAGTTATATATTAGGGGTCTGAGGCTTGGACATTGACCAAACATACAGAATATCAGCTCAAAATCTTCCCAAGAAGAATATGTATTTGGTCCTGTATGGTTTAACCAAAACCAATGGCGAATTAAAACAAACGAAGGGGTTGAGGAAATGTATGACGAAATAAATATTCACGCATATAAAATTGAGTAGACTACGACGGCTGGGGCACGTAAGAGGTTCTGAAGAAATAATGCTGGGCAAGATTTTCAATGGCAAAAGAAGCTTAGGATAACCAATAGATGGATAGATGACGTGCTAGAAGATATATGGAGACTTCTTGCAATAAACTGGAAAGAACTAGCAAGACGTAGAGACGACTGGAAGAAGAGACTTCAAGAGGCCCGAGTCCTACAAGGACTGTAGGTCCATTTAAGAAGAAGAACACCAACTACAATAAAATCATAAAAAACTGGATTCGAAACCGTTAAGATTTCCCTCCCATTTCCATTTAACAAGATTTTTGTTCTTCTAAACAAAACCTATTAACAGCCGGCCGCTTTGTAAACTTAAGAAATACACCCTGTATTTAATGTGTATACATATTACAAAGCCAACGGGTAATACGAAATTTGGATACCGCGAAAACCTTGCCTTGTCCCCACCATTCCGTGTTAACCGATTTGTACGGTATATTATATAAGAATTCAAAATAGTTGCTACGATTACTAAGCTAGGCTCTAGTTCATATAGTGCTTGATCGATTGTGAAAAAAAATCTATTTTATATTTTTCTTTTGGATCTTCGATCGGTTCATCTCGGACTTCGTATGAGAAATTGCTTTTTCTTCTTCTTACGCGGTGTCGTGTTATTGTTGATCCAAAATTAGCCTCCTCGTCAATTTCGGTAACAAGTTCCTTTGCATAAATAACAGTTTCATCGAAGGACGATTGTGATCGAAGATTCTTGAAAAATATTTTGCAGTTTTTTAAAAGATCAAATGGTTTGAAATACAATATTTTCCGAAAATTACCAATTTTGACCGCAAAAATGATTTTTTTTTGAAAATTAAATAGCATGAGTATAACAGGGGACCCTCCTATGAAATGGCTAACTTTTCTAATTTTGAATGAAATTGAATGATTTTTGGCATGAAGGTGTCTTTTTAGGTGTAGATTATGCAACCACAATGAAAAACTAAAAAAAAATTAATAACAACTTTTTTTTGAACAATAACATTTGAAATATGGCTACTTTTCAAAATAGTTCCGGTACCCCCCCCTCTGCACCGATTTTTAATTTTTTTTTTTTAAAACACGCAGAATTGTGTACAGAAAAAAATGGTCAGACAGATTTTTGATTTTGTTTGTTTTGACAAAGTTACACTTGGTTATCTACGGCGACCTCGAAAAAGGAGCTAAATTTCGACATTTCTTCCATATTATTGTTAATAACTTTTGAAGAAATTGTTTAATCAAAATTCTGTCTGACCATTTTTTTCGTTTGGAAATTCTGAGCATTTTAAAAAAAGAAACATCAAAATCGGTTGAGTGTAGCGGTACCGGAACTCTTTTGAAGTTCGAAAAATTGGCAAAAAAAGTTTCAGAGAAAAATCGATTTGAAGTTTTATTTGTACATGAACTCAACACAACGATTAAAATTCAGGTTTTTTCGACGTTTTACTTAATCAGCCGTGCCAGCACCATAGGTAATGCCTTCTTTCTTCTTTTTTCGGCTTTCTGCCGCTTTTTTCTTCTTTTTTTTCAGCTTTCGTGCGTATCGGCTAGTTTCGGTGTTGCGCCTAGCGCTTCGCGAAATGCTCAGTCTGTCGCCATATCGCTCGGTGGTGCGACGATCGTTCGCCTGACACAGTTCGAAAAAACATTAAAATTTTCATGTTTTTATGCTGATAATCAAAATTTCAATTACATTATCTGAAAGAGGAGACTTCAGTCTATCAAAATCTGCAATAAAAAGTTTTTTGAAAAAAAATCGATTTTTCACCATTTTTCATAGGAGGGTCCCCTTAAAACACATAGTTCCACCAATTTTTATGAAAATCCACGTTCATTATTTAATGCATTTTTAGTTAAAAAGTAAATAAGAAATCTGGGTTTTTTGAGGTTAGGAGATATTTTTAACTTGGCCCACCAGTTCAATAGCCCTTTTAATCACGAGTATTTTCCTTTTTTTCTTATTTTTCTACGACCAATAAAGCCGTAGATATTTGAAAAATGGTCTTACGATTCACTCAAAATGCAATTTATTTATATGCACTTTTATCCCTATGCTCGAAATTTGATTTTTCCAATCTTTATGGTGTTCGATTCAGGTGAATGTATGAAATGAAAAAACAAAACAATTATTTCGAAGTTCCGGTTACATCACTTTTCATCAATTTATTTATTGATTTTCTCTCTACTAAATTGTAACATTTTATCATTAATATTATTGTCCAGTAACGGTAAAAATGGGGTATTACCTCTACTTTTTTTCGGCGGGCACCGATTTTGATGAAATTTTGGATTTAGGCTGTATTTACCACCCCTTTCAAAGTCTACTCTGTGCCGAGGTGCGCTTTTTATTTTTAGGGATGAAAACTACCCCTTATCGTAAAAAATTAATAAAACTCAATAAATGGGTAATAAAAACGCTTAGTAGGCCTATATATCACCTCTTAGACCTATGTACTATTGAAATAATTTTTTAAGAAAATTTTCAACCCCTAAAAACTAACCTTAGAGAAATAGTCCAGTCGCCAAACGTAAAAATGGGGTATTACCTCTACTTTTTTTCAGAGGCCACCGATTTTGATGAAATTTTGGATTTAGGCTCTACTTACCACCCTTTTCAAAGTCTACCCTTTTTCAGACACATCAATTTAGTTATAAGTTAGTATAAGTATTTTAGTAAATTTTTTAGTGTGTGTGTGTGTATGTGTGCGTGTGCGTGGATGTATATATACTACTGGCGTGGTACCGACCCCCGAACACTCAATTCACCTATGCTCTGAAAAAGATTGCAAACCGTCAATTTTTTTCATTTTATTTAATTGCACATCTTTAGCAGCTGCGTACAAAAGTATTGCGCAATAACTTCCAGATTCTAGAATATCTTCTATTTTGGAGGTACTGTTGTAAAATGTATATTAAACCTGTATACCAAATGTAGCATGTATGTATACGTGAAATACCGTAATGTGCTCACAAGAGCTCCGAAAATCATTTGCTCCGAAAATTAAAAAAAAGTTCGGTTTTATACTGTAGCGGGGTCAATTTTCAAGCTACAGTGTCCATTCAAAAACCATTTTGTAGGTAATTTCACTGACTATAAACTGTGTTGTGTTAATTGTGTTATATTAGAACCCTTAATTTTCAAAACGTGAAGGGTGAAAGGGCTAAGCAAAGGTGGTACTTACACTATAAAGAAAACTTCAATCCGCTATATCTCCGTCAGTTTTTAAGTTACAGCAATACATAAAAAACCAAAATTGTTGCTGAAGAAAAATCTAAATTTTGTTACTCAACAGTTTTTTACGTATCTTCAATAGTTTTTGAATTTTTTTGAAATAAACGCAGAAATCTGTAAAATTAGTAAAATCTTCTTTTCATTTGGATCGTAATTTCAAAAAATACACCCTGAAAATCGCTCAAACTATATAGATCCGATAGATATCTCTAAAATAAAGAGAATCCTACGTGGAACATGATAAATTTGAATTTGGGTGGAAGTGTTATTAAGTTTATTGATAATTTTTTTAAAAAAAATTGAACGGTACACCTTCTCTTTGTCATAACTCATTCATTTTACATGCAAATGACTTTTATCAGTGTTCATTTTAAAGGTCTTTTCAAACACTTTAAAAAATGTAATATAAGTTATCCTCGAAAAATGCATCGATTTTCCGTTATTCGACGTTAAATACAACATTTTGAGTATTTGGTTTAAAATAGGTCCCTTCGATCAATCATTACTCGCTTTGTTTTATACCTAGAGCATTCATTCAAAAACCATTTTCTTCGTTTTTTTATAAGCTTTATTTTTAGTTATAACAAAAAATTTTGATAAAACGCTTATTTTTGGACTTAATAGTATGCCATACACTAAGAGTTTTTTCCCCGCGCAATCTGCCAGTTTTATGCCATCGGGTGTGGTCAACATCACACGCCAATTTTTTCTGCATTCCATTTGACAGTCAATTTTACGGGTTTTATTTTGATCTATGCACACATGGAGAAATTCAAAAAGTGGCGTGTCATTTGGAGTGTAATGTTGATAGTTGTTTAGGTTTTGTGGATTTTCTGGAAAAGGTATTATACTCAGGCTGACAGTTTATTTCTGTCCCCGACATGATTTCCCCTTTAATCGACGCATACCTTAACTCTTAACAAACAACAACATATACAGAAAAGGGCGTTCGACCACCTGAAATCTTATGGTTCTAATCTCCGAACTACGTTGTGCTATGGAGAGCGGCCATAAAATTGTCTACGGATTTCAGCAAGGCCTTTGATCGACTGGACCACCACATTTTAATTGCAAAACTATTCAAATTTGGAATCTCTGGCTCTACCCTGGAGTGAATAAAATCATATCTTAACGGAAGAGCACAAGTTGTGAGATTTCAAGGATTTCTGTCCAACGAAAGTGAAAAAACTTTCGGTGTTCCTCAGCGTAGTCACCTAGGTCATCTTCTTTTTAATATCTTCATCTCCGATTAGTCAATATTCCACATCTCTTCTACGCTGATGACCTAGGTGTTGCCTTAGACAACAAATTGAGCTTCAATCAGCACTATGATAATATTACTGAGCCAACAAGTTTCTTGGCTTTATAATTACTAATGAATTCGGCGATATACGGGTCACAAAAACACTTTTCTGTTCAGTAGTCCGCCCAATCCTGGAATACGCGTGCCCGATCTGGGATCCTATATTCCAAATAAGCAGCAGGATTGAATTAGTTCAGAAGAGATTTCTTCTTTTTGTTCTGAGAAATCTGTACGACCTGCATGATTATCTCAGCCTACCACCCTACGCAGACAGACTTAAGATCTTGAGTCTCATGCCGCTGTCTTGTAGGAGAAAATTGCTTTTATCATGCTTTACCTTAAATGTTATAAACGGCTTATTTCTTCAAGTAAATTCCCAAACTCATGTGCATCCATTCTGAAATAGTTATATAAATCTGCCGGATAATTTGTTTTCACTAAATTTATTTCTGTTAGCCAGCCAATTTTTTTGCCAAAGCCTTTTTGGTTTTATGAAATACTCGTATAAATTCTTTATACTAGGTACTGAGTTTTGGTGGTTTATGGCGTGGAACGTTGAAAAAACAGCCACTCCACACGCCGAGTCAAATACATATATTTTGTTGTTGTTTTTCAAAAGCTCCTTAACTGCCACTGCAATCCGACTAATTAACTTTTAGAGTGTATGGACATCGAGCTTTGTCAAACACGCAACGCAAAGTGGCAGTTTTTTCAACGCGTCAACCGACAGTTTTTTCGAAAGAAAAAACTCTTAGGCCCGGTTTCACAGTGTTCACTTAAGCTTTCGCTCAACTCATTTTACTGTTTCACAGTAGTGGTTCCACTGTTGAACTTGGTTCAAAATTGATTTGAACTGAGCGACTAAATTTGGGCACTTAAGCCAAAGCTCAGGATATAAGTGAGAGTAATGTCATTAATTTTAGAGAAATCACAGTGAATAAACACAAGTTCACTATTTTTGATTTTAATTATAAGTTTGAAGTTTGATTTTTAAATTGTAAAGAGAAAAGAAAATTACAAATCATGCCGTAAAGAGTGCGGATAGAAGGCTGCTGTGTAACTCTAAAGAAGGAGAGATTATTTCTTGCCGCTTTGAATGCTTAATTTTCACAGGAACCAGGGGAAAACTTATCAATGCGTAGCAAATAAGAATCACCACACGTGCATCATCTCAGACAAAAATAGCAACCGCAATTCTTGCAATGGCCAAAGTTGCAAGAATTGCTAAAAACCGACTCAAGCTAAATAGCAGACGCGATACATCCACGCCTGGAGATAGCCCGGAACAGCTGTACCATTCCGGAGGATTGGTCGGAAGGTGTCATAGTCAAAAGGGGGGGGGGGGGTTTACCGAACGCTAAGAAGCAAGCTGGATTCAGAAAGGGCCGCTCCTGCATATACCATATGAACACTTTGAGAATCATAGTGGTCCAGTTTCCTGGATTACGATCCCCCTTTTACCTGACAAAATAATAATATTGATAAACGCTCCATATAACAATTCCAAATGCAGAGTTCCCCACAATGGAATATTATTCGAAACTTTGAGGTGAGCTCAGGAGTACGATAAGGATGTCTACTTTCGTCGTACTCGTTCTTATAGTAATAAGGGGCCATATCTTTTCAAAAATCCTTACAACTAAAGATAAAAAACTAGAAAATCACACAATTTATCAACCAACAGCAAAAATTTCCCCAACTGATTCAACCACAGTGGCCTGCAAAATCCAGTGAACTAAGTTCAGCTGGACTGAGCACAAAAACAAACTGTGAAACAGTTTTGACTTGAGCTAAAGCTCAAAATTACTGTTCAGGTTCAGCTGAGCGAAAGCTCAAATCGACACTGTGAAACCGGGCATTAGTGTATGGCTTACTATTGACCAAAAAAAAGTTCGAAAACGTGGGGTTTTTTAATGAAAATTACAACTTTTCAAACGCTTATAACCAAAAAAATATCAATTTTACAAAAAAGTTTGTACTACATTTTTTGCTTCAAATTAACCTCTCTATCGATTAACGGGGTTATTTTGACCAAAAATATTGCCACCCCCGAGCTGCGGTGGGAACCACACCCAAAGAAAAAGCGCACATTGGCATATGGTAGACTTTGATTTTTGAGTCATTCCCTATCTACTGTTAAAATTTCAAGTGAATCGGTCGCCTCCGAAAAAAAGTAGAGGTGATATCGGTTGGAGACTGGACTATTAATAAAGACTTAAATTACATTTTATTGGTGTTTTGTGGAATTCAAGGATGCATAAGGCGAATAAAGTATTTCAGCAGAACAAAAAAACGCAATTGACTATATGTTATTTTTGGTGGCATCAAAGAAACTTTAAAGTAGTTTTTGACACAAGATATATTTGCAGAAACGTAATACACAGCGACAAAGCTTACTTATTTCTTTAACAGATGGCGTTTAAATTCCAATTCGAGCAAAAAGTGATATATGCTGTTTTTGTTAAAAGCTCTTCGATTATTTCTGAATCTAAAATATATAAGCCTAGTTAAGCACGTGCACAATTAACTAAGCTCGCATTTGCAGTTTTTCTCCAGTCGTAATATAATTAAGGGGTCTTTCTGGTTACAAATTTTCAAAAAATTGAAAAAAATTTTTTTACGCATTTTGCTAATAAATATATTCAAAAACATGTTACAAAAGGTTTTAGAGCGATATCGTAATTCTAAAATTATTTTTGAACGTATACAGTGAGACGCTGTGAGAAAGAATTTTCGACGCTCGGCTGTGTTTCGATAATCTCGACTCCCCCCCTTTTTAACATCTGCTTCGATCTGATTCACTCTATACTATGAAGTATTATATTATACCCTGCAAACATTTCGATTTATGCTGCAAGAGAAGTATGAGCAGGAGGAAGGACTTATTTACGGCCCGGGCATGGCAGATTAAAAAGGTATATAGTTTTTCTTTAAAATTTTTTTTAACAAAACTTCAAACGCGATTATCTAGAAACTATGTTTTTTAAGGTGGCGGGCACGATTTAAGAAAAACTACTTGACCAATTGTTCTGATTTTTGAATATGTTATTGTATACATTTATGGCTATCGCATGAACCAGAATCGTTTTAATTGGTAAAAAATTGTCCGATTTTCAGCCGATTTTCCACCCTAAAGAATTGGTTTTTTCGAAAAATGGCCGCCATTTTTTTATTTTTTGACAAAAACAAATTATTCTGGTTCATGCCATAGCCACTTCAACAAGGAATAATTTGCCTTTTTTTTGTTTTTTTCAGATCATCCATTCGCCCAAAATCATGCCCGCCGTCTTTTTTTGATGCTTTTAAAAAAAAATCCGTATGTCAACAAAAAAAATTTTTAAAATCAAAAAAAATCTTTTTTGTAATACTGTTTTGTCAATAGACATACCTACAAATTTTCAAAACGATATCTCTCCTCTTTCTATGAAAAAAAAAATGTTTAAAAAAATTTTTTTTTTGAAAATGTAACCAGAAAGACCCCTTAAATCAAAATCGTTAATGCTTAATATGTACCCAAAAATATGTTCACATTTACAAAAAGGAACACAGAAGAAACGTGCTACAAAAAATTAAAAGTGCCATTAAAATAATACCCATGGGTCCATGAGGGCCCATCACCATCGTGAACTTTGGTTTCTTTATATAATAAGCAGCAAGAGGCTCTTCACTAATTACCTTGATCCAATTAGATTGATATATGGATACACGGAAATCATATCATACAAGTCACCGCTAATTTTGGGCTATCAAAGCGACAGGAAAATTATGTAAACAGGGAAAACGATTTTCATGAAATTATTCTAGAAGCCGGGGCTATGGTAGGAGCTGAGCTAGTGGCTCTCTTGCACCCGATGAAATCGAGTGATAGCCTCTGAAAGTCAAGAGACCCCACAGCTCCATAAAGCGACAAACTATTACAGTAAGTGGTTATTAATTTTACTATCCCTTTGCGTGTCACGTCGATACCAATGGGGCAAGAGATATCATACCATATGGAATGGGTAGAGATCAGCTTCCTGAGAAAGGGGACGTCGAAAGGAACCCCGCAAGAGAGACCGGGGGTGGCCGGAGGTGGCTTATTTCTAGTCGTTTAACTAAATATGCGCTAAACTTGTGGAGGTGCACAGGCGTGCGGGTGGAAAGGTAGTGATACTTGGTTAGCCGACGAGGTTAGTTTCGCCAGACGACAAAGTGAAGTGATGGTCGCCTTTTTTAATCTTCTAATGCACTCATGTTATCCTGCTGCTACTTTTTTTGTACAGGGTTTTATCTTTCAAGTATTACACGTATGTGTTTAAGGCAGGTTTTGCATACTATAAAAAAATTTTAATTGAAAATTCAATTTAGGGCTTTTCTTTTAATTTTATTTTTATTTGGTTTAGTGAATTTTTTTCTAACCTTCAAAAAATTGAAGGTTCGGTTTATGATCGTCGCCTGCTCAGGTGGGTTAATCATAATTAACTTGTCATGCAAAATAGCTAAAGGTTTGGCTTTCCTTTTTAGAGAAAAATTTATGGCACTTTTTTATATATATAGTATTAAGTCTTTACGGTTGTTTGAGTATATTACTAGAGACAATGTGAATCTTGATTGATTTTTTTTTTAATTTTTGATTGTGACTCATAATATTATAGTTCGGATGCGGATTTTTTTTATTATTAATCAGCATTGAAATTTACTGGAAAATTGTACTTAATTTTGTTGACCAGTGATAGATAAAAGAATCGTTGAGATGGAGTAAGAGGAGAAGTAGTAAAAATAACATTGTACCGGTCAAAATATAACATTTCTACTAAGTTACCTACTTAAACCACTACCAGATAATTTTTTCTAAAGTAAACTTGAAATGAGCGATTAATGAAGTGAAACTTCTACAATATAGCCGTGTATACAGCACTTTAGAATGGGGAGTAAAACCGATGTAACAAAAACGTAACGTCAATGAAATCGTGGTATTTGAAGTGAAACACGTTTTTTGCTGCGCTTAGTGTACAATATCGAGGCGGCGCCATGCCACTTGACATGATGACATCATAATAATTGGACACAGAGTAAAAGAATTAGTTTAAGAAATTTTAGGAAGCTCAGCAAAGGTTCTATATGTAAATGACAAGAAAACAAAATATATGATTATCAAAGATAGAGCAAAGAATAGGAAGAAAGATAAATCTTCACGAGCATTAAATGGAAACTCTAGATAACTTCATATACATAGGAACAATGCTTATAGCCACAAACTAAATATTTTTTCAGATTAGACCCAATTACGATTAGATTAGAAGACAGATTAGACCCAAAATCTGAACAGGGGCTTGTGGTTCATTCGGGATTCAAGAACCGACCGTTCGGCATCTAATCAATGCTTTGAATGAACTTATTCTTCCCACCGATTTTGAAAGAGTAATAATTTTTTTAAGTAAAATATTTTTTGGAATTTCAATCTCCCTAAAGGGCCCCAACATATTATGGCCCCATGGCCTGGGTGCGTTAGAATAAACGAAGTGCTTCAAGTATTGTATGACGAAATAAATATGCAAACCACAAACTTTGTTCGCGCGAACCTAGCCGCTCCTAGGCCGTTAGAAAAAGTGCGCACAAACATTTCGTTGGCCGTTTATTTTAAACTATCTTTCTATACAATTTTTAAAGCTTCAATTTGCCCCCCTTGCTTTGCCATACGGCCGGCCTTACCCTCAGAACACAATGAGACCGACAACGACAACTTCTACGCAAAAACAACAACAATTTATATGAGAATTGTAGTTGTAGGCCTCATTGTAGCTGGTGACATATACAAGCGTACATGCATTGCATTCAGCGGCTCCCTGTTATGCGGAGATTTTCCACTGACACATAATTGCATGGTTGCGTTCCGTCCCGACTCTCACAGATAGCCCAAAAATCGGAGTAACGAGTCGCATGGCTTTGTTGTGTATGTTTGTGTGTCCTATGTAGAATGCGGCAATGCAGAAAAAGTTGAAAGTAGCCCGACATTTGCGTGGCATGCGGAACGTTCACGGAATATTTCGTCAGGTCGCACTTGAATACACACACTTCTATATAAGGCTAGTGGGCGAGAAGGAAAAAAATGATAAAAAATGAATTATTGGCTATGTGCAGTTGTTTTCCTGTAAACAAATAGTAAAAATAACGTGTTTTGAAAACTTTGGAAGCTGTTTGCAAGATCACCCTTGCACCTAGCGACCTCTAACTGGGCTTATTTTTTAGGGAATTTCATAACGAAGAGCTTTCCTAGTGCATATGTTATACTAAAAGTTAGCAGGAACGGAGCTATTGAAAGAAATATAAAAAAGGGCCTATTTTATTCACAATAAGTTAATTAAAAGGTTATGCGGTCAACCAATTTGTGGGCAAACTTAGTGTGTTTAACTACACCCTAAAACGAAGCGATTCCAACAATAATCTCACCTATGGGCCAAAATTGCAATAAAAATGCCTCACCGACGAGCTTATATTATCTGTCAACGAATGCAACGCATGTACGCTTGGATATGTCACCAGCTTGTGTCCCGGGGTTAGGGTACGTCCAGTACGCAGCGTAGGTGATAGAGAAGAGCATAGCCGCGCATACTCGCTCATAGAACTCTCAATGGGTTTTAAATGGGTGTGCATAAAGGCCCAGTTACATAGGATAGATGAACATGAATTTTCGCAACCTAGTCACATAAGAGCTTAGCGTTGCGTTATTTGACAAATAAAGTTGTTTGTCTATATTATTTTTCTAAAATATAACAGTAAAATGTGTGTTTAATTACATAGTTTTAATTTTGAAAACGCAACGAAACGCAGCGCAACGCTGCTATGTAACTGGGCCTTAACGCAGCTCGCTTTCCTCTCGCAGAAAAAGCGAGCTGCGTTATGAACACACCCATTTAAAACTCATTGAGAGTTCTATAAGCGAGTATGCGCAGCTATGCTCTTTTCTATCATCTACGGTGCGTACTTGAGGTACCCTTAAGCCTGAAATACATTTAAAAGCAGTGCAGTGCGCCGATGTGATACGGAAGGTGTAACACATTGCAAGAACAGTGTTTTGACATTTGGTAAGGGCATTTGGTCATCTTTTAGAAGTATTTATTAATACGTTTTTGCAATTGTATTGTATAAAAATTTCTTTGCTTCGCACTAATTCTATGAGTTTCTCCTCATCCATTTTGAATCAAAACTTAGGTTCATGTGTCAACAGAAGCAGTTCGAAGCAGTTTTTTAGAAATTAGCCTAAGCAAAGTAGTGCTGTGCAGTGCTGTAAAAATAATGCGAATTGCCACATTCAGTTACAAGAAGTGTTCATTGCACTGCACAGCACAGCACTGCTTTTCAATGTAGTTCAGGCTTTAGTCTAAAAAAGTGAGAGCGGTGCTTTTTTAGACTATTCCGTGAGTCTTTTATTGATACGTGCCTGTAGCGGGCTGCATTGAGAATTTTTACTCAGGCGTACCGTGCCGGTTTTAGGTGCCATGCAGTCGTTTTGACTCTGTTATTTTTACGCAAGGTGTCCGAGCCTATGATGAAAAAATGTTGGCCCGATATTTCAATGGTAGGCCAACAGGAAAGAAAAGCTTAGGACGACCAATAAATAGGTAATGACGACGGGCGAGGGAGAACTAGCAAAACACAAAGAAGAATGGAAGGAGAGATTTCATGTCAAGTCCTACAAGGACTGTAGCGCCATTAGAGAAAAGAATTGTTTTGTTTTATTGTAAAACTACCCAGCGGGAAATAAAGCAAGTGCTTCCACTGGAAGCTTTAGTGATGCGTTTCCAGAGTATTTCGAATTGGAAGTAGGTTTGATGCAAGCTGCGAATTCTCTTTGTACATGACAATTCGCTGTGCATTTGCTTTGATTTCAGTTTTCATCGGTCTGCGCAACTCATGAGTAGTAATTTGTGAAGGAGCATAACTGGAAGTTTTTGTGGAAATATCAAATTGTTCTTATGTCTAATGCAATGGTAAAAATTATACATATAACTTACTTAAATGTAAAAAAGCGTGGGGCGCTCTTTACCTATATTCTTATTTTATTAATACTGAGCCTTTCGTTAGCGCCCACGCTTTTTCCATTTAAGTAAGTTATATGTATAATTTTTACCAATAACTTCATTAATTGAATTCTTAACTTTTCGAAAGCTAGGCTGTTCCCATATACTGCCTACAGCAAAAAAAAACTACATTCAAAATTATTTTTTACTTTTTAGTTCATTTTTAAGTAAAAGCGTATTTTTTAGTTTTTTAAACTATGTATTTTATTTTCTACTTTTTAGTCTATGATACATATGCCTTTTCTACTTTTTAGTCTATTATATTTGTACCACCATTTTGTAGTAAACCGCAATATTAGATTTAAAATGACGTCACACCTCACATATTAGATTTAAAATGACGTTACTGTATTATACTCGTCTTACATTTTTATTTGATACCCATATCGAGCGCGTTGTAAAGAAAATGGTAGTCCGCCATTTTGTTTTGGCCGCCATTTTGAATTTAGAATGACGCCACGGAGCTAATAGTATTCTAATTGTTACACCCTTTCATTTGATACCCATACCGAGTGGGTTGTAAAGAAAAGGTAGTCCGCCATTTTGTTTTGGCCGCCATTTTGAATTTTGAATGACTCCAAACAGCTAATTGTATTCTACCTGTCATGCCCTTTCATTTGATACCCAAGTCGGAGGGTCGGGGAACCGCCATCTTGATTTTCTTACAAAATGGCCGAATTGCATTGTCACGCGAACTATGCATTTGGGCAAAATTTGAGGTCTATCGGTTATATGGAAGTGGGTCAAAATCAAGTTGCAAAATTTGCTTACATAGAACATACATACATACATATGTACATCTCGTAAAACCCAGCGGGGAATTGAAGCACTTCTAAACAGATTCTGAAGCGATGAAGAGGAATGCCAAGGCGCTTCTTATTCATATTCCAACTCCCTTCGTTTTAACACAGGCATGTCATCAGAACGAAGCGCTTATATTTTGTTGTTCAAGAAGCGCAACTGAGCTGGGGAATTGGAGCTTTTGGGAAGATCCTGAAGCTTTCGTGACCCATAGGCCATTCCTACAAGAGGGACCATGGTTCTGGGAGCACTTGCTGAAAGCCAACAGCATTAATTCAACAATAAAACATTGTTTTCACCAGAAATAGTATTTGGCAACTGACGTGGGTTTACAAAAACCATGGTACAATAATTACAAGGTAAACTCATAAGGGCCCCGTGACGTCACTCAGTTCTTTTCTCACAAAGGAAAAAAGTTTTCCGGTGTCGTCACTCAGATCTTTTCTCTTGTAAAAGGCGTAAAAGCTTTTCAAGATGGAAATAGAGCTTTTCCTTATGAGCCTACCTTGTATTATTGTACCATGACAAAACCTACAAATTTCCCAACTAAGGCGGGATTAAGAGAACACTTGAGGAAAACAAAGCAAAAAATGGGAGTATAGAGTGCGTGCTTCCAAAGAGCTTCCATAACATATGAATTGGAAGCGCTACATTCTAGCTACTTTTGGCAGCGCTTAATAAATTTCCCGCTGGGAAAGCTAAAAGATACATAGATACAAGAATACAAACATCCATAAATGCATACATACAGATACACATACATACAGGTGAAGCTAATATAAAGCGTATAAAAAAAGACTAAAAGCTTCGCATATCCAAACAGAGTCCCGGCTTCGAATCGCGGCAGAGCCCCACGGTCCTTCGCCTTTCCCCTTCTTTCTTCTTCCTTCTTTACATTCCTCCTGTCATAGCCTTCTGCTAGCACTGCCCCGCTCCACCAAGCGCATGTCATCGGTTGGTTGATGGGATTCAACTCGTTTCAGGAGGCATAACACTCCAGCGAGTTGTTTCTCGTTGCCCCGATGCCAGAGTCGCGATAGAAATGGTTGGGGTTAGGTGGTTGTGGCAGTTCCTTCCTTCACTTCTTTCTTTCCCTTCACTATCTATCGACTAGAGCTTGCTGTTCGACATTGCACTCTAACGAAATAAATAGATTGTCGACAGTACAAAGGGCTTTCCCTGAGCTCTAGTCTTCCACATAAAAAAGAAACCATAATCGCAAGTGCTTCCCGCTGCATCCATTTAACAAGCTTCAGAAGCGCGTTTAAAGAAAGAAAGGGGAACAGCATCTTTCTGATGACATCCTCATGTAAAATTGCAATGAAGTGGAATGGAACAGGCAAGCAGTCCGTACTCCCAAAGAAGCGCATTAACTGCCGTGGAAACGCTCTTCTTCCCCGCCGCGCCAAACTGTTTCTGGGTTCCATTTAGCATACTCAATAAACCGGCTGTCGTTTGATCACGGAAGGCAAGCAGCATTTCACTGCTTTGATGGGGGCCCGCTTGGGAAAACGACACTCGCGCTAGAAAAAAGGTTTTTTATTTTTTTACGTGAATTTCACTGGTTGCACCAGCTTTCCTATTCGTTGACTAAGCAATGGTTCAACCAGTGAATTTTCACTGGAAACCAGTGAATAGTTACTGGTTCGTTTCTAGAGATTACCTTTCCCGAGGATTGGACGGAAGGTACCATAGTCAAAATACCAAAAAAGGCTGACCTAACAATATGTGATAACTGGAGAAGCATCTGTCTATTTTCTACTGTTGGCAAAATCTTGTCCCACATATTATTATTAAGGATAAGAGGAGCAGTAGATCGAACGCTTAGAAGACAGCAGGCAGGATTCAGAAAGGGCCGCTCCTGCATAGACCATATTAACACCTTGAGAATCATAGTGAGCAGTCTACTGAATTCCGATCGCCCTTTACCTTGCTTTCGTAGACTATGAGAAAGCGTTCGACTCGCTTAATAGGAGCTTTATATGGCGAGCTCTGAGCTAATCTGCAGTGATAATTCCCAAAATTACTATTTTTTTTAAATTTTTCGGTAGTTCCGTTGGGTTTTTCTTATTTTTTTTAAACCACCCCTCTATTGAGGCGAGCCATTTTCGAGTTTTTGCGAGACTAACGCACAGCAATTGATTTTTTATATAAATTATTGAAAATTACACTTATTAACATCTTTAAGGTGCAAGATCATATTCTCCATCATGGATTACCTTCAACATTTGTAGTTGGCCATAAATATGTTCTGATAAAAAGACGTATGAGCTATGATTTTTAACTTTAGTATGAATGAATGTTTAAATAATCAATCAATAAATTCCTCAGCTGTGATAGTACCTTTTTTATCTGAATCATAATGAAAACTCGTTGGCGGATTTAAGCTCGACTGCGCTCTAGGGCCGGCCGATGGGGCCTTTTTTGCTTTGTAGTGATACTTTTTATAATAAAACATTTAATTTACGAATAATGAAAATATTTTATTATAAGCTTTATTAATTTGGTGAAAAGTTCAATTATATCCTCTTAATCGATTTCTTACACCAATTTTGCTTGGATAGACAACTTTGACCATGTTTACGCGAAGATACTTAAGCTCTTAACATCGCTATCAGTAGTAGTTTTAAATCAGTTCTACTGTCAAATACAATTGGTTTTTTTGCAACTCAAATTTTATATGTGATTTTTTAAAGGCAAATATTAAAAACTAATAAACAAAAAAAGATTTTGCTAGCCCTAGACAGACATGTGATTTCGATATCACAATAACTATAATATTATGATATTTGTATTTGTCTGTCGCCCTTATATCATAATATCGAAATACAACCACATGATATTAACGTAAATATTGAAACACCGCCAATTTTCGTAATATAAACATGATATATGTATGTAAATGTAGGCTTCTAATGAGAGCAGCGCTATTTTTGGCTAGCGGAAATAGTAAAAACCAGTAAATTGGTTTTTTTTTCGCTTAAAACTTAAATGTAATTAACAATTTGCGTCTTTTAACGTTCATTCTTAATCTATATAAATATTTTGTATTAAATAAAACCAAATTTTTTTTATGTGAAAGACTAGAGCTCAGGGGAAGCCCTTTGTACTGTCGACAATCCATTTTCTTCGCATAGAGTGCAATGTCGAACAGCAAGCTCCAGTCGATAGATAGTGAAGGGGAAGAGAGAAGTAGGAAGGAACTGCCACAACCACCTAACCCCAACCATTTCTATCGCGACTCTGGCATCGGGGCAATGAGAAACGACTCGCTGGAGTGTTATGCCTCCTGAAACGAGTTGAATCCCATCAACCAACCGATGACATGCGCTTGGTGGAGCGGGGCAGTGCTAGCGGAAGGCTATGACAGGAGGAAAGTAAAGAGTGCCGAAGAAGGAAGGTGGGAAAGGCGAAGGACCGTGGAACTCTGCCGGGATTCGAACCCGGGACCTCTGGGATAGTAGCCAGGCGCCTTACTCCCTAGACTACCGAGGCCCCCAATTATAATAACTTTAAAATATACAACTTCGCATGTATTTGTAAAAACTTCCAGTTTAAATTTAAAAATTAAAATTCCTACTGTCAAACATAGCACTATTAAAAATATCATAATATCATGTCTGTCACTACTTATAGTCCAGTAGAAATAGGGTTCGAACAACAAAAAAATTCGTTAGAGCAATCTGACAGTGTGATGTTGTCGAACAAGCTCTTGTAAAAGACGGAAAAATAAATCGAACCGACAGCGGTTATCCGGGGAGGAATGGGGGGCTTTTTAGGGGTTGAAAACAGTTTTTCGCAATTTCTGGCTAAACTGTACATTCTATCGAAAAAAGTTAAAAGTAAAAGTTGTAGGAAATAAAAAGATCTACCATTAAATAAAAAGTATTTACCATTTTTCCCTAACCTCAAAATTTTTCGAGAAAATGGCGGAAAACCGGTTTTTCGGTTTTTTATTTTTTTCTTTGACAAAAAAATTTCTATGAAGCTGAAAGTTGGGCAAAAGATACCTGTTAGTGTTGCAAAAATGCAGTAATTTTTTCAGACGGAAATATTTAGAGGTTGTTGTTAAATTTAATTTTTTTTAAAAAAAAAGCGAAATTTTTAACTGCGATTCCTCTTAAAACTACCTGTCCTACGGAGTTCTGTTTTGGCACACTTACTCGTTGTTACGTCTACTTCCGATAAATGGTAAAAAAAGGTATACTGCAATGGAAAAAATATGGCCGGAAAATTGTTATATTCACGTTAACGACAATAAAAAGCAATACTACAAAATACAGATTTTCCTCGATTGGCGGATATTTTTTACAAAAACAATGCTGATAAAGAGATGATAGCTGATAATGGCAGTAAATTAATAGTATGGATTTACAGTAAAAAGCAAAATTTAACTCTGCATGATTTAAGGTTTGACATGTATAAGACAGCCACGTTTAAACCAAGTTTTAAATTGGAAAAATTACCTCCAACATCAGGGGCCGCAAAACAGCATTGTTTTAGAGCATATTGTCAGCTTCAAACGTGGCTTGGAAACGAAGTAATCGCAACAGATTGGGGTTGGAAAGAAACAGCGGAAGGTATCATTAAGCCGAATACCACAGATGATAAATTAATACCAGATTATCTCCTAAAAACTATTTGTTGCAGCTGTGAAAAGGGTTGTTCTTCTGTAAAATGCGGCGGTAGAAAACATGGTCTGAAATGTACACACTTGTGTTTAAATTGCTTTAATTTAGAAAATTGCTCAAATGCTGAACTTCCACAAATTTCTATAGACGAAAGTGACTCGGAAGAAAAGGAAACAGATCAATGCACTGTGACTGAAACAGTGCTCAATGAAACTGTCGAAAACACTGAAGAATCGTCCAGTTTTATGGCATCTGATGAAGAGAATTTGCAACACTCTGCAAAGAGAGCAAGATTAGAGAAAAATTCATAAAGAAGACTTTAATGCATATTTTTTTTCAATTTGGCGTTTTAAGCATGTTCAAAAAAATATTTAATTTTTTTTACCCCATTTATGTATTTCATGCTGTTAATATTTATGTATTTGATTTTGGATCTTGTATCAGTTGGAAATAAATGGTGGAGTTTTTTTATTCAATTGAATTTTTCTCCACTCAAAACAAGGTGAATTGTGTTTTATTTAATATGTAGTACCGATTTCCAGAGTGTTCCTGAGCTATCGAAATGTAGCTAATACAATGACGTATTATTTTTTTACAATTTCGATTTATTCCGTGCCAGATGCAAATACTGTCTTATGATTGAAAACCACTCTCGAAAACCCGTATCATTGTAGATCCACTCTATTACCTATTCTATGAATACATGCTGTTCATTTAATTTTGGATTTCCAGTAAAAAACAAAAATTGTTCGTAAATGCATATTTGGGATGTGCATTTCTTACGTTTTCTTTGATAATTACAATCCTATGTACGACGATCGTGGAAGGCACTAAAATGCACACTATACTTTTTTGTTAATTAAATAAAGTAAACATAACAATGGCATCTATAATTTGTTTCTGAATAATCGTCGTTAACGTGAATATAACAATTTTCCGGCCATTTTTTCCATTGCAGTATACCTTTTTTTTACCATTTATCGGAAGTAGACGTAACAACGAGTAAGTGTGCCAAAACAGAACTCCGTAGGACATGTAGTTTTAAGAGGAATCGCAGTTAAAAATTTCGCTTTTTTTTAAAAAAAATTAAATTTAACAACAACCTCTAAATATTTCCGTCTGAAAAAATTACTGCATTTTTGCAACACTAACAGGTATCTTTTGCCCAAGCAAAAAGCATAGCAGGGGAGGAAATTTAATGGGGAATCTTCACCTGTGGTGAACGAACAGCTAAAAAGCTATACCTGAGCGTAAGGGCAGAAGAAGAAAAACAAAATTGTGTACAGAGTTTGCGTAAAAGGACGAAGTGGTTGAAAGCTTTGGAGAAGTCTAGCAAGAGTAGACAACATGCAACAACTCACTTAGAAACGATCATATTGATACTCCCTTTCGGCGACAAGTGACTTGATTTCAGTACAGAACCATGGTTTCGACTTATCACTCAAGCATTTAGTATGCAGGGGTGCAAATTCATCATAACTACACAGTAAACTCCTCAAAGATAGCAATTTTATCATCTATGTCTCTGTAAAAATATTATCCCAGGGAGGCAATTATTATTATTATTATTATTATTATTATTATTATTTATTTGCAACGTATGTACAAAGATAAAAATCTTATTTTAAGTACATTAATTAAAAAAATGATACATAAAACTACGGTGACAATGTTAAATAAAAAAAACAAAGCATTAAGATATGAAGTATAAAATAAAAAACAAAACTATATATATAAAAAAAGAAAGAAAGTTACGTATTAGAAAATTAGCTAATAAAAAAAAAAAGAAAAAGAAACAAGCAAATTCAAATATAACAGCATAATGCAAAACAAAAAAAGAGTTATATAAAAAAAAGTCATATATTCATGCTTTAATTCGTCCTATTAGTAATTAAGTCAAAAAGACGCCTCTTGAAAATGTTCACTGAATCGATACGTTGTAAACCGACTGGGAGGGAGTTCCATAACAGAGCTGCGATGACAAAGAAAGAACGCTGTCCAATTAATGTGCGGAAACGCGGAATAATCAAATTGTTGTTTCTGACCGATTGTGATAACTGAACAAACTGGTTAAGGTACGCAGGTTTGCGTTGGTGCAGTATATCGTGAAGTAGGCGCAAAAGCCGAAATTCGCGATAATCACTAAAGGAGCAGCCCAAGACGGAATTCGAATAGGGCGAAATGTGGTCGAACCGACGTAAGTTATAAATAAAGCGTACACAATCGTTAAAGGTTACTTCGACCTTTCGAGCGCAAGAGGAATCAAGAGAGGGGAAAATGGAGAGGCCCTGCATTAAGAGAGGCAAAAGTAAGGCTTTCACCAAATACGAACGGACAGCCCTTTTTAGTAAACCACAGTGATATCTAAGTTTCGAAAGTAGCCCATATGTTTTGCCAATAATGAAATTGACGTGGTCGCAGCAGGTCATACTACTATTCAGGACAACTCCAAGATTTCTGACTTTAAAAACGCGAACAAGAGGAACCCCATTTAAGGAAATTTCTGGGAGGTCGGATTGAGAAATGTCAGAGTGAGTGAAAAAAATACAATGTGACTTCGATGGATTTAGTTGTAGTAAGTTTAGTGTTGACCAGCTTGAAACACTGTGCAAGTCAGCCGCAATCTTCTCCACACAATTATGGATTTGATCTTTTGCCGCAGAGAAATAAAGCTGCACATCATCTGCATACATATGAACCTTAGAATGCTGTATTACTAGAGGAAGATCATTAATAAAAACGCTAAACAAAACAGACAGTGATTCAGGAGCCGATCGCGGTTAATAGGTCACGAGACACTATAGTTTTCCTGGTAATTGCGTCAACGCGAAAATTGTAATTAACAAATAGAATGTCGTGGTCCAAATAACTTGGAGGAGACATTTGATTTTGAAAGAGAATTATACTAGGTTCGCAGCAAAGGAAGACATCAAGTAGAGATGGGTTCGTCGCATTAAAGTAAGTTGGCAAGGTATTCATTTGATTGAAGATTTTTCTTGACTGGAAGATTTTAATAAGTTTACATTAAATTCTCCGGCAACAACTAAGTGAGCATACGTATGAGAAAGGTGGTCCAGGGTCTCCTCCAGTTCAGCGGAATTATCAGGTTTAAATAGACTGGGGGGAGAGTAAACACTGACAAGTAAAAGTAAACCTAAGTTAAATTGATGGATGGAATTGGATTGGCCACACCTTGCGACGAGAAGACGATAATCTAGCCAAACAGGCCCTCGACTGGAATCCGCAAGGAACCCGTTGAGTCGGAAGACCTAGAACAACTTGGAGGAGAACCCTATTAACAGAGGCCGCCACAACTGGCAGATCCTGGTCAGAGCTGAAAGCTGTCGCACAAAACAGAATCCGCTGGAGGGCAAGTGTCTCCGCCCTATGTCCCATGAGGGATTAAAGGAGCGTTATGTATGTATGTATGTAAGTTAAATTGATTTTTAAATTTTAATAGTTTGCAGCCGCTAAAATTTTGTCGCCCGTAAAATTTTGCCGCCCTAGGCACGGGCCACGCGGCCTAAAGCTGCTGACATAAACAG
This sequence comes from Thereva nobilitata, assembly GCA_963855945.1. Lineage (NCBI taxonomy): Eukaryota > Metazoa > Arthropoda > Insecta > Diptera > Therevidae > Thereva > Thereva nobilitata. Next base: position 150,445,936 of record OY979694.1, read on the forward strand.
GCGCAAAAGCGGTGCGCGCAATGACAGATAGAATAGAAGTATGTGTATTCAAATACGAACTAACGAAATGTGGCTCGAGCACGACGCACACGCGCAAGTTGCTTAACTTTCTACTTTTTGCGTGTTGCCGCCCCGTAGTGCCAAAAGATGGTTGGAAGTTTGTGTATTGAGTCGTGTTTTGGTGTTGGTGGGTGGGATAGCAAATTTGTTGAATTTTATATTTAATGAAAATCTTTATTTTTCCAAATTGGGGTAATTAAATTAGCACCAAAACAAAGACAAGTCCTGTAGGATAGAAAAATTATATGTAAATCATTCAGGTTTTTCAATTTTTTTCTTATCACGTCCACTTGTCACTTTGATTTTTAGGTTGTGTTCAAAGTCGGAACGCGCCGCCGACACCGCAACATCTTCTTCTTCTTTAACGACTCTACAACCGGGATCCGGTCCTGGCCTCTCGCAACTGTTCTCTCCACCGGTCCCGATTCTGAGCCGATGTCATCCAGTTTGGCATCCCTATGCTCTGAGCGTCCTGGTCTACGCCATCCTTCCAGCGGAGGTTGGGTCTCCCTCGCTGTCGCACCCCATAAGTCTTACCGCAGAGAACTTTCCGAGCAGGGTCACCTTCACTCATACGAGCTAGATGTCCTGCCCACCGGAGTCTACCGAGCTTTATTTTCTTCACAACATCTATGTTGCGATAGCGCTCGTAGATCTCGTCATTGTAGAGTCTCCGGAATCGTCCTTCCGGGCCAACAATCCTCCGAAGTATTTTCCTCTCGAACACCGCCAAGAGGTTAGAGTGCTTTTTGCTAAGCACCCACGTTTCGGATGCATATGTGAGGACCGGCAAGACCATCGTCTTATATAGTAAAAGTTTAGACGTTATGGTTAGATGCTTGGATTTGAAGAGCCTTGACAGGCTATAGTAGGCTTTGTTGGCTTTTAGCAGTCGTGCGCGTATTTAAGGTTCCATGGTATTGTCGGCTGCTACTATTGACCCACGGTAGGTAAATGATTTTACTACATCAAACTCGTGTTCCTCTACCTTGATTGTGGGACCAATGTTAGGTGTTCTTGCAGACGAGGCCGCCATGTACTTTGTTTTGCTTTCGTTGATGTGCAGTCCTAGATTTCCTGCCGCCCGCTCAATCTGGATGAAAGCTTCTTGTACAGCTGTTGATGTTCTTCCAATGATGTCAATGTCGTCTGCGTAAGCCAGTAATTGGGTGGACTTGTGGAGGATTGTGCCCCTTGATGTCACACCCGAATCTCGGATCAGTTTCTCCAACGCCAGGTTGAAAAGGAGGCAGGCCAGACCGTCCCCTTGTCGGAGTCCATTATAGATGTTGATTGGTCTGGACAGTATTCCGGATACCTTTACTTGGCTTGTCACATTGGTCATGGTCAACCTACATAGTCTTGTCAGCTTATTGGGAATGCCGAATTCTCTCATGGCTTTGTAGAGTTCTACTCTGGCTATGCTATCATAGGCGGCTTTAAAGTCTATGAAGAGGTGCTGGATTGAGTTTTGAAACTCGAGACATTTTTCCATAGCCTGCCTCAAAGTGAAAATCTGATCGGTTGTTGATTCGCCTGGGCTGAAGCCACACTGGTGTTGGCCTACGATGTTTCTAGCGTATGGGGCCATCCTGTTTCGTAGGATGGCGGAGAATATCTTATACGCGGTACTCGACAACGTTATACCACGATAATTGCTGCACGTTGTGATATCTCCTTTTTTATGTACCGGGCAGAGGATGCCTTTTCTCCAGTCTTCTGGCATCGCTTCCTGCTCCCATACTTGCACAATTAATTGATGAATCGCTTGGTGTAATGTAGGCCCTCCATATTTAACCAGCTCCGCAGGGATGCCGTCTGCACCCGAGGCCTTTTTGTTTTTGAGCTGGGTGATGGCACTGCTAACTTCTGCTAAGCTTGGTGGTGACAGTATAGCATTATCGTCAGATATTGGTGGAGCCTCCAAATCCTCAGTTAGCTCGCCATTTAGCAATTCATGAAAGTGCTCTTCCCATCGCTCCAAGATGCCTTGAGGATCGGTGATCAGATTCCCTTCTTTGTCCTTGCAGTATGTGCAACGAGGTGTGAATTGCGTCATACCGCGTACTCTTCGGTAGAACTCCCGCGCCTGGTGCGGCCGTCGCTTTCTGTACCGTTCTAGTTCACAAACGAAATTTTTCTCCCAGGCTTCCTTTTTTCGTTTGTCTTCGTTCTCTTTTCTTCTTTTCTGAGCTCTTTATATTTCTCTTCGCGTGCTCGTGTTCTCTGAGACTGCTGCATTGCTCGATACGCAGCATTCTTACGTTCAGTTGCCAGCTTGCATTCATTATCGAACCAGTCGTTCCGATCTCTACGACTTCTGCCTAAGATGGAATCAGCAGTACTAATGACAGTATTTTTAAGGCGGGTCCAGCTCTCGTCGACGCCCGGCATCTCATCCTCAGGACTTGCTCTTCTGAGCGCGAGTTCTAACGCCTGACCGTAGCTGTTTCTGGCCATTTCGTTGCGGAGTGCAGCTGTGTTGATTCGAGCCTGATCAGCGGATACAAAGCTTTTCAGCGTTGTAATGCGCTCTCGGAGCACCATACCAACAAGATAGTGATCTGAGTCGAAGTTGGCACCTCGGTACGTTCGTACCGTCATCAGACCCGAAAGGTGGCGGCGGTCTATCAACACATGGTCTATTTGATTGCGAGTTGCCCCATCAGGAGATAACCAGGTGGCTTTATGGATATCTTTACGCGCAAATCTGGTACTTGCAACGACCAAGTTCTTACTTGCTGCCATCTCTATAACTCGCTGCCCATTGTCATTAGTGTTCTCCGCAACATCATGTCAGTGAAAAGTCGCTACATACCGCGAAGCCAATATCCGCACTGCGTTTGCGCCTGTTTCTGTCAGTAGCTTAAGGGTAAATCCATTACTGGGCGCAAATGATTATGCGGTATTATTTGACGAGGAAGGAATGTGTTGACTTATGTGGTAACGTGACTCATGAGGGTTTTGAAATGACCGATTCAATTATTATTAATTGTTATTACATTAAACATCGTTTTTTCTTAAAAAAAAGGTAGTGGATTTTGAGAATATATTTGGTTAAAGCGAATTTATTTGCATTTTGCGAACATTAATTTTGATCAGCCATTCTATTATAGTAGAGGGAAATTGTCATATGATAGTAATGTAGTTGGGAAGTTGGATTTTTTTGTTTTTTTTCTTTACATATGTTAAGATAAAGCGAAAAATTTTTTTTTGCAAAATCGGTCCTGTGCTGCACGAGAAAATTGCATATATGTCAAATTTTGATGTATTTTGAGTGCAATGCTACACTATTTTTTTAATTTCTCCAATTCTGTTGGTCGTAGAAAAATAAAAAAAATTGGAAAATACTCGTAAATGAATAGACTTTCGAAATGATTTGGTATAAATACTTTAAAAATGAATCCTAACCTCAAAAAACCAAACTGCATGAAATTTTGTTTAATTTTACTAAAAATGAAATAAATAACGGGAAAATAGTCGGATTTTGATAAAAATTGGAGAAAATATGTAATTTGATGCTATAAATACGTGGTTGAAATTTCAAAAAAAACTTTCGATTTTTACGGCAACAATTGGCAGTTTTCGACAAAATTTTAAAATTGCCGCCATTTTATGCCAAATCATCATACTGTAATAAATGTAGGTTTTTTTATGTACTTTCTTGTGAGCATACGCAATACTTCGTTAGTTTATTTAAAATGCCTATTTTAGGACTTTGAAAAAAGTAAAAAACCTCAATTTTTCAATTTTTTGCCTTTTTTTCATAGTTGGCAAGTACCTTTTCATAGTTGACAAAAAATTGAAAAATTGAGGTTTTTTACTTTTTTCAAAGCCCTAAAATAGGCATCCAATTTCCAATTTATTTTATTTTTCTACGACCAACAGAACTGGAGAAATTAAAAAAATAGTGTAGCATTGCACTCAAAAAGCATCAAAAATTGACATTTATGCAATTTTCTCGTGCAGCACAGGACCGATTTTGCAGACATTTTTTTTTCGCTTTATCTTAACATATGTAAAGAAAAAAAATAAAAAAATCCAACTTCCCAACTACATCATAACTTCGCTTTTTTTTGTTTAATTTCCCTCTACTATTATGGTAAATTGACTTTGCCGGCCGTATACCAAAGCTGCAAACAGGGCCGCGGCTAGGTACTTTGCCGCCCCCTTTAAAGGCAAAATTTTTTTTCGCTCGCTTCCCTCGCGGTTTTAGTGTTAGTATATAAGAAATTGTTAATTAAACTAATTTTCTTTCTATTTGACAAAGGCAACCAAGTCATTTATCAGTACAGTTCCTCTCTTACTTCAGAATCGACTTAAATGAATTAATTCATTTAATTTCATTTCTTCGCTTTCGATGATAAGACCCGCGCTGACAAGCTGAAAGCGGATGGCTTCTTCTACTTCTTTCTGTGCCTCTGCCTTTCGTTTCGGCGATACTTCTTGCTTAGCCTTCTGCTCGGCAAACTGATTTGGTCCTGAAAAGGACCGTTTTTGTTTATCGTTTGGTCATTACTTTATTATTTATCGGTTAATCCGGTTTTTGGTCCTGAAAAGGACCGTTTCGCTGTTCATAATTAGGGATTTACGTTGTAGTAGATAGATCAACTAGTCTGTTGCTGGAGCCCCACCAAAAGTTGCCATGCTCTAGCCAGCTACATAACTGCAAATCGCTTTCGGCGACATGGAACACGTTTAGCCTACTCCACTAGGCATCTGCGCCTTGTTTTTTTTGGTGAATGTCGTCGCCCATTCAAATTGAAATGCCGCCCTAGCCGTCGTCGGCACGGAATATTTTTAAAATACTGTATATTGTACAAATTTTTCGCTCGGTTCGCTCGCCAAAATGCCGCCCTTCCCAAGTACCCCCCAGTGCAAATGCACAGTCTGCACATATGGGTGCCGCGGCACTGGCTGCAAATCGTCATATGCCGCTTTGCAACATAAGCAAGCAAGCAATAAGTGGCCTTATCCAAGCAATAAGTGGCCTTAGACAAATTGGGACTTGCTTTGAGGATTTCAATATTGTAAAGTTCTCAAGGAAAGTTCGACTGATTTAAGTGACTGTGAAAACAATTCCGAGTCATTTTACATTGTTCATTACAATGCCGAGGAGAACACGAGCTGGCGTAAGTCTTCGAAGTCAGTCAAATGCGCGGCGAGCTACTTCACGTGCAAACCGCACTGATGACCAGCGAGTGACGGATAATGAAAATAGTCGTATTGGCATGTCCGAATTACATTCGAGAGCCAAACGAATAGTTTGAGAATGCATCAAGTTCGTGCACATCACACCCAAGCACGACCAAATGAACATGACCGATTGCGCCGACTTGGTGCTCCTGTGAACCTGTAACGAGCGGCATTCCATTACGATCCGGAAATCGATTACGGTGGGGACAGATCAGTAACGATTAGAGAAATGTCAGTCGTTTGTTCGAATTGTGTTGCCGGGTGGAGAAGTGAAATTGCCACAGTTGGTCCCGCCACCAGAGCCATTGCGCTTATTAGTTTCTGGAATGGGAAGCGATTCTACATATTTCCGGGCCTACATCCAAAAATACAACAGTTTCCAAATGATGCATATTGTACATGGCAATTTCTTGCCTAGTTTCAAGGTAATTACAACGCAATTGTCGTTCGAATCATTCTCTGTTGTATCAGAAACAATTTCATAATTTCACACATCATTACAGATTCAAGGGCAAATATATCATTTAGCAGGAACATATTGAATCTAATGTCTCGAACTCTTATAGGAATAATTGCTTTTTCGTTAGTGGTTACGAAAAGTTGTTGTAAATGGTCTGTTCGTCTATCTCAAACCTTTCCACAGCCGGGAACTTTGTAACTTTAGTTTACATCTATTCATTGTATATAAAAATGAATTGCCACATGTATGACGGAGCATCACTTGAGAACGGCTCGACAGATTTGGCTGATTTTTTTGTTGTGTTCGTTATTGTCAGGACAAGGTTCATATGAAAGAAAATATTTGGAAAATACACGGGAAAAGTCCGTAATTTGGATGGTATTTTGATATGGAAGAAAATGTTTTTCTACTACATTGAGTAAAATTTAAATTGGCGGTGCCAAAAATATTTCATTTCAATTTTGATGTACATATAAAAAAAACGGTTATATTTTCAGAGTGACTTTAAAGTTTGACTAATACTATGTACTATGTTATGCATTATGCACTATGCACCATGCACTATGTACTATGTTCTATGTAGTATGTACTATATACGGAAGCATAACATACTACCCCATGCCAAAATATCCCACGACCAAAAATCCTGGGATAAATATCCCAGGCTAAAATATCCCAAAATAAAATATCCCATACAAAATATCCTACGACAAAAAATCCCAGGATATATATCCCAGGCTTAAATATCCCAAAACAAAATATCCCATACAAAATATTCCGCAACGGAATATCCCTTTTTAATTTGTTGTCATTTCAAAATTTTAAAAGTATGGAAATTTGCAACATTTAAAAAATTGCAAAATATAAAAAATACAATTCAAAAAATTTTTTCAATAAAAATGAAAATTTTCTAATAATAGTTATTGAGCAAACACGCACTGGTTTGTATCTTAATTATTATATGGTACAAGCAGTAACTACCAGGGTTTAATACGGTTGCTGTTGACTTCGCTTTGCTGCTAAGAAGACCACATCAATTTACTTTGCTTTGCTTTACAGCAATCATATTTTCAAACTTCTTGTTGCATGCTGTGAAAACGTGGTGGTGGCCGCCATATTGTACTTAAAATGACGTCACATAGCTTACTGTAATGTACTTGTCATTCTCTTTCATTTGATACCCATGTCGGGGGGTTGTACAGAAAAAGGTAATCCACCATTTTGTGGTGGCCGCCATATTGGATTTAAAATGACGTCACATAGCTTACTGTATTTTACTCGCCATTCTCTTTCATTTGATACCCATGTCGGGGGGTTGTACAGAAAAAGGTAATCCGCCATTTTGTGGTGGCCGCCATATTGGATTTAAAATGATGTCACATAGCCTACTGTATTCTACTCGTCATACTCTTTCATTTGATACCCATGTCGGGGGGTTGTAAAAAAAATCGATCGCAAGATTCCACCAATGTTTTAACATCTCATACGGACATACTACAAACGATATCGTTTAGTCACGATAAATCACCATGAAATGTGTGTAGGCAGATTTATGGCAGAAAATGCACAAATGAATTTGATGGTAGTTATTTTTGTATCACCGCATAAAACTTGACGCGAAATAATGGAATTCATACATGACAATCTCCACTTCTGACGGTTCAATTTTACCAGGTCGAAATTTCAACGAAATTCCCATGATTTTGAGTGGCAATTTTAATATTACTTTTTCATCAGAAAGGGCGCGTCTTAACTTTGTGGATGAGGGAGAAGGTGGGGATGATGAGAGGTACCACCCCACTTCTCCCTTCATCCTCAAAGTTCGTGAGGAACGTTCCTGGGAGCTAAGCGGCTGACTTTTCTGAAAGCGTACAATATATCCGACAGACCTTCCAATATATCTGTTGCATATTACTATTAATATTTTAATAATTGCGCAGTTGTTAGCAAAAAGTTTTACTTCAAAAGTGTGGTCTTAAGCACACTCATATTTTTTTTAATTAAATTAATTAAGCAATGGAATTTTTGTTTGTTGAAAATTATCGTTTGAATTTTTGTATATTGTTATAAAAGATCGATAGAAATATAACATAAACAAATCTTTTCATTTTATGAAGGGATATTTTTTTACGGGATATTTGGTATAAGGGATATTTTAGTTGGGATATTTTGTCGGGATATTTTGTCGGGGATTTTTTTGGCCGGGATATTAAGGGATATTTTTTTACGGGATATTTGGTCTAAGGGATATTTTAGTTGGGATTTTTTGGCTGGGATATTTTGTCGGGGATATTTTGGCCGGGATTTTATGACCGGTTCCCACTATATACAATGTACTATGTACTTTACGGAAATTTGGATGGTATTTTTATATGAAAAAAAAAATTCCTTAACCTTGAGTAAAAAGTTCCATTTCATACTCGAAGTCAGTTTCGAAAATCGAACGTTGTGGACCCCGGTGCGAAATGACTCTCAGGTCTGTAGGTTGGGTGCGCATTTTGAATGTCTCGAACTTTTATATGAATAATTGGTTTTTCGTTAATGGTTATAAATATTTGTTCAAGATTGAATTTTGCAGATTTGGATTAATTTTAAATGTTTTAAGGTTGGGTGCCGCGAGGCGTACCGGGTCTCAACTAGTTGACATATAAAATAGATAGATTTTTAAATAATTGGAGCGTATTCATGTCATAAAAAATGAATTAATACTGCTCACATACTGTTGTAGCTTTTATAATATTTTCAATCAAAATTTTATAATGCACACAAAATTAAATAAGTGAGACTTTTTCAAGAGAAACTCAAAAAAGACATGCTTTTTATTAAATAACTTTTTTTATGCAGATATTTTTTATTACTTATAGCCCAGCAATATTGCCCTCCATTTTCACAAACGCCCTAAAATAAATTGATTTACAGATGAATATTTGAAGCAATGACAATTAACATTCTTTGTTAATTTATATTTCCTATCATACATATGTATGTGTGTATGCATATGCACTTATTGCCAGAAATCTTTAATTTACAGATTCTTTAAAAAATTACCATAAATTTCAGTTTCAGAACCCCTTCAAAACCTAAATAAGGGATGATTTCATGGGTTAACTAATTCGTATACTCACATAATATCAATCAACATGAAAACGTCCTCACATATTTGAAGAGTGTCTACCGATTGTCAGGTTCATCCATAAAACATCAGAGAATTTCAAGAATTGCCTCACAGATAAGTGATTTGATGACAAGGACCTCCATGATAGCGGCAGATTGCATTGAGCTCACCGATCGTGTTATTTATTTGCTACCGCAAATATTTTTCGACCATCATTCAGTCGAATGCGAGTGATCGCACGTCCTAAAGGGTAAGCAAAGATTAACCAATTTGGTAATGTTCACTCGTTAAACCCGTTCGGCCTTGTTATCTCGAAAAATGAATCAATAATCATAAATATCGATCGATCGTTTTCGTTAAAATTACCAGCGTATCTGTGAAGCTTCAAGGTAGCGCGCAAACAGTACCGATTTCGACTTTGATTGATCTCCGATTTAATGGCAATTGTTTGAGATCCGATCGATGGCACAAATACGAACGTAAACACATCATATCGCTGACAGAGAGGCCAGAGGATCATAACTATACAAGACCACAGAGAAAATATGTGTAACAATACAAAAATGAAATTGCAGCCTGCTTTAACGATCGGCTAGCGGCAGATCGAATGGAGACAATTGTAATTGTGGCAAACTGAGTGTCCATAGCCTCCGGCTTTGCAATAAATAAATAAAATCACTTTGCGGCGCATGTGCAATTCGATCGCGACTAGTTGTGCTCAGCGACTGCGATCTTGCCTTAACGATTCCTATCACGTGCCAAGTTTGACAATAAAGATGACGAAATCGGTAAGACAATCAGAGCCGTCTTTTCCAATCCAATTAGCATCGTTGGATTTTTTCGTAAAGCCGTATTGGCGGTCAGTGCAACGATCTAGACGTAAGGGAGGCAAAAACCCAATTAAAAGAAATGAGACCCGTTGGCTCGTTTTTCTATGTCCATTCTAGTGGTCTCGTCTCTTGGTGGATCATAAAACACGCGCCAATCGCCATCATTTCAAGCATGGCTCAAGGTACGACGCACGGCGATCTTGTGCACTATGCTTTCGCTACCTGGGATTAGCCAAAGCGGGATACGATTTCTAGCCGATTCCTATTTGAGTCAAATTTGCTGCTGGCTTGTTGATCTTTTTCATCTCATGCATTCTACAGCCTTCGACTCTTTCTGGAGCTGTTGCAAGGAGTGAACGAAAAATTTTCAATTTGTGTCTCGAATCTTAATCAGATACTGCACGGTGGCAAATTAAGCTCTTGGGTGGCCCTATACCACCTGAGTAGGAATTGAATGATTGTCAAAAAAGAAGTTTAAGGAATTGCGTATTAACAAATTGTCAGTTGTGTGTTTTATTGTTTTTCACAATGATACATGGTTCCTTGGTAAATTTTTTTTAAGGGAAAAGTAAATTCGGGCTCATTGAATGAAGTGAACATATCGTTAGGAAATGAATAGTTAAATTTGTGTTAGTTGTAAAATATAGTTAATATATTTTCAATCATCTAAGACTTGAAAAATCCCTGAGTATTGCTTAAAGTTAAGATGAACAACTATAATATCAGAATAAAAATCTAAAAATAACAGCACGCTATAAAACGAAATACAATTTTAGATAAATTACATGATTATAGTGACGATATTAGTGAAATGAATAACAGAGTTTGTATAGGAGTCGCTAGGGGCGGCGGAACAGGTCCAAGCCATATGTTGAATTCGAAAGGTTCAAAACGGGGGTTGGGGAAGAGGAGGGAAAAATTGTATATTAGATCTCCAAAAACTTCAATCTTACTAAGCTTTATTTTTTGAAAATATACATATATATAGAAATATGTTTACACAATATAGATACTTATATAGAAATATGTTTACACAATATATATACTTATATAGAAATATGTTTACACAATATAATATTAGGGTGGAGCGAAAAAATGTTTTTTTTTGAATTTCGATTAGTAATAGTGCGGAAAAATTGATGTGAGGATAAAAAGTGTAAAATTATATGAAAATCAAGTTATATCTTGCGGTGCCCAAACCAATTTACATTTTTAACTTTTTCTCAAATTTTCAAGGTCGTTGTGGCACCGCAAGATATAACTCGATTTTCATATAATTTTACATTTTTTATCCTCACATCATGCAGCAACTTTTCCGCACTATTACTAATCGATATTCAAAAAAAAACATTTTTTCGCTTCACCCTAATATATATATACTTATATAGAAATATGTTTACACAATCTCCAAAAAAAATAGCTAACTTTTTGCAAAGACTGCTGCTCGTTTTGAACTTCGCGAAATAAATTCGTTCATCAACAATTCAAGATCGATTTCATCAACTTCATCATGATAAATATGCAGCATTGTAAGGCTATTCAACCTTCGTTGACCTATCGTCGCACAGTGGGCCAAATAGCTCATTTTTTGGACAAGCGACAATTCCCAAGCCTGGAATTAATGAAACTTAACAAATTTTTTTTAAACTATTCGTGATAAAATTGCCTTTAATTCTATCGAGCCAGAATTTTGAAATTTGAAAATTAAAGATGGCTAATCCAATATGGCGGACATAAATTTGGTAAGAAAATTAAATTTTTTTCGTAAGATTCTTTAAAATTATTGAAATTAATAATTATTAATTAATTTTTGGTTTCCAAAAAAATCCCCAAAGTAACAATTTTTTAAAATATTAAAGAATCTTCTGACAAAAATTTAATTTTCTTACAAAATTTATGTCCGCCATATTGGATTAGCCATCTTTAATTTTTAAATTTCAAAATTCTGGCTCGATAGAATTAAAGGCAATTTTATCACGAATAGTTTAAAAAAAAAAATTTTTAAGTTTCATTCATTCCAGGCTTGGGAATTGTCGCTTGTCCAAAAAATGAGCTATTTGCCCCACTGTGCGTCGCCCGAAGGTAACTTTTCAGTCGTTTTAATACTGAAAAACTCCTTTCATTCGTACACGTCGAGCCGGGAATTGTCATGAGAAGCCGGATAAATTTGGAAAATTCTGGTAAAATATTGATCGACCAATCATTTTGCCGCAAAAAATCTACAACATCTTTCAAACTTTTGATTTCTTTGTCTACTTTTTGGGCTAAAGATAAAAACATATCTCGATCACTTAAAAGACGTTCCTCAGAAAAATCATTTTTGTAAAATTCGACTATTGATTTCAAATTGTCTTCTTTACCAACAGCAAAAGCCTCTAGAGCTTTGAAAAATTTCGCATTCTCAGTTTTGAACCTAGTTCGCAGCGATACGATTACTTGATCGTAAATAGCAAAAACGTTCTGACGGTACATTTATTCAGGAGACGTGAATTCATGATTCTCCACATTCGACCCAGAATCTAAACGTTTTGGAATTTTTTGTGCCGCGGAAGAGAGGGCTGGTTTAAATCAAGTCTTTCGACGTCCTCCAACGTTTTTTTTCCAAACGGCTTGAAATTTTGAATCGCGAGAAACAGACAAACAGTAAAGTAGGCTATCAACTTTTTTGTATGAATCAATAACGCTCAAATATTTTTGTTGGAGATCTATGTTAAGAGTTTCTATTCGATAAAAAATTTCGATCATTGCGTTTAAATAAAATATAAAGTCGAAGGACTCCATTTGTTGAAGAAATCCGAATGCCTTCGCTGAAACTGTGCTATTCACCTCATGATCTGAAACTAGTTTATCAAAAAATTCCGTCAACTCCGAGTAATTCATCCGGACTCTTCTAAGGGATTTAATTCTGACGGTCCACCTGTAAAAGACGTCATACAATTATAAAAATGAGTTTAGAGATTTGACGTATGTTGCACAATTCGTACCTTGTAGGGCAGCACGCCGCAAGTGATGGTCGGTTTTCATCATCCTCTTTTGCTGCGTCTTCTTGAATTTCGTGAAACACAGCGAGGCGTTTTGGTGAATCGCGTACAAAATTTATCAAGTCCTTCACGAGCCCAATAAGTTTTCTCGCATTTACAACTGTTTCCATTGCGTCTTGAACCACCAGATTTAAATTGTGGGCGTTGCAATGAACAAACAGTGCCCGAGGCTCCAGTTCTCGTATTCGTGCTTGTAGTCCCGATAAATGACCTGAAACGTTTGCTGCCCCATCATAGCATTGGCCTCGCAAGCGGTCTAATGGCAGATTAAAACGTACCAACACGTCTTTCACCATGGTACATAGTGCTTCTGCTGTGGTGCTGGCCGTAGAATATAAGCCAAGAAAAAATTCGGTAGCTACAATATCTGCGGACACAGCTCGAAGGCACAAGGAAACTTGTTCCATTCTCGAGACGTCGGAGGTTTTGTCAAGCAATATTGCGTAAAAGTCTATATTTCTGATTTCTTCAAGATGTTTTGAAATTATTTTCGAAGAGATAAGGTCCAGGATTTCGTCTTGCACATCACGATGGAGCCACTTGTGGCCACTTCTTCCCAGCCACGAACGTAATTCAGCAACGTCTTCTGCTCGAGTAGTTAGAATCCGCAGAAAATTTGAAGTTTTCCCGCTTCCATGCCCTCGTAAAGACAACCCCTGCTGACCAAGCAATTTGATGGTGCTAAAAATTGTTCGAAGCGCTCTTCGATTATCCATCATTTGCTTTTTCGTGCTGTAACTGATGTGTTGTGCAATGTTTAAATTAGCGAGCGCTCGGGCATTTTCCACATGAAAAGAGTTGACAGAATGGGTAACTTTTTTTTCCATTTGGACAGAGATGGAGGAGGCTTTGAATCTAAAATAATAATTAATCAAAATAAACAAACAAATGTATGAGCATAGAATCAAGAAGCAGATTGGTAAAATTCTTTCAAATGAATTTGCAACGTACAGTTGTATTTTTTTTTTCAAACTATGAATTTGAACGATTCAGTTCAGGGACATTAAAAAAATGCATTACAAAAACGCAATCCGGAAATATAAAATTTTCAAGCAGTCTTGAAAGTTGCCTACAATTTCGAATAACTTTAACTTTCGAATGATACAAATTGTTTCAAATGAAAGTAATTAAAATAATCATACGTTTTTCCTTTACACTCGTCGCTTGTGCAGCACTTCGTCCGTTTGCATTACTTTTAGGATCAGCAGCACTGGCACTACGAGCAACGTCACGTTCATCACTTGCACTGATTTGTGTGTTTATATTACAATTTTTCGAGGTTAAAACGAGCTTGTCATCGCTCGACGTACACGCCTTGGCCGCAAGTACCCCGGCTGGCTCGTTTTCAGTGTCTTTTTTTCTTCGTATTACATACCTATCCATTATCCTCTTTCTCCGTTATAATCTGCTAGCACCCAGTATAGAAAAAAAAACAGAATTCGTAGCAGAACCGGTTACAATCATTACGTTTACATGATTTACTTGAGTTCTTTACTTTAAATTTACTTGTAACTCAAGTTGCGTTTTCGGTTCACTTATTTGGCTTCAAAATGTCTTGAAATTTTCTTGAGCTGACATTTGACCTATCCTATTATAACAGAAACTAGCTCCTATTATAACATAAATAACTTTAAAAAGATTGTATCAAAAGTATTCGTTCACTACAGTTTTTATCTTCTTCTTGTTAAAAGAAAAAAAACCACATGCAAAATTTCAAGTATTTAAGTAGCGTTTACATGAGCTTTTTCAAGTCAATCAAACAATTTTTTGTGATTTACTTGACTCAAGTATACTTGAAGTCAAGACTAGTTTACATGCATATTTTGTTACTTGAAAACTACTTCAAGTATACTTCAAGTAAGCATGTAAACGTAGTAAATGCAAGTCATTCAAGAATGAATGAATGATGAATACATATGCAATTACCAGGTTTATAAGCGGAGCTTCCATCCGGATTGAAGTTTCGATCCTGATCTTTTCTTTTTTTCCGAATGGGTCTAATACCACGTTTATAGGCGGAGTTTTCCTCCGGATGGAAGTTTCCATCCGGAGTGAAACACCGCTTATAAACGGGGAGTGAAAATCCAGAACTTGGACTTTCGCTCCCCAAGAAAAAGCCGGAGTGAAACTTCGCTCCCGGTTTATGGTTTGCTTATAAACGCTGACTGTCTCGTCTATAGCACCCCCCACTGAGAGTGAGATGACCGGAGCATAATTTTTAAGTTTTTTCAGAAGAAAAAAAATTTAGTGAAGAAGCAGCTGGGTGTTTTATTTTTTTCTTTACTTACAGATTTTTTTAAACACATTAAATTAAACATTGGGTTTACATTTGAGTTTCTTGTCATTTTAAATTTGAGCTCGGAGCTGCCATCTCAAACCAGATTTGGATTTTGAATTTTCACTCCCATTCGCTTATAAACGCATCGGGAGTTTCACTTTAGATTGAAGATTAGTGAGTGGAACTCCGCTTGTAAATATGGTTATTATGTAGGTATAGCTGGGAAGTTGAAGTTGACTACTAAAAGCGCATGCCCACTCTTGTATTTTGCATACACGAGTGCATAATAACAGAAAGAAACAAGTTAGGACATTTTTTTGAAGCCATGAAATAGAAACGGGATCTCAAGTGTTGATTTTCAACACTTGGGAGAGGCTCATGTGTTGAATGGTCAACACAAACAACAGGTGTTCCGCCACCCCTGGGAGTCGCCAAAAGTTCAAAAATATAGACCAAAATAGACCTTACAAAATTATACAACCCAAAATATGCGGTTGTGCAAATTATGTAAAAGGTAGAAAGATGTCGAATTTTCAACAAACATTAGGTGGCGCTTTTTTACCTTTTTTATGTGAAAGTCTAAACTCAGGTGTCTCCCTACTACCAGTCCGTCAAGACATGGTGCAATATCTAGTAGTAAGCTTAGCTCTAAAGATATATAGGTTAGGATAGATGGCGACGAAATCGAAATCGAGGTTAGAGGAGATGGCGACGAAATCTGCGTTTAAACTATTGGAGGTTGTTTGATCTTGAGAGTACTGCCTGTGGAAGGTTGTTCCACAGTAGAGTTGTTCAAGTTATAAACGGATTTCTAAACTGGAGTGTGCGCTAAAATAAGGTCTGTAGCCTCTGAGAGTGGCCGAGCGAGCTAGTACTGTGTTGTGGGAAAAACATTACCGTGGAAGGTAACTTATTTTAGTGGAGCAGTCATAGTGGTAAAAGTGGTAAAATGTTCCTACAGTGGCTTAGACCAGGCCTTTCTAAAGTGCTCCAAAGAATTTTATTGGAGCTCAAGAAAAGACGATAAATGTGAACACACGAGGATGGTACCTGGCAACTGTTTTCAAGCAGTTAAAAATGAAATAGCAGACAGATAGTCGTCAAAATTTTAGACTATCCGAGCTGTAAAGTAATCACTTTAAGCTTTCAGTGTTGATTTGTGGAGAACTGTAATGAATTTTATTTAACAAACCCATCAGGGGGCGAACGGCTAACAAAGACCTCGGAAGGTGGTGGCACCCGATTTGTCACTTCTATTAAAACCCGAGAAGAGTCACTGCAGACGAACACCTAGCAGGTCTGTTAGCGAGTTGTCTAAGTTTTACCGCTATTACCATAGCGACTGCTTTACTGAAATTAAGAACCTCCTGCCTACACGGGAACTTTTTTCCCACAACACAATACTAGCCAACTCGGCTCACCACCCGCCTCACTGCAGACCTCACCTGAGTGCACATCACTGTTTAGATGTTCGTTTATAAAAGATAGAAAAACTTGATTGTGGAACTGCCTTCCAGAGTCGGCGTTTCCGAGCTCATAACATCTCAGAGTTCACATGCAATGTTCATAAACATCTACTCACGAACCCTCCTGACCCCTAGCCTAACCCTTCTCTTCCATCCATCATATCAATCTTACTACAAGACATTACACCATGACTTAAACGACATGACGGACTAGTGTTGGAAGGGGAGATTCCTTAGCTTGACCATGCCACATAAAAAAAATTTAAAAATAGAAATTATTTTATATATGTCAATACTAGTATAATTATCCGTAAAAATTTCAAGTTTCTACGAATTAAAATACCTGAGCAAAAAATCTAAAAATTTGTCGCATTTTTCGCTAAAAAAAGTTAAATAATCACTTAAAACCCATTTCATTTTTTTCACATTTTTTTTTATGTGGAAGACTAGAGCTCAGCTTGATGCCAAATTTCCCATTAAAGTCGTCTCGCCCATTCATTTCTCTCCCCTATTGTCAAATTTCACCCATCCATGGGCCACGAAATCATCATCATTTTTTTTATCCATCCATAAATAAAACAAAGGAATCTATTTTTAGATCCGCAGCCACTAAAATCAAAGCCGCAGCTTCTGATTTTTTTTCCAAATGCGCGGAGGGCTTTTTCATAAACAAGGAAAAGTTTATTTCGGAAACTAACCATATAGAAGAGAACAAAACCCTGCGATACTAGCGAACGAAGCTCGTAGCGCCGTAGACTGATGTTATTTTGACTTGCGTTTGTCCATATCTACTTAATATAATCAATGTAGATTATTTAAAATTACAAGATTTTTGCCTTAGGTATAGGAGTTGTGTTAGTTTGCAGAACCAGGTGTATGAATTTGGTGTGATTTTTTCTTACAATTTGTTGTTATTATCGTTCATTTATTATTAAAACTAGTTGGGATGTGGGTTTGACCCTTTCGGTATACATGATCAACTTCCCAGTATGACGAATGTTGAATATTATCAATAGCCGAAGTTTTTTCATTTAAACAAAAAAACGGCTTCACCGACTGTTATGAAATTTTTTACAGAACATGCTTTCGTTAATGTGCTTCGATCGGCACCTCAACAAAGTCGATATCATTTTTTGTCCGCGCGGTATCGTGCAGGTACAAAAATCACGAACTTCGTTCATCCAAAAAAACTGCTCGACCGATTTCTATGAAAATCTTTTTAGATCATATTTCCTTTAATACGATATCTTTTTTTGTCCGCGCGAAATCTGATAAAAAAATTGTCTTGATTCCAGCAATTCGATAGTCTTCGTTTCGTTGCCCTGAGTAGAAAAATTTTTCATTCTTAACATGAGAATACTGTCTCAGAGTAAGACACTGGAAATTTTTGAGCCAAACAAAAGTATTTCTTCGCTCAATACTTATATTTTTCGACCAAGATATTTCTTTCTCGAACTAAGATTGTTTAATTTTTTACTCGAGAAACTAAATTCTTAATTCATCGGACTTTTTTCGTTTATCGGACTTTCAAGCTCTAAAAATGTATCACAACTATTAAGACCGATTTTAGAACTTGAATTTTTTTCAATTATAATATCGGTTTCGTAATTTTTTTTAACTTCAAGTCAACTTTTGTCTTAATCCAAGACAATAAAACCAAGACTATGAGTATTGCTTATCCCGAGACAATTTTGTTTTCGTTATATCCAAAACATGAGTTGCTTGGTTCAAGAAAAAGTGCTTTGAGCCAAGAATTTTTTTTATCTTTCAATTTTTTGCTTAAAATGTTGGGACCTTGAAACATGAAAATACGTTGAAAATTTCTATTTCGATTTTCGGACCGATTACAATAACTTCCCTATAAACTGCGAAGTTAAAAAAAACTAATAAAGTAAATTTTGGACTAGTCCTTGAAAACAAACTAATAAAGATTAAATGAAAATGTATCAACCAATTAAAAATGATGTCCTTAATCAATTTTAATTATGTAAGCCGAAAATTATCGCACGCAATAAAACTGTATTGCTGTGGTAGGGGAACGAAATATACTAGGTACTGTCATTTGAAATGTAGTCGTCAGAGTTGCAAATTGCCCAAAATGATTCGCCCGCTTGACTTCTCTAATTGAATTGAAAGTTAGCATCAAACACGTCCTCCACCACAAGGACGTTGTCCCGACCAAGTCCAATACATCTGACACGAGCACCACAGCAGCAACGCAACAAATTGCAACTCAATTAGCCAAAGTCCTGATGCATGGCATGCTGCAATGCAATTACCATAATTTGGCAGACACGTGTCAATAAGAAACTGTTTACACCCCGACCCAGCATCGCAGGATTCGCGGTGGGAGACGATGGGAATGAGGATAGAGACATTTTCAAAAAAAAAATCAAAAAAAAACTTAAGTTAATAAACGACTATGGCGGTTTTGTTTTTATTTTGTATGGGTGGTAGCCACTTTCCAATATCAGTTTACAATGCAACGCACTAGAATCCGTCGCAGTTCATTTATTAAGGGTTATTCAGTGGAAGAGTCTTTTTTTCGTTTTATTCCTATAGGGTGAATGGTAACGAATCAATTTCAATCAAACGATGAAAATCATTTTTCATCCCTTTTCCTTTTAAGTAAATGATCAGAGAAATAAGCGAAGGACGGTGCTGGATGGCGAAGGATAGAAGAAAAGCTCTACAACAAGTCTATAAGAAGCTTAAAATGTCATGTACTCACCGATCGATGATGACAGGATCCGAGGGG
Source organism: Thereva nobilitata (assembly GCA_963855945.1). Classification (NCBI taxonomy): domain Eukaryota; kingdom Metazoa; phylum Arthropoda; class Insecta; order Diptera; family Therevidae; genus Thereva; species Thereva nobilitata. The sequence goes on from OY979694.1 coordinate 150,465,140, forward strand.
GTTTCGTTTCTATTTCCACAGCTTTTCTTATCACAACATCGACTGAAAATAAAAAATTAAAATGCCTATTTAAACAAAAATTTAATTTTTAGTTAATTTATAAATTTAAATTGGTTTATGTCGATGTCATTCAACAAAAACCAAATTTAATTGGTTTGATATTATAAATTGTTAGTGGAAAGTTGGTAGATTTATTTATAGCGATTAAATAGAAAGGAATTTGTACAATAATTGGGGAAAAAAAGATATTGAGATTAGGGTTTGATACAATCATAAATCATTCACACATATGTAGACGGGTAAGCCACATAGGAATTTAGATGGGGACTTAAAGGTAAGTTATGTGATATACCTTTAAGTTCTGCCAATGTACAATATATTCTCACACATTTTCTTCTATTTAAAGCTGAGAATATGTATTTTTTTTAAAATTTTATAAATATTAAGACTCGAGAATTCCGAATTCATTCTGATATGTATGTTTATACCTCAATTTTACACAAGATATACTACGTAGCTACGCCAAAGCCAAGGTCAATAACAGGCTGTGGAGCTATTTATGATGATAATACTACGTGGTTCAACACTTTCTCGATTCAATTTATAAAGCTAACGAATCGAAGGCCATTTTTTGTTTTAGTAAATAATTCTTATCAACCTTAAGAACTAAATGCAGATTTCATAACATAACGTTCATCGCGGTGCATGCGCCTACAGAAGACTAGAAGAAACTAGAATAATAAACGGATTATTTTTATGAAGTACACTGATAAAAAAATTGTCTTGATTCCAGCAATTCGATAGTCTTCGTTTCGTTGTCTTGAGTAGAAAAATTTTTCTTTCTTAACATGAGAATGCTGTCTCAGAGTAAGACACTGGAAATTCTTGAGCCAAGCAAAAGTATTTCTTCGCTCAAGACTTATATTTTTCGACTAAGATATTTCTTTCTCGAACTAAGATTGTTTAATTTTTTACTCAAGAAACTAAATTCTTAATTCATCGGACTTTTTTCGTTTACCGGACTTTCAAGCTCTAAAAATGTATCACAACTATTAAGATCGATTTTAGAACTTTAATTTTTTTCAATTATAATATCATCGGTTTCGTAATTTTTATAAATATTAAGACTCGAGAATTCCGAATTCATTCTGATATGTATGTTTATACCTCAATTTTACACAAGATATACTACGTAGCTACGCCAAAGCCAAGGTCAATAACAGGCTGTGGAGCTATTTATGATGATAATACTACGTGGTTCAACACTTTCTCGATTCAATTTATAAAGCTAACGAATCGAAGGCCATTTTTTGTTTTAGTAAATAATTCTTATCAACCTTAAGAACTAAATGCAGATTTCATAACATAACGTTCATCGCGGTGCATGCGCCTACAGAAGACTAGAAGAAACTAGAATAATAAACGGATTATTTTTATGAAGTACACTGATAAAAAAATTGTCTTGATTCCAGCAATTCGATAGTCTTCGTTTCGTTGTCTTGAGTAGAAAAATTTTTCTTTCTTAACATGAGAATGCTGTCTCAGAGTAAGACACTGGAAATTCTTGAGCCAAGCAAAAGTATTTCTTCGCTCAAGACTTATATTTTTCGACTAAGATATTTCTTTCTCGAACTAAGATTGTTTAATTTTTTACTCAAGAAACTAAATTCTTAATTCATCGGACTTTTTTCGTTTACCGGACTTTCAAGCTCTAAAAATGTATCACAACTATTAAGATCGATTTTAGAACTTTAATTTTTTTCAATTATAATATCATCGGTTTCGTAATTTTTTTTGACTTCTAGTCAACTTTTGTCTTTATCCAAGACAATAAAACCAAGACTATGAGTATTGCTTATCCCGAGACAATTTTGTTTTCGTTATATCCAAAACATGAGTTGCTTGGTTCAAGAAAAAGTGCTTTAAGCCAAGAATTTTTTTTTATCAGTATTAGGCGATTTTAACTTAAACGCTAAAGTGGATAAGCAACCCCATTATTATCCATACACTGGCAAGTTCTCGCTGCGCAAACAATAATGCGAACAGAATGATTGAATTCAATATCGCAAGAAAAATAACAATTGCTAGCACCACCAACTTAGTCTTTAGAATATACGCAGGCTCCAGGTCCAGATCGCCGCAGAAATATGACAATATAAGGAGGAGAAACATGCCTTATATATTTTCGCTTGGAAACTTTGGGGAAGCAGAAAGGTGCAGGAAGAATTGCTTCTAGCTCCCATCATCATCATCATCATTTGGCTCTACAGCTCGGGATGAGCTTTGGCCTGATTCCTTAGCTTCTTCCATTCGTTCCTGTCCAATGCTACTTCTCTCCATCTTCTTATTCCTAGTATTCTCAGATCTTTTTGTACGCAGTCGCGCCATCTGATCCTTGGTCTTCCCCTACTTTTTGGTCCTATAGGATCAGCATCGACTATTTGTTTCGGCGCTCGTCCTGGGGGCATCCTAGCTACATGTCCTGCCTATCTTATACGTTGGCTTTAAAAAATTTGGTTATGGTTTCGCCTTTGATAAGATCATTCAGCTCTCTGTTAGATCTGTAAAGGTATTGCCCATTTTCGTTACTATGGGTTCATATACATATTTTTCTCATGCTTTATATTCTCTCATGCTATTTATAAGAATAGGTGGACCACAGAACAGATCTTTATAATAAGATAACTACCTGAAAAATTCTGGGAAGGTGCATTGTAGCCTCTCCTTCGAAATATGTTTACAGGCGCTACCCTCACGCCTTGAATTGGGATTGAGAATATAAATGAGCCGGTTTGCATTTTTAAATGAACCGAATGGCGCTGTTCGCTTTTATCATACACTGCTAAAAAAATTTGTCATTCGAGATTTTTTTTTAGGTTCCAAGGAAAAAGTTGGAGTAAATATGCACCAAAACGGTTTTAATTTTTTTCTATCAAGTATAATTTTTTTTTAAATTTTTTCGAATATTAATTCCATTTGTTCTATTATTTTCGCCATTAGAAAGGTAATTAATTTTTCAGGATAGTTATTCGGTATGAATTTTAACAGTGTATGGTTTATTATTTACTATCGTAGAGGGGACTTGAGACTGTGACTGCGCCACTAGAGACTCTCATTGCCCAATGAATTAGCGATTTTGAGTTTTCCTGTTGATTTGGCGCAGCCTCTAAATGACGATAGAAGAGTATATAAGTTAAGTGAGAATACGAGGTTGCAATTCAATAAACTTCCTTCAAGAATCAGGTCTCATATCTTACCAATACTTTTTAACATTGCTTTGGAGACAAATAATGAGAATATATAAAACATTAATACGCCCAGTTCTATGCTACGGATCTGAGGCTTGGACATTGTACAAAATGGCAATAACATAAATAGTGAAATGTTTATTTAAGAGAATATTTAAATAATATGTGACAAAATAAATTTAAAAAAATAAATAAAAAGAAAGTAAGACCAGAGAGAGTGAAAATCAAAAAAACTCTAGTCTTCCACATAAAAAAAAATTTGAAAAGAATTGAAGCTGGTGACATATACAAGCGTACATGCATTGCATTTAGCGGCTTCCTGATATGCGGAGATTTTCCACTGACACATAATTGCATGGTTGCGTTCCGTCCCGGCTCTCACAGATAGCCCAAAAATCTGAGTAACGAGTCGCATGTGTTTGTTGTGTATGCTTGTGTGTCCTATGTCGAATGCGGCAATGCAGAAAAAGTTGAAAGTAGCCCGACTTTTGCATGGCATACGGAAGATTCACGGAATATTTCGTCAGGTCGCATTTGAATACACACACTTCTATATTAGCTTTGTGCGTTTACGCCACACGGGAACCCGCGGGCACAAATTTTGCTATTTCTCTCTCACTCCCTCTCATGCAAATACTTCAAAACGTCTCAAATCTCGGGATCCCGCGGGATCCCGTGTGGAGTAAACGAACAAGGCTATTATCTGTCAACGGATGCAACGCATGTACCCTTGGATAAGTCACAAGCTTGAGTTGGAGGAATATCATTGACTAGTCAAGTAGCTGAAGATACGTTTCCTGAACCCACTTAATGACCGCATATTCTTTATATCGGTAGGTAAACTGTTCCATAACTGAGTAGAATGGACAAAAAAATCGCTGCGCAACTAATAATAATAATAATTTATTGTTATAGTTGTACACAAGATTTACATCTTTTATAGTACCTACATAAGTACATATTTTTCTTAATGAATCTTAACTTATTATAATCTAGTTTCTAAATATTCTAAACTTTGCAAAATAAAGAGGAAGAAGAAAAAAAAAGAATAAAGCAAGAACTAAGTGTAGTATTCTAGGGAAACAGAAAGCGAGAGGACAAAGTTAAAGGAAGTAAATGTGGGAAAAATGGCAGAGAGAGAGGGAGTGATTAGAAGAACTAAAAAGAGGAAGAGAGGAAGATAGAAAGAGAGAAGCTTGCCTTCTGAACGCCCTGGCTGTGCATATTCTTTGAATATAGTTAGGAAGATTATTCCAAAGTCTGAGCGAGTGCACAAAGAAGGAACGACTGCCAATTAGAGAGTGATGTGCAGGAATGAGAAATTTTATTGAACGCTGGGATTGGAGAGGCATTAGAAAGTCAGAAAGGTAGGGAGGGCTCTTAGTGTAGAAAACTTTATGCAGGAGGACCAAAGCCATGATATCAATAAATCGAAAGAGGCCACAACCTAACAATGAATTTTGGACACCAGACACATGACCAGATCTTCTCATGTGGAATATGAACCTTAAACAGTCATTGAAAGCAACTTTGAGACGCTGACGACAGGATGAGTCGATAGATACGTATATGAGAGAGCCGTAGAGGAAATGTGGCAGGATAAAGGTGAAACCCCAATGTAGGCTTGGCTTGCTTTAGTGCTTTGCTTTGCTTTGACATATCAAATAAACCAGTGCTTTGTTATGGGAAAAAACCAAATGACAAAGCGGCAAAGCCAAAGCAAAGCCAAAGCAAAGCAAAGCAAAGCTCGAAATGACCAATGTTCAATTTTTTGATGCTTTGTATGCTTTCGCGTTCGTTTAATATTTATTTTGCTTAGAGAAATAAATGTATGTAGAGGTTTGAGAAAATTTATTTCATAAAGAAATTTTTTTTTGGGAATAACATTAACTATAAATATTTAAGAGTTCAATATTAATCTGAGACAACTATTTCTATATCCCATTTTAAGAAATTTCTCGTAAATGTTTGAACAGTTAATGCCATAAACCATTTGTGCTTCTTTATCACTCTACACAACAATAGATATTTACATTCGATCCTTTGTTCTTTTTATGAAACAATAATGTCCATTCCAAAGGAAAAATTCCGCAAAATTCATACCTCTTACCTCTTTCGTGTACTATTTCTATTTCCTGTGCTCATGAAAAGCAAGCTGTAAGGTAACTAAAGCAAAGCGTGTATTTGGGTTTGTTTTGCTTTGGCTTGTTGGGCTTGTTTTGCTTTGGCACGTGGTACCTGAAAAGCTCACCAAGTTCAAGCAAGCCAAGCCTACATTGGGGTTTCACCTTAAGGGACTTGACAAGCTTAAGCCGAATAGATGAAGACAAAAGACTGGAATAGAGCCAAAGTTTGCATAATGTTCCATATATCTTCGAGAGCATAAGTGAAGCATGTTTGCAACAAGAAAGTTTGGAGTTAATAACAATTTCAAGATTATTGACACAGTCAACAATAGGAAGGGAGATATTGTTGAGTAGAAGAGACGAGACGTTGCCAAGAGACAGAGAGCGACGACTAAGGAACAGTACTTGGGATTTATTAGGATTAAGTTTAAGGAAATTTTCGGAGCACCATTCATTAATTCGGGATAAGGTGTTATTGAATTCAGAAATACATTGTTCAATCTGGTTGGGATTACATGAAGAATACAGCTGGAGATCGTCAGCATAGAGATGGTAGGAACAATTATGGATGACAGCAGGAAGGCCATTAACATACAGCGAAAAGAGAATAGGACCAAATATTGAGCCTTGCGGAACTCCAAGGGACACAGTTAGGAAGGAGGATACCTCATTGTTAAGGCGAACACATTGAAGCCTTTTAGAGAGAAGAGAAGCAAAGAGTCGAATGGCAGAAGAAGAAAAGTGATAGAGTTGGCTAAGTTTGGAGAGCAGAAGAGAGTGAACCACAGAATCAAATGCTTTAGAGAAATCTAAAAGAACCAGCAAGGCAATGTCACCATTGTCGGACGCAGAACGCAAATCAGTCGTTACCTTTAATACTGCCGTTTCACAACAATGGGATCTACGAAAGCCAGACTGGTATTTGGAGAGGAGGTTGTTATACTCAAGATATCGTAGTACTTGTATATAAAGGATTTTTTCAAAGGCTTTGGCAAGAAAAGGAAGAATACTGATGGGACGAAAATCTGTTATGTCAACTGGAGGGGATTTTTTAGGTAAATGAATCACTATGGCTTTTTTCCAAAGCAGCGGAACTTGAGAAGTTGTCAGACAATAATTGAAGATATGCGTGATAATTTCAGCGATTAGCGGCGAGAAAAGCTTAAGAAAACGGGGAGATAGATCATCTCAGCCAATGCTGTTGGAAGAGATAGAAGGCAGTATCTCAAGAACTTCAATTGTGTCAACACAACGGAAATTAAAACCATCAGAACTAAGTGTGTCAGGGGGAAGATGAACAGAAAAGGAAGCAGGTTCAGGAGGAGATTGAATAAAAGATGCATTGAGGAGGTTTACATCAGCATCAAACGGGATGGCCACAGGAGCATGGACGCCCAGCGAACGAAGATTAGACCAGAGTTTTTTAGAATTTAAAGTGGGATCAAGCTTGCGGGCTTACGTTTTGCAGACCTAACCTTACTGTTGATAAGGTTGCGGAGCCGTTTGTAGTCATTACGGTACCTAAGTAACTTAGTCCTACGGAAACGCCTGTACATGAACTCACGCTGAATTATCAAGTCGCGGATTTCACGCGAAAACCAAGGACAAGGTAAGGAGGGGCTGCGTCTTCTTGTGACAAGGGGTACACATTGGTCATAAGCTGATTGAATGAAGGAGGTCAGGATATCCACTTTTGTGTCAACAGAAGTTGTGTTATAGATATCACTCCACGGTATAGAGGAGGCGACTTCAGAAAGCCGGTCTAAATTGATGTTGTTATAGTCACGATATGAGAATGAAGAAGGCGCAGAAGAAGTAGGAGAGTCTAGGTAGAATAAATAGTAGCCTCGATTCGAATGCGGATTTAATTACCGGAAAAATTGATAGTGAACACTCATGCGATTATGAAATTCACGATATCGGATTTGCGGCAGGAGTATCCGATCCGACGGATCTGGGAATCGAGGCCAGAATTCTTCTAGTCGTACGTCTCAGAGTGTTGGAGCTTGTAAATAAACGTCATTGATTTGAGAGATAAGTACTACACATCAGGTGTGCACCCCAGAATGGAAGGGATAAAGACTTATACTCGTATAGTCAGATCGGCGAAGATTATAAATAGACCTTGTACTTCCTTCGAAGATTGGCTACATAAGTTTATCGTGACATGTGGTATCAATGGACGAAAAGACCAAGCTGGCATAAGTGAAGTATGTTAAAATTAGAGTTTTGATTAGCTTTGAAGGAGTATGGCAGAAGGCAGGATGGATGCGTACAGCCATAGTCGACACAAATTACCATATATTTTAGATAGAGAATGAGAGATGTGTTACAGCAAGTTAATTGTGAGTTCAGATAGACGCCTAGATTTTTGACTCGCAATTGATAATATAAGCACGTGTTTATGAAAATGACAGATGGGAGGAAGGAAGTGTCTATACATTGTAATGCACCAGGATTTAGATGCATTAAGCAATAAGAGATTGGACAGAGACCATTGATAGATACGCTCAAGTTCGGTACGTAAGCACAGTTCTCAGCCAAACCAATAGGACTGTTTATGTAAATTTGGGTATCATCTGCATTCATATGCAGTTTAAAGTTTGTCATGACACTGCTGAGAGCATACTAGTACATAGTGAAAATAAGCGGTCCTACACTGTAAAAGGTGTAACAGACTGAAGTGTGTTTTTTAACACACAAAATTTTAAATAAAGTAACGAAGTATTGCGTATGCTCACAAGAAAGTACATAAAAAAACCTACAATTTAAAAAAAATTCACCCTACGATGATTTGGCATAAAGTGACGCCAATTTTAATGTTTTTCGAAAAGTCCCAATTGTTCCCGTAAAAAACTAATTTTTTTTGTAATTTCAACCACGCATTCATAGCATCAAAATACAGATTTTCTCCAATTTTTATGAAAAACCGACTATTTTCCCGTTATTTATTGCATTTTCAGTAAAATAAAACAGAATTTCATACATTTTGGTTTTTTGAGGTTAGGATTCATTTTTAAAGTATTTATATCAAATCAGTGCGATAGTCTGTCCATTCACGAGTACTTTTCAATTTTTTTTATTTTTCTACGACCAACAGAACTGGAAAAAAATAGTGCAGCAACGCACTCAAAATGCATCAAAAATCCACATTTATGAAATTTTCTCGTGCAGCACAGGCCCGATTTTGCAGACATTATTTTTTTCGCTTTATCTTAACATGTAAAGAAAAAAAAGAAAAAATCCAACTTCCCAATTACATCACTATCACATGACAATGTGTTAAAATCAAATCGCAAATATCAATTACAGACTTATTCTGATTCTGAGCGATAGTTTTTGTTTAAAATAGATTTACCCTGCAGATTTCTAACGCGAATTTTAAGAGAAAAATCGTAGGAATTATATGAATATGCTTTGGCTAATTTCGGTCGAACCTGGACAAAAAGGCTGGAAACTCACATACATTTTATGGGAATGGGGTTGGTTGTAGGCAACTCTTCGCGAATAAATAAGGCTTTTCAAAATAACTTTAGGACTGTTTTGGTCCTTGTTCAAACCTTTTTTCGGGAACAGCTGTTTTTAAATTTTTGCGATTTACGCATAGATGTGTAGATAGGCCACAATTTAAGCCCTAGGATAAGTTTCTACGATAATTACAGTTCCTGCTTCTGAAAATTTTCCATATTTCACGGTTTTTAATTTTTTTTTTTACAAAAAAGTTGTTGACCGATTTCAATTGTCCAAAACTCAGTTTTAAGCCCTATTACATACGATTTTATGTTTTGAAGATAAAGTGGAAATTGAAATAGAAAATCCGTGCCCAAAGCAAATGATTACGATACTTTTGTGTCCCATCTCGTATGGAATCGAATTTATCCGCCAGCATCTTCAAATATGCTTTAATATATGGAACATGAAAGGTTAGGTCAAATAAATCAATAAAAGCTGGGCAACATTTTTTCAGGCTCTGAAAAACTCAGAGAAATCAAATTACGAAAAAATTAAATTAGTTTTTAGTTCTCAGTTTTAGTTAAATTTTATTTAGTTTTCTTACATTTTCTTAAAATCAAATTTTGAGCTTTAAGAAATGGTACACACTGCAAATCTCAGATTTTTGAAGTGTGTTATTTTAACACGCTTTAGTGTGATATTGTGCCGTCACCCATTTGATTTATATTGTAGTCACTATTTACACGCTTTAAAGTGACTACAATGTTAATCAAATGGGTGACGTCACGATAACACACTAAAGCGTGTTAAAATAACACACTTCCAAAAGCTCAGATTTGCAGTGAAAAAAAGCAAAACTAGCAATTATCCTAATGACCATAAATCACCATTAGCATACTCAATAGGCCGGTTCTCGTTCGATTACGGAAGATAAGCAGCATTGGACGTGGTTAGTTCTTATTCCGGGGACCACTTGGAAAAACGACACTCGGGCTTGGAAAGACGAAAAAGCAATTGCAAAAGCGAACAAAAATAAAAGCTTATCGAACCCTACAAATATCACAGGCCGTCATGAATTCTAAAAAGCTTTTTCTACTGCGTTGTTTCAACACACGTAAGTGTGTTGTTTAACACACTTTACGGAAACAACACACTTTAAAGTGGATTAAAAATGACTACAAGAAAACAACACACTTAGGTGTGTTGTTTCAACACACTTTACATTTGCAGTGTAGTTTGAAACCTTGCGGAATACTGCCATTGATTGGTAAAGAATCTGAAATAGAATTTTGTAGCCATACTTTTTGAGATCGATTACTGTGCAAGTAATTTCGAATTAAGAGGATGAAAATCTCGCGTGGTTTCACTGCAAATCTGAGCTTTTAAAAGTGTTTTATTTTAAAACGCTTCAAAGTTTTTATTTTGACGTCACCCATTTGATTAATATTGTCGACACTTTTAAAACACTTACAAGCGTTTAAAAAATGTCTACAATGTTAATCAAATGGGTGACGTCAAAATAAAATCTTTGAAGCGTTTTGAAATAATACGGCGTTCACATCGCCTCAAAAACACGTGTTTTCGTCAAAAATTCGCGTTTTGGGCGAAAACACAATCGAAAACAAGTGTTTTCCCATACAAATCGAAAACAACTTGGGAACCTGTTTTAAATAAAAACAGACCGCGAAAACAAGAATAGTGTGGACAAGAAACCAATTCAGTGTGCACTTGTTATGCGCACGTCATTTTCCGTATCGGAAATTTTTTTATTTTCAGTTTGCCTTGGAAAAAAAATTTGAAATGAAATAATTAAATTACCTTGATTGAAGTCGGTTAAAAACTAAATTAAATAGAGAGAAACTAAAAGATATTTGAAATGGAATGTCCTCCAAAGAGAAAATATAATTTTTTTTTATTATCTGTCATTTTTCTAAATAAGCTGTCATTCGAAAACAAGAAATGCGATGTGGACACCTCATTCATTTTCCGAAAACCCTTCCATGAAAACACGTGTTTTCGAGGCGATGTGAACGCCGTATAAAACATTTTCAAAAGATGAGATTTGTAGTGTTATTATTATTGTTATTGCCTAAGAAACATAGTATTCTTATATGACGATATTCACTGGGACTATTCGAAGATTAGCATTTTGGTAGTCCGATAACTTTTGCTGAAGCGGAAAGTATGATTTTGTTGGGCAACTATTAAAAATCTAGGCAACTATTAAATGTCTAGACAAACTGATTCAGATTTAATAGAATAAAAAGCTCTAGGGACTTCCACGTGATCCACAGTGCGAAAGCAGAATAGACCATACTACGCGGCTATCATTTAAAGGGCCCCACTGCCTCATGTGATCCCAGTGTGTATTGCCCTATAAGGCCCATAAGGAGTATCTAACGCCTTGCCCCATCTCGCGTGGAAAATAGCTCATGAGGAATCTAAGAAGAAAGCCTTCTACCGGCATGCCACAGGCGGTCCTCATGGGGACGCTACCGGGAAATCCCTCTTTCAGCGTGCCCCTGATTTGCCACATGGGGCCCACACTTTTGATGAGTCATGTCCCTTTAAATTCTAGCCGGGTATCACTTGGCCTTATAAAGCAAGAGCCCGTGAACGCCAGACCTACGTCATAGTATAAATTTGTCTGCGTAAGTACACTACAGCAGGTAACAACGTTTGGCTTCTAAGAACTTTTAGCCGTAGATAACAGATCGACAGATAACAGGTAGGAAATGTGCAGAAAATTGCTGGTACTGTCTCGTCGTTAATTAAACCTTCCTTTTATCTCACTTGACGGAGTGGACCTAATGGATGATACATTTCTAAATATCCTAGATGTAACACTAACTGAGGATCTACGGTGGAATGACCACATACTCCAAATCGCCAGGCAAGCCTCCTGCTACCTGGAATTTCTTAAGTGATGGAAGTTTATCGGAGTTAGACAAGGTGCAAAATGGTGATGGAACATTTCGCTCCTTCATAGAGTGACTGAGGCACCGAAGGAAAATGTTCCTTGCAATACAAGACTCGGCTCACTCCCACATTCTGCTGCCCTCCTTTTTCGTACATACTATGGTCTAAAAGTTGTTGAAAGCAAGCTTTAGTCGGAAGGATAGTAGAAAGATGTGTGAAAGAACTTCTAAACGCCGACCGCGTTTTTTACCAAATGGGGATACCGCGGCAGCGTGCTGACTTCGGCGGTGGAACAGGAGATAGCTTCAGCTCTAATTATGCTTATTGGGGGGGGGGGGGTTGGGTTTAGGTTGGGAATTTTCGGTAAAGAGCTAAGACAGGATGAATGGAAGTTACTAGGTGGGAGAAATGGAAAAATGAAGGACTACGCCGCGGAGTGGATTCGAACCACTCCCTCTTGGATGGTAGTCGGAAACCTTAACCCCATAAACGTAAAACAGACATAAGACTTCACTAGATGATATTGTCAAATCAATGATGGTTTTCTGAAAATTTTGACACAGCCGTGTATCTTTCCCTTTAAATGTATTTAGATATAGAAAATTTATATTAAGCAAAATCAATAGTGTCTAAATCCGTTATCCGGTTTGTAAGTATACTAAGAGAAAAAACTTTTAAGATATTACATGGCACCTTTTCATAACTTCTACAGAAAGGATTTTGCCTTTTTGGCGGTTTTTTTTATTGAATATAAATTTGTCTTTTAATTAGTAGAAAACCATAATCAATCAGTCTTAATCCCTATTCAACTTAAACTGTAATTCATTAATTACAATGTTTTTTAGTCCCATTCTTACTCCACAAACTTAAAAATAAAATCCTTAAAAAAATAAAAAAAAAAGAATTAAAAATTTGTGAAAAAAAACTTTTTTTAGATTACTTTAACAGTATTCGGCCATTTTCTCTCTATAGTGACATAACCAAAGGAAACGCCACAAGAAAAAGGCGCCTCTCTAAGATGTTTATGGTTCCGCAGATCCCAGTTAAATCGGACGTCATCTACATACATCCCTCGGTCCAAGGAGTACGCACTTATAACATTGACATATCCGCTTTAAGAATTGTATCTTTCCCAATTTTGTTGCGATTATAGTCTCAGCATCCCTTCACATGTATGGCTACATTCCATCGTGAGTGGCAGGGGTGTGTGCGTCTTGGGATAGGGGGCGGCTTCTGATGCTGGTAACCAGCGAAGCCATTCTTGGGATATCATGTGTATGGTGAACAAGTATCCAAAAATATAAACGCACTAGCACACTGATATCAAAGAACACAAATCTTTTGGGTTCTACGCAAAGGATATGTACACCCTGACATCCCTACATATCTTTCTGCAAAGAAAAGTCAATATTCCCCAGTGCTTTCCCATTTCTCAAGAGGGTAAGATCCCTTGAGATATATTTTTCCTGTCGTTGTGTTGTTGTTGGCGCTGGTGCCCGCTGCCTTTGTTAACCGGGGGCGGTGGGTATGATTGATCCCCCTTCGCTAGCACCACCGTATATCTATAACTGTACATAAGGTGGCTGGTGCTGGGATACAACGCACGAAAAGATATGTCTTACTATCCCCTTTATGTAGTCCGCTCGCCCTCGAAGCTCTATGTATCAACACGCTATGATGCTGAAATACACACCGAAAGCAAAGCAAGCTTCATTTGCGACTTGACTTTCTGATAACAAAAGGAAAACCTTCCGGTCCGGCTTTCCAAAATGGGGGAGTTGTTGAGGAGGCGATGCCGCCCTAAGGAAAGCAGAAGATGCCTTCGAGTAGTAGTCGGAGGACAGCAGGAGGCGAGACGGCAGGGCCGAGGAAACAGGGACATACACTGACAGGCGAAATGCTGGGGCAATTGCTGAAATTGAATCAAGTGGATTTGAGCGCACGCTTAACGTTGTTGGATAATTAGCATTTTGTTTGCAATCAACCGCGCTGCTGCTGGGGCGCTCTGTATTTTGGTTGTGGAAGCTCTTTGGCGAAGGTAATGGTTGCCATTAAAAGTTACTCGCTGGTACATGATGGTCAAATCAACCCGGCTCCATTTGTATGGGTGAACGAATATCTCTGGGATTGGGAAGCATTCAAAGCCAGTCGCTAGCTATCGTCGGCTTTAAAATTTCGCAAACAAGAGAAAGGTATTGCGGACAATTTATTTTGCTGTGCTCTAATTTCTTAAGCTTAAAGGAAGATTCTCTTTATTTTATGAAAAGGAAAGGAAAATTATTTATAAAAGCATTATTTCAAGTGCTATTTTCTTTTATAATTCTAAATAATCCAGGGCGATTGTGTAAGTTATAATACGTCAAAGTTACAGGAGTTTAGCAGGAGCGATGACCTTGAATGGTATAACAAGTGTTTTTATAAAACTATGGCCGAGTTTATGCCAAAGCTAATTTTTACATCTTTTCGATAGATACCGATTAATTCTGGAAAAAAAATATTTTTCTGCCATCTAAATATAATTCATTAATGAGTTCGAAAGTAAATGTTATTATTAACTGAAGTTATTGTAATCGGTCCGAAAATCGAAATCGTAATTTTCAACATGTTTTCATTTTTCAAGGTGCCAATTGCATTTTAAGCAAAAACTTAAGTAGAAGTATGTGTGCGTATTGGGTGGGTGTGTGCGCGTACGTATGTGGTCATTTTTTCCTGCACGATGTCACGCGAACCAAAAAAGATATCGACTTCGTTGAGGTGCCGATCGAAGCGTATTAACGTATATATGATGTGAAAAGATTTTCATAAAATTCGGTCGAGTCGTTTTTTTGTTTAAACGACGTAAGTGATTTCTGTACCTGCACGATTTCGCGCGAACCAAGAGTGATACCGACTTCGTTGAGGTGCCGATCGACGCATATTAATGAAAACATGCTCTGAAAAAAAAAACTCATAACATTCGGTCAAGCCCTTTTTTTGTTTAAATGAAAAGACTTCGGTTAAGGATCACCATCCATCCATCCAATGGCGATACAGCCCAAATCGAGCCTTGGCCTCCTCTATGACATTTCTCCACGTTTGACGGTCCTTTGCAGCATGTCTCCAGTTCCGGATGTTGAGCATTGCCTCTGCGTCAGCCGTCACAGAATCTATCCATCTCCTCCTGGGTCTGCCTACTGGTATATTTCCTGAAATTTCTGATATCATAAGCCGTTTTGGGATGCGATTGTCCTCCATCTTGACAACGTGACCGGCTAGTCTTAGTCTGTTAATTTTTATTAAAGTTGAGAGTTCTGGGTCGTCAACAATTTCATACAACTCGCTGTTGTATCTCCTCCGCCATATTCCATCCTCTGGTTGGGCCTATTATGCACCTGAGGACTTGCTGCCAAAAAGGACCTTCCCACCATGTTCACGTCGTCCGCGTGCGCAAGTAATTGTACAGACTGGGTTGCTATTGATGCACTTCTCTGGAGTGACGTTTTCCTTATCACCCGTTCTAGGGCCAGGTTGAAAAGCATAGGGGCCAGTCCATCCCCTTGTCTAAGACCTTGTCGCACTTCGAACTCTTCTCTTACTGCATTTTGGATCCTTACTTTCGCCAGTCAGCCATTTGTTGCGCTTTTGACCAGTCGTATAAGCTTTAAGGGGACTCCTAATTCCGATAAGATCTCGTACAGCCTCTCTCTGTTTATTGAGTCATATGCCTGTTGAAAGTCAACAAATATCTGGTATATATCCACATTCCTTTCCCAGTTTTTTTCCAGAATTTGGTTTAAGGTCAGTAGCAGGTCCGATGTTGACCTGTTTGTCCTAAAACCAGCTTGATATTCTCCTATAATGCCTTCCGCTATAGGTTCTAGATTTTGTTTCACAAGGATTGTGAAGGTTTTATAGCTGGTGCTGAGGAGAGAGATGCCTCTGTAGTTTTTACAGGTTAATTTATCTCCTTTCTTGTATATTGGGCATATAATGGCTTTCCTCCAGTCATCTGGTATAGCTTCTTCCTCCCAGATGCTGCATATCAGTTGGTGTAAGGCTGCTAAGAGTTGTGGTCCTCCTTCCTTTAGCAGCTCAGCTGCTATTCCATCGATGCCTGGCGATTTATTGCTTTTTTGCCTTTTAGTGTTGGTGGTTCTATGGGGATATTATCTTGAGGAATTACAAATGCCTCCGTATGTGGATCCTCGTTTACTGTGCGGGTCGGATTCAATAAGCTTTGAGAATATTCTTTCCACCTTTCTTTTATAAGATCCGGATCTGCTAACAGGTTCCCATTTATGTCTTTGCAGATGTCCGTTCTTGGCTGAAACTTATTGCTGATCTGATCTGGCGAGTTCCTTTGTACGCTTGTCTGATTCTCCCTTCTTTGAAGTTTTCCTGTATCTGTAGAATCCTCCTGTTTAGGTATTCTCTCTTCTTCTTTCTGCAGAGCTTATCTGCGGTTCTTCTTTTTTGCTGGAAGACTTCCATCCTTGCTCTTGTGGGCCTTGCAATGTACTCCCGGTGGCTCTGGTTTCGTTCTTCTATTGCGGCTCTAAAATCTTGATCAAAGCAGTCAATTCCAGTCTGTCGGGTGGCCCAGCCTAGTGCCTCTTCTGCTGCTCCCCTTACGCTGTTTTTAATTTGCTCCAATTTGTCGTTGATGTTGGGCTGTTCTTCTATTTCTCTCAGGTTTTGTACGACAGCATTATGATATGCGTATTTTGGTTGTGTTTGCCCTCTGTGTGTTTTTGTCGCTATACGGGATCTAAATTTCACTTTGGCTAAATAGTGGTCCGAGCCACCGCACGCCCCTCTCATTACATCATCTTACATCCAGTATACTGGTGGCCCCTCTTCTCTCAATTAAGACGTGGTCAATTTGATTATTTGTTACCCCGTCTGGTGACTGCCACGTCATCTTATGAATATTTTTGTGCGGGAACATTGTCGAACTTACTACCATTGAGTTCGAGCTAGCGAGATCGATCAATCTGCTACCATTGTCATTGGTAACGTTATGTAGGCTATGCTTTCCTATGACTCCTAGGAACTCTTCTTCTTTTCCTACTTTAGCGTTCATGTTTCCAAGCACCATTTTAATATCGTTTGACGGTATTAATCTGATGGCGTTTGTTAGCTCTTGGTAGAATTCCTCTTTTTCTTCGTCCGTCTTGTTTATGAGGCTAATGTTATGTAGTCTTGTTTTGATGCGGTACTTACTGGCTTGAAGTCCAGAATCAGTGATTTCATTTTCTTTTCCACGATGAAGGCAACTCCAAACTCTCTTCTTCCATTCGATGAAGCACTGGAAGGTATCGTGTAGGTTCAGCAATAATAAAAGTGAACGCAAAGCGCCTGTCCTGTTGAGCGTTCTGACGCTCCAAGTTCCAAAATCGAATTCCATATTCCGTTGCCTGGGTCGTTGCCGTTGAGTCCGTCCAGTCCGAGGCCTGCCTTGAGGATTCGTGACGGGTGGGTTTTTACGGTGGAACGTTGTCAGCCTGCCGCCCAACCCCCAACCTGGAGGACCAGACCGGTATTTATTTCGTTTTGAGGCGCGAAGCACTCGCCTTTCACCCTCCTCCGTCTGTTACTCTTGTAAAGACAAGAGCATCCAGGGGCCACCCGATGTAAGGACAACATCTTCGTGGAGGTGGAGGTAGGATTCGGTAGCATAGCGGAAGATCTTAGATCGCAGATGGCGTTACTCAGGACTTATCTCTTTGGTGTACCGGCACCACCAAAGGTCCCCGAGGCGATCCGAGCACTCTTTAAAAATCGTGCAAAAATAACTCTAGTAAACTCGTTCAAATGAAACCCTTTCCAAAAGAAGTTAACTGGATTCAGCAGAGCGATAGCCTCCCAATAAGACACCAAGAGTCAAAATTCGAGGACTCTTTAAAAACCGTACAAAAATACGTTAACATTTACAAACATCATGCAATTTTCAAACTTCAGATCAGCACTTTTTGTTTAATGCTTCTTTTTCTTTGTTATTATTATTGTTAATTTATTAAAATGTCTATTCATAATATTGAACATTCATCATACTTGGTCAGGTGGACCTAAAGGGTCAAACCTACAACCCACTAGTTTTATTTAGAAATTATTTTGTGTTTCAGAAATGTACAAAATAAATTTTGTATTGAGAGCATATTTTCTAAAACCCATAAATCTATTACAAAATAAAAAAACCGTCAAAACAGCCCGAAGACTTTACCATGAAAATTATAAAATGGCAAGATCCAAACCTTGAAGGGGGAAGTTCCTTTAAAAGAGGCAACAATTAATTGTTATTATCTAGATAAAAGTTAAGTTAAAGATTAAAAGACTAAAACTTTTTGCTACAATTTCGCTTTTTCACAACATTTAATGAGACTTTTATGAAAATGTTATCGTCTTGTTCCTTTGCAAAAAAAAAACAAACAAACGGATATTTATTTCATTTACCTTTCTTTAAAAAAGAGTCCACTATTTAAATGCAGCAAAAGCTCAAAACACAACATACGAAAATATTCCAACAAAAGTACGAAAAAAAAGAAATCGTTCTTACCTGCACATAACTTCATGTGTTAGCAGTACCCTGCACATCTCTGGATTCTTATCTTGTCCTTCGTATACAATAGCCTGGAAAATAAAATATAAGTCGATATTCAGTGGAGTCCTTGCGACAAAATTTAAAATACTACATTTTGAATGGTAAATAATAAAAAAATAAAACTAGGAAATGCCTCTATTTTGGGTACTAGCTAAAAAAGGGGTCTCTGCGTGACGTAAATAAACCCCCACAGCTATATTATAATATCCACTAGAGTTAACCTTCCCCCGGCTGTTTGCACCCTGGTTATTTGCAGATTGTATCAGGGGTTGACAAAGGTACAACCAATAGCGTGTATTCTCTGTATGTACGTAGGTAACGCTGCAGTGTAAAGGTGAACTTATGCTCGGTTAAGTCGTATTTTTGGTGATACTGTGAACTTGCGTTGGACCTTCTGTTTACATTTTGCTATGTTGAATTTATGCTTATGCTATTTATGTCCGGGATATCAGTTCATCGGTACAATATAATTATCAGAATGAAGGGCGTGAAACACGC
Organism: Thereva nobilitata; assembly: GCA_963855945.1. Lineage (NCBI taxonomy): Eukaryota > Metazoa > Arthropoda > Insecta > Diptera > Therevidae > Thereva > Thereva nobilitata. The sequence goes on from OY979694.1 coordinate 150,483,964, forward strand.
ACCTATACCAAAAATTGTGAGTCGCTTTTCATAAAATTAACATTGTTCAATCGTTGATTTATTTTCTTAACGTTGACATGCATTTTACAAGTAGTAGAATGATATTATGCATAGTGCTCGTCAGTAGCGTACGCAGGATGAAACCATGGGGGGGGGTTTCACAAAACATATTTTGTACACATATTGGGTAAAAAAATTTTTTTCTCATGTAATAGGACTATGTACTTATATTATATTTTATGTTATTTCACTATAAAAATAATTACCTATAGGTATATTTTTATAGCAATTTTTTTATTGAAAATTGTGAAGAAACATAAATAATAATTTTTGACCATTTTTCGAATATCACAAAATGTCTCGTTTTTCTCCAAAAATCATGGTCTCGTGGTGTGCGCAAGACTTTAGACTTTGATTTAGGACATTTTTACAATTTTTTTACCGAAAAGAAGGGAACTACTCTGAAAACTTGGTGGCGCGTAGTTTTTGAGTCAGAACATCGATTGGTGACATGAAAAAAAAATTTAAAAATTCCTTTTTTTCAAATTTTGGCCAAAAAAGGCCAAAAAATTGGGCAAAAATGCGTCCAATTGTTTTTTGCGTAATTTCATCTGAAAAGACGGAAAATTTCCTACAAAAATCTATATGGCCATCCCGAAACTCAGAGTTTGTCGAGAGCTATAAATAAATGAGAAATACGTGATTTTTGAAAAATCGCGTTTTTTTCATTAACAGTTGTAACTCCGAAACGGCGCACCCAATTGCGCTAAAAAAATTTTTGGTATATCACATCGAGTTCACGAACATATTCCCAAAGTTTGAGAGATATTTATTTTTTTGCTATCCCGTTTGAAAAGAATCCACCATCTATATATATATAAAAATGAATGTCTGTTGGTTTGTAATGCGACACTAAAACTCAAAAACTAGACGGCCGATTGAGCTGAAACTTTCACAGAATGTGCGTTTTGACTAAATCTCGGTAAACCGCATGGCACAAATACGCTCCGGTAGATGGCGCCCAAGGAAAATAGAAAAAAGGTAATTGCAGAGAAAATTTTTGGTACAAAAGAAAAAAAAAGAAGCGAAACGCTCCCTCGCAAAACAAACAGTTCTTAAAGTTGCAAATAACGAATTTGTGATCAGAACTTATAAATTCAAAATGGCCGCGCCAATATGGCCGACGAATTTGCCAATTGTGTTCCGATTCCAATTAAAATCGATATCTGGGGTTTTTAAGCTAGCAAATAACGAATTTATGATCAGAACTTATAAATTCAAAATGGCCGCGCCAATATGGCCGACGAATTTGCCTAATAGTTTCACATTTTGTTATTTGGAATCAAAAATACCAAAAAATTGCCTTTTTTGCAAACTCTCCTACAGTTTATTAAAATTCATATCAACTGATTACTCCTATTGGCTTATGGGTGCAGCATAGGCGCGCCGGGTCCCAGCTAGTATATTATACATCGTTATTCGGAATATTTTTTTAATTGGTTAATAAGTTGATATATTTATTAATTATAATTTTTCCTATTTTTATTGGAATCATGGGGAGGGGGGGTTTAACCCCCAGTAACCCCCCCGCGTACGCGCCTGGTTCTCGTAGTCCCACATGGTATTTTAAGAATGACATCTAAACAAAGTAAAAACGAGGAAATCCTTTGACCTCGTAGTTTAAAATGTATAATAGATCATAATGTGTGTGTCCGCATCTCAGATGATAAAAGCTAATACCTCAACATAAATAAGAACATAACAAATCCATTATCTAAGGATAACCCATAAAGCCCTAGTCTCCGTCCGATATCCGTCGACCTGTCTGTGGTAACATACAAAAGAAGCTTCGTGCCTCGGGATGACAACAACGAATCGCTCTTAAGCCAAACATTAGCCTTCAAAATCCAAACATAAATATGAACGTAAAAAAACGAAAAAAAATAATAACAATGCGTCTTGCCGAGGGATGCAACCCTAAGCTCATGACCAAAAATTAATTTGCGATTATCTGTTTGAATAAGAGTCACGCATATGTGCACGCACTTTCAGGACGAGCAAAGAGGGATGATCCTGGGCGAGATTTTGAATCTCGGGCTGGTGCCGGCCTAGTTGCCAGCAGGGACCTAAATATTTTTATAATAGCATGATTTTGTTGTTTTCTATTTAATGTAGGGGTGTAAGCTCCTGTAATTACAGATGAGTATAGAGTTACCATGCTTTGCACTTGCTGTGTGAGGGTACTTGTGGTTATGGATTACTTGGTCTAGCAGTAGCCGCATACGGGCACATATGTTCACTTTTGTATGAGAATGGTTGAATGCGTTCTGAATTTATTAGTTTTGTATATAATTACGTTTTTGTTTTAGTCTAAGATACGTAGAAGAGCGACCTTCACCGATCGAGTAACCGAATGAAATTTTTTTTCGTGATAGATAATATGCTAACAAAAGTAACGGTGATGGGTTGCCTAACGAAATATGTTCAAGGCTATATTTAATAGGCGTTTTGTAGCCATTTTCCGCCTTTTCTTCTATTTTGAGGAGAAACTATGCATTTTGGTGAAAATATCAAAAGAGCAAAGTTGTAGAGCATAAAATTTCCTACAAATTTTTCCTACAAGTTTCGGCGCTAGCGGCAGTTTGCACCTTTTTTTAGATTTGGTGCATTTGTATGAAAAATTAAATGAGATAAAAGTAGTAGTTGCAGTTTTTCAACGGCTTTTCTTTGGTCGCTTTGATTTATCAACAGAATCTGAAAAAGGGCGCAAAACGGCCGCTAGCGGCGAAACTATGCGGAATTCGAAAAAACAGTGAAGACAAAATTTGTAGGAAATTTTATGCTCTACAACTTTGCTCTTTTGATATTTTCACCAAAATGCATAGTTTCTCCTCCAAATAGAAGAAAAGGCGGAAAATGGCGACAAAACGCGTATTATCTATCATAAAAAAAATTTCATTCGGTTACTCGATCGGTGAAGGTCGTTGTTCTACGGATCCTGTACTATTTTGAATGGCGTTTTTATTAACAGAAGGAATATCAGCTTTTTTTATTTCTTAATTTTATGTTTAAAACAAATGGTGCGAATAAACGAAATGCGTATTCTTCTTGTGATGAGAGTTTACTTTCTCATGTTTTACCAATAATCTGTTTAAAATATTTAATTTTTCCTTTAAATCCCAAAATCGATTGGTCTGTGACTAACTATACATAATATCGTAACTAGTCTAAGATTTTTGTATGTCCACGATCGAACTCACTAATAGAAAACGCCTCATTTTTATGGGAGCCACTGAAAATTGTCACGTTAAATATGAAAAAAAACAATATTCGTTGCTTAAAACTACAAGTTTTCGGGAGTGCGGAAAAGGGTTCTTCTAAAAATGTTGTTAAATAGCTTAAAAACTTATAGTCTGGTTACTACTAGTCGAGTCAAATGGTACATTCGCTGAACATTTTATGTAAACAGCAATTTTATTTTTTTAATGTGTAGGGGGTTTGGTTGGGAGTATTCGGGATCCGGAGACGGAGTTTTCGGGATCCGGAGGCGTGACGTTCGGCCGCCATCTTGTTTTGAGTGGCTAAAAATGGTTTTCCTTATTTCTCGGAAACCGTGAGTCGATAATGAGATAATCAAACTATCTACAACTTTCGTAAATAATGTTTTGCCGTAATATTTAGAATAAAAAAGATATGGACGAAAAATGACAAAAGTTTTGGGGGTGATGAGCTTTAAAGCGCTATAACTTTTTTATTATTGATTCTAGATAAAAATGTTTTGGAGCTTATTTCTAGAGCATTTTCTTGCGAATAATTTGATGTGGTCATTTATTTAATTAGGGTTGCTCTTGTTGATTTTGGAGCAATGCAAACGGAGAAGTTATAACAAAAGTTCTGCATATGCTTCCATTTTATAATATAATACTTTATATTATTACAGGATGTTTTATCGAATTATTTTAAATTGAACTAACTCATTTCCACAGCACCGCGCGTTGGCGCGTTTTTAAAGTGGTTCCCCTGTAGGCCTACCCACCGATAGTAACTGGTCAGATTATTATTTGTTTTTTTTAAAGGGGGCTTTCACATGTTTCATCATTGCAATTATGACAAATCGCAGAGCATTTGAAGCCAGTCTTCCGGCACCCGCAGGCTACACCACACTTGGTTTTGCACCTGCAAAGAATTAATTTCAACAGCTCTGGAGGCGCCGGCCGGCGCCATCGTGCACTTAATGGTACAAACATTCGCGTCATTTTTTTCCAGCCCCAGCATTCATATTGTCCTAGCCACGTTTGTACTTGGTGATATACTCTAAATTTATGCATACGAGCTGCATCGTGTGTAGGAGCGAACGTAGCGAGATTAAAAATGCTTTAACTACACATTTTGTGCACCCAACTTTCCTTGGACTTACCTGCATTTGCACTGCATTAAAATCAATAAGAACAACCCTAATTCAATAAATGACCACATCAAATCATTCGCAAGAAAATGCTCTACAAAAAGCTCTAAGGCATTTTTTATGTAGAATCAATAATAAAAAAGTTATATCGCTTTAAATTTCATCACCCCCAAAAATTTGGTAATTTTTCGTCCATATTTTTTTTATTATTAATATTATGGCAAAATTTTATTTACGAAAGTTGTAGATAATTTAATTATCTAAAAAAAATTTGATTATCTGCAAAAATTCTGTAGGACTCACGGTTTCCGAGATATAAGGAAAACCATTTTTAGGCACTCAAAACAAGATGGCGGCCAAACGTCACGCCTCCGGATCCCGAAAACTCGGTTTTATGCTCCCAACCAACCCCCCAACACATTAATAAAATAAAATTGCTGTTTACATAAAATGTTCAGATGGCCCTTTTTTTGCACCATTTTACTGGATTATACCTGCGTCACAGCCTTTGTCGGCTGGTTAGGGGGATTCTCTTATTTCAGGAGGCATACTCCGAAGAGGCCGTCTCCTGCTCCCCGCAGGAAATTTGGAAATTTGGGAGATATCCCTAGAGGATGAATAAAGGAGCCATCCCAAATAGGTTTTCAGTAACTGAATTAGAGAGTTTATACCGTGGGCTGCGTTTATGTTTCATTAGCTGATGAGCTCCTTTTCTGTTTTTTTACTATCGTGAGTACTCGCTTTTGCTTTAGTTCATCATTCTGCATCTAATCGCAGCGCGAAGTGCAGTGAAAAAGTATTATTTGCGTCCTTAAAAAAGTTAATTAATAAATTAGAAGAAGATGTTGTTGTTTTAGGGGGGGGCGTAAATGGTACCGTCACCTCTTCGCTGGTGCCTCCTGGATAACCAACCGACGACGGACGTACCCAGTGCCCGGGGGTATAGCTGGGTCACCCTATCCGATGGGCTATAATTCACGGATCCGGTCCTCCAGGGTATTTTCATGAATAAGATATCAGTGTGCGCAGAATACTCCCACCTATCTAAAACTGTCAAAATTAAGGTTCTACCCTATCAACTTCCAGAGCAATGAGTCGTCAAAGTCAAAACTTTGGTTTTTTTCACTAAACTCTGCTACTCACTCAACTAAAACCACCTTTTCTCGAAAAAATACGTAATTAGCTGATATTATTTTTGCAAAATTGGAAAGCTTGGACAATTTCCTATCAATAATGTCTGGACAATTTTTATCATACGCCTTTTGTTTTTGGAGTTATAGTTATAACCAATTTTAATGCTAAAATTGGCTCTTTTTTAGTACTTTTTCACCTACGCTTTGCCAAAAAGTACCAAATCAGCACCAAATAAGGCAAACTTTAACATCAAATTTGCTAATAACTTCAAAAGTAGAGGCCGTAACGTAAAAATTGTCCAGACATTGTTGATAGGAAATTGTCCAAGCTTTCCAATTTTGCAAAAAAAAAATAGTTAACTAGGTATTTTAAGACGTATTAAGTGAGCATGGCCATTTTAGCACACACCAAATTTTTTATGGTAATTAATTGCAAAACCTTCATTGCTAATTAATTACCACGAAAAACAATTTATTACCATTTTTTTTTAAAAAATTACCGATGGCTTTGCTAGCTTAAGTTTAAGCTAGCACAGCCATTGATAATTTTTTAAAAAACATAACAACAAAGTGGTAATTAATAGCAAAACATTTATTGCTAATTAATTACCACTACAAAAAATTTATTTCCGATTGTTAACATTAAAAAATTATTAAATTAGTATTTTGCGTTCGAGGGCGCCACGTGGCATCCGAGCCGTGATTGACGGTTTGTCGGCCGGAGCAGCAAACCGTGTTTCGGACGCTGTCCCAGACGTACACAATCTGTTTCGATGCCCTCCCAGTTCACTCTAAGGAATCACTAATTAAAATAATAAGAAGTAACATAATAATTTTACTTTTTACAACAAAGGAATATCCTTATACTCTGTGGGCAACTTCATGTCGTAAGATATTGGATTACTTACGTGAAAACGAGAAAAAGAACCCTTTCAAAACAGCTTTTGAATTGTAAAAATAAAAAACAATGTTTATATATGGAAAGGATGAAAAAAAACATTACAATTTTTAAACAACTTATTTACAAATCTGATTCTTATTCACAAGTAAATTTCTGCTTAAAAAAATAGTTTCAAGACTTTTGCAAATCGTTTGTCACTTTTCCTTCTCGAAATTTCAGAGGTCAGGACAACGTGGACACTCTTCAAAAAATTCTTTCCCCTTTCTTTTCTTCTTCGCTGTTGCTTTTCTGAGGGCTTTGTTTTTTCTTTTGTTTCCTTCGTCTTTCTCGTAACTTTTGCCTGTAGCTCTCATTACGATTTTGTTTTTTTGTCATCTTCTGTCCGGATGTGAGCCAATCGGAGCCATCAAGCTGGTGACATATCCAAGCGTACATGCGTTGCATTCGTTGACAGATAATATAGAAGTGTGTGTATTCAAATGCGACCTGACGAAATATTCCGTGAATGTTCCGTATGCCACGCAAATGTCGGGCTACTTTCAACTTTTTCTGCATTGCCGCACTCGACATAGGACACACAAGCATACACAACAAACACATGCGACTCGTTACTCAGATTTTTGGGCTATCTGTGAGAGCCGGGACGGAACGCAACCATGCAATTATGTGTCAGTGGAAAATCTCCGCATATCAGGGAGCCGCTGAATGCAATGCATGTACGCTTGTATATGTCACCAGCTTGAGCCTCTCTGCTGCTGTTCGGAGCGTACGAGTCCTTTGGATCTCGTCCGGTCTCGTGCGGTCTCGTGACGGTCTCGCGGCGGAGGCCGGCAGACTGTCACTGGAGAGACTCGACCTGGGCTCGACCTGGACTCGATTTCGACTCCACCTTGGACAACAATTATTGTCTACAGTGCTATTTGTAGTCAATTTTCATAACTTATATTTTCGCTATTCAAATACTATGATTTTTGTAAGTTTTTTAATGATAAAATTTTGGAATGTGTATTTTGCAATAATTTTACATTACAAGTTGAGGGAAATTTTCCAGGTAAAATATACAGTTTTATAGAATATTGTTTTACTGTTGTTCATTTTTTAATTGTTTTCGTTACAGCGTTACATTTTTTTCGAACGTTACAAATAAATTATTCAAAATTTCAATAGCTACTCACAACATGTAGTAGAAGTGCAGCATTATTTTTCGAGTTATATAATAAACATTTTTTGGGGGCGAACGCAAACTTGTTCTTCAAAATTTATGCAAACAAGTCATCTCTCAATATTTCCAATTAGTACAATTCACAACAAACTTAAATAGTACAATGATTTGGAATTTTTATTATCTTATTTTAAAAGATTAAACTTTTATCAATTATTCAACATCTTTATAAATTTCGAGTAACAAATCGCAAGCTACTAAAAATGCTATTTCCGTTTCTGAAAAGGAAATTTAATTTTCAAAACGTTTTTCATTTTTTATTATTGGCTGGCCCTAATGTTACATTTTATACATCTGAAAATTAGCCTTCAAGTTTTAAAATCTTGAAATTACTGCAAATTTCAATATAGTTAATCAAAAAAAAAATACTGTTATTAAAAATATCGTGTATTATCAAAAACAAATGCTATGATGAAAAAGATTCAAAAAGAAATCATTAATCGAAAACAGCCAGAATAATTTTTCAAAGCTCAAAGAATTGAAGAGTGCTTTGTCGTATTTTGCGAATAACAACATAAATTATAAACTATATTGCAATTGTAAATTATTCTGCATAATACCCTGTTCAATTGTTATTTTGACAATTGAAAAACTATTGGTTGAAGAAAACCAACATATGAGGAGTTATTTTGTAAGTTTCTTTCCGTGTCTTTTTTTGTCGGACAAATCATCGTACTCGATCCATCTATTTCCTCGTTTGACCAAAGTAATATAGTGTCCCAGTAATTGAGAGTTTTCTTCGGAAATAAATTTTTTGTAGTGGTAATTAATTAGCAATAAATGTTTTGCTATTAATTACCACTTTGTCGTTATGTTTTTTAAAAAATTATCAATGGCTGTGCTAGCTTAAACTTAAGCTAGCAAAGCCATCGGTAATTTTTTAAAAAAAATGGTAATAAATTGTTTTTCGTGGTAATTAATTAGCAATAAAGGTTTTGCAATTAATTACCATAAAAAATTTGGTGTGTGCTAAAATGGCCATGCTCACTTAATACGTCTGGTATTTTATGGAGAAAAAGGTGGTTTGAGTTGAAATTTTAGCTTAAAAACACCGAAATTTTGACTTTGATGACTCTTACTCTGGTAGTTGATAGGGTAGAACCCTGACTTTTATAGTTTTAGATAGGAGTATTCTACGTACACTGATACCTTATCCATGAAAATAGCTCATAGGGTTACAAAAATACAGGGTGATATGTAAAACTCTACCAAAAAAACTTCAAAACGCCCTAGCTGCTAAACCATTACGATTTGACGCCCCCCCCTCCCATACGATTTTTTGTTGGTCTATCCAAAACCTATCCACAGTCGGCCGATTTGTAAACTTAAGGGTATACACCCTGTATAGACCTGGAGCAATGGCAGAAATGATAGATGAACTTAGACGATATAGAATACTCATCGCAGGACTACAAGAACTAATATGGACTGGTAAAGGAGTCCTAGAACGAAGAGACGCTACGATATTCTACAATGACAATAATGACTCCAGAAGAAACCTACCAAAAGTTTCTGTGTACTTAAACCTCTACTCAACAATGTAATAGACTTCACCCCGCCTAATCGCGACCCTAAGAATAAAATCCAGATTTCATAATATAACATTGCTATCGCAAGAAGTTTGACATTAGCTAGCACCTGGTTTAACCATAAGAATATACACAAAAGGACATGGACATCACCAGATGGCAGGCACCATAACCAAATCGACCATGTTCTAGTTAACACTAGGCATGGAAGTAGCATACTGGATGTAAAGAGTTTCCGACAGCGGAGACAGCGATCATTACCTAGTTGTTGGGAAAATGAGGGCGAAAAAACTAGCAACAAGATAGAAGAAGCAATGATAGACAAACAAAGTGGAACATAGAAAAATTAAGAAATGAAGAAACAAAACAACAGTATGAAAGAATGTTAACAGGAAAATGATCTGAACCTGATGTGGAACTCGATAAAATAAAAAATTACAGAGACAAACAACAGTGTATTAGGCACACAAAACCAATAGAGAAGGAGACACTGGTTTGATGATCAATGCAAGAGAAGCATTGAAATAAAAAACCAGGCAAGGCAGGTGTACCTATCAAGAATGACCAGAGGAAATCACGAAAAATATGTAGCAGCACGAAGAAACACGTTATTAAGGAAGAAAAAACGTGACTACTTCAGAAATAGAATAAGTGCGATTAAGGAAAGCTACACTAATAAAGACGCTAGGAGTTTCTACAAAGAAGTCAACATGATTAAGAAAGGATACAAACCCACCTGCACCATGCTAAGAGAAGATGATACCATAGCTAGCAGTATCAATGACATACTCGAGGTGTGGGAGAAATATTTAAGAGACTTCTTCAAAGAGAACATAAACCTAACAGAGTGAGAAGCAGACAACCGTTGTACAAATGACCCAGAAAACGATACGCCTGATCCTACAATAGAAGAAGTTGCAAATGCCATAGCGAAACTGAAAAATCATAAGGCTACCCCCGGAAATCGTTAAAAAAGGTTGGGAGAAGCTATGCCATGCCTTACATAGCCTCATCGTCAAACTATGGAGAAGCAGCAAGTTGCCGGAAGAATGGCTTTTAGGCAAACTAGTCCCAGTCCATAAAAAGGGTGAATTGATGAGCTGCAAAAATTACAGACCAATATCTTTGTTGAACACAGCTTACAAAGTGCTTTCACATATTTTATTTAATAGACTGAAACCACATTTGGAAGATAAAGTAGGTGATTACCAAGCAGGATTTAGAACGAACAGATCGACAACAGACCAGATTTTCATAATGAGACAAATACTTGAAAAATGCTGGGACGAATGCTTACGACCTGCTGAATAAAAGAGAGTTGTGGAACAAGATGAGTGAAATGGGTTTCCCGAAAAAATTAATAGACCTATGTAGAATGACGACCAAAGATTATAAAATACAAGTGAGAATACGAGGATGTAACTCGGTCAACTTCCCTCAAGAATCGAGTCTGCGACACAGCTGAATCGAGTCTGTCACCGCAGCTCTGTTATAGAACTCCCTCCCAGTCGGTTTACAACGTATCGATTCAGGGAACATTTTCAAGAGGCGTCTTTTTGACTTAATTACTAATAGGACGAATTAAAGCATGAATATATGACTTTTTTTTTATATATAACTCTTTTTTTTGTTTTGCATTATACTGTTATATTTGAATTTGTTGTTTCTTTTTCTATTTTTTTTTATTAGCTAATTTTCTAATACGTAACTTTCTTTTTTATATATATAAGTAGTTTTGTTTTTTTTTATTTTATACTTCATATCTTAATGCTTTGTTTTTTTTTTAACATTGTCACCGTAGTTTTATGTATCATTCTTTTTAATTAATGTACTTAAAATAAGATTTTTATCTTTGTACATACGTTGCAAATAAATAATAATAATAATAATAATAAGGAGATGCGATCTCACCAATACTTTTTAACATTGCTCTGGAAGCAATAATGAGGGAAACACAGCTTAGTGGAGCAAATAGTATTTTCACAAGGAACATTCAGATACTACCCTTCGCAGATGACATAGTCATAATAGGACGCAAAGCGCTAGATGTAAAGGAAACCTTTTCCAAAATTGTAGAAAGTTCAGCAAAGTTCAATCTACGAGTAAATGACACAAAAACGAGGACAACGATTAGGGCGAAGTATCAGCCTTGACGATCATAGTGTGGAAATTGTAGAAAATTTTATCTATTTAGGGACAATTCTTACTGAAGAAAATAAGATAAAGGACGACATCCATAGACGCATTGTAGCCGCAAATAAAACCTATTTTGCACTAGTCGCGATCCTAAAAATCAAAGAAATTTCAAGACAATACAAAGTCAGACTATATAAAACTTTAATCCGCCCAATTCTATGCTAAGGGTCTGAGGCTTGGACATTGACCCGAAAATCAGCTTAAAATCGTTGAAAGGAAGATCTTAAGAAGAATATTTGGTCCTGTAAGGGTTAACCAGAACGAATGGCGTATTAGGGCAAACGTAGAGCTTCAAGAAAAGAATGAAGACTGAATAGACTGCGATGGCTTGGACACGTTGTACCAGCTTTAGAAGATAGAATGCTAGCCAGGATTTTTAATGGTAGACCATCAGGAAGAATAAGAGTAGGACGACCAAGAAATAGGTGGATGGATGACGTGTTAGCAGATCTACGGAAATTTCGTATTACAAATTGGAGAGAGCTCATGGCAAAGGGAGACATCCAACATTACCCGAGGAAGCCTCTTTTTCATATTGGGGGCTGCTAAAAAAATGAACTCATACAACATCCAAGAATTCAAACGCAAAGCTCACTGCCTCCTCCTACAGACTACCCTTAAGCCGGAATTACATTATTGTGTCGTCTTGTGTCGTGGCGCTGTGTGTTGTGATCTAACACATGTATTTCCATAGGCACGCCACGCTACAACACACCACAATAATATAATCGAAATACACGTGTTAGATCACGACACACAGCGCCACGACACAACACGACACAATAATGTAATTCCGGCTTTCACCTATGATATCCTTTTTCTATCCCCGAGCTAAGCTTACTTCTAGACATTGCACCATGTCGTAAACGACATGACGGAGTGGTAGTATAAAGGGTGATACTTAAGCTTAGACTTTTTCACATAAAAAAAATTAGACAAAAAAATGTATGGACCTTGATTTTATTGTGCTAAATAAAATGTCAAATGTCGCGATGGATTTAAGGGTGACGATTTTACCCAGAGTCAAAGGTCACTAACAGCGATTTGTCGTAAATATCTTAGTAATGCTAATTTTTACATAGAAATTATGTAAATAAAATTTGTAGCTCAGGAAATTTCCTACAAAAATGATGTTATAACTTTTTCTTGTAAAGGTACCTCTAAACGAGCAATAAAAAATGCACATTGCCGGTAATATTTCTGAAAAATAAAGCCCAGCAATATTTTTGAAAATGTGTGGCCGATACTATTGCTGGGCAACTTGTAGTCAGACATGTTATCGGAATGTTTTGGCCACAGTGTTGCCCGAGAATTTCACGCGTACACGTATGACAACGGTTTACAGGGAAAAAGTACTTGTAAGTGCAGCGTACATATTGCTTCCTTATTAAAAAAAGAGAAAAATATGAATTCGACCTTACCTAAATAAAATAGAGGCACTTAATAAAAGAAGCAATGAGTTAATTCTACATAGTTACTTGAAATTTCACTAGAATGACGAAGGGTGACTTTGAATATTTAATCCACAATCATAAACCTTAATAGCGCTGAGAGGACTCCGCTATACCACTCTATTGTTATCTAAACTGTTGTTGAATATCATAGTTCTAAGAATGCGGAGGATCCACTAACTTAAACCATTGTAGATCCGTCAGGGCCATCTAGATACTGGCATCGATGAAAGCGCTTTTCATCCAGTATTGGGGTGCGACAGCGATTTGGTTCGCGGATGCTGGGGGTTCATGCATACAGAACCCAGACAAAGTACACCGTCCACAACAATGAGGGACAGACAGAAGCAACTATCCCAAAACAGAGGCAGAACTTAATTCTCGGGTTCATTTTCAATTTGACCGAGTCGAGAGTAAAAATAATTTAGTTGGTTAATTTTTTGAAAGGCATACTCGTGCCCGCAACTAGCACACATAGCGAACGCATGCCCTCGCTCTACGGGTATGCACGCTCCCGCTATAGGTGTGGTTTATGGGCTGGTGCAATAATTGGTCCACTCTCTAAAAGTGAATTAGTGGAAATTTATTAATTCTTAGTAGTGGAGTTCCTGGAGCGTTAAAAACATGAAAACCTCGGATTTCAGTTACGGTGAATGAAATTTAAAAATTGAAAATGGAATATTTAGCTAATAATATATATAAAAAAGTTTACCTATTTAAAAATTGTGATCTTGATTTGAATGACCGAAATTCAAAATGGCCACCCAAATTTGCCAATTGTGTTCCGATTTCCATGAAAATCAATATCTGGGGGTTTTTAAGGAAGCAAATAACGAATTTATGTTCAGAACTTATAAATTAAAAAAGGTAAGTCTTCCACCTTTTTCAATATATTCAATTGAGTGTTCTTCGGAAGTAACATGACAGTGAAGTACTGACCAGCTTGTAAAATCTCCTCAACGGTTGCAAGATCATTCTGTGTCTGTGTCTGTGTCTGTAAATAGGAGTAAGTATGTCCTGGCCTAAAATGAAGGTACAATGTGTATTTATCAATGCTCCAATATACCTGTTTTCATATCTGAAAAAATATGTGATTGGTTTTTTACCTATTAGTGCAGTAAAAAAAGGCCAAAAAAAATGAAAAAATAGGTATAGTCTGGTAACAGCAAGATTATGATTTTATCCTGTTTGGGGTATCACCAGGAGTATATTCTTAAGTTTTGAACCTCGTGAGCCTTGTGCTACTTTTGTTATAAACAATTAAAGTTTTTTTACCGCGTTTTTCGAGCTTAAAATGTGAATTACTCCGGTTCTATAAGTCGGATCGGGGCAAACTAAATACCAGTCTCTTCGTAATAAAAATGCCAATAAATTCTGGTTGGTTTCAAGTCTCTGAAGTACGTACATAACCTACAAAATTGAAAAAACGAGAAAAAAACAGTATTTTTTTCATTTTAGTGCCCAAGACCGTCAACTAGACCAATTTTCATCAAACTTTCAGAAAATATAGTTTTTGATATTATAAAAAGACTCTGAAAAGTTGGTGTCAAAATATTGAACCCATCCGCCAAAATTGCATTTGTTATCTAAAATTTGAAATGCCCGCCATTTCATGCCATTAAGTCCAAAATGAAAATTTTTGTTTTCAAAATGTAGATATCGACGCCAGCTTTCGAAAGCAATTAAAAAGAAAATGTTCGTTACTTTTTTTTCATTTGTTTATAACTCAAATAACAACAATTGCTTTTTTTCGGCCATTTTGAAAAATAAATTTAAAATGTTTTATCAGATCTGGTAGAGAGTTTTGGGACCTTTAATTTAAAAAAATAAATTGAATATTTGTTAACGTGAGCTCGAGATATTTAACTTATTGCATTTTGTCCAATTGTTAATTAACAAATGCACATTGTGAGCTAAAATTTGGACTGCATCATTTTGAAACCTATTCATTTCATGTAATATATTCAAACACAATTTAAGGTTTATAGAAACTTATTTACAAGCATTACAATGTAAGTATTGTTAATTAAATGAAGTGATTTTTTTTTGGTTTTTTCATAAATATTAGTTGCAAAATGCAATAACTTCCTTGTTTTTTACAAGCTTTATATTAACTTCGTTCTCTGTGGGGAACAAATATTGCGATCGATTTTTCCACCACTTCCCGATATCCGGGGATACTCAAATTTGGCACACACCTTTGGTATGGGTGCAATCCAATAAAACCTATGGATTTAGGTGATTTAAGATTTCATTGTTTCCAAAAACTTACATTGAAAACCGGTTGTAATTTGAAAATCCTCCGTCCGACTGAAGAAGCTACAAATAAACATTTATTGAGAGTGTATCTTCAAGTACAAAAATGGCTGGGAGATGAAGAAATGGATCCACGATTGTTTGGTTAGGAGGATACAATTAATGGTTTAATGCCTATTGCAGTGGGAAAACAGCCAATACCACAAGAAATTCTTGAAATTCTCGCTGGTCAATGTAAAGCCGGCTGTAAAGATCTGAGATGTCGATGCAGGAAGTTCGGACTACAATGTTCAAGTTTGTGTGAATATTGTGGAGGCATTAATTGCAGGAATTGTACGGAATGCACTGTACTCACTGAAGAAGAAAATCGTGAAGTTGTAGAGGACGATATAGATGAATCAGACACAGATTCCAGCTGTATCGATATAGCAGAATCGGAACACGAAGGGGAGTGAAAAAGATTGCAAGATAATCTACCCGATCTTCCTGTTAAAATTCATGATGAAGAAGAAAATGGTGATCAAATTTTATTTGAAACAGATTCAGAGAGTGAAACTGAATTGTACACGTTACCAAGCAAGAAATGTAAAATACATTAATTACGATTTTGTAAACTTATAAAAATGAAAATGTTTATTTTAAAATTATAAAATGTTTTGACCATATTGGCTTTAAAAAGATATCATATAGCCTTACTGTATTCTACTCGTCATACTCTTTCATTTGATACCCATGATACTTGATTCTTAAATAAATATCTTTTAAATGTAATACAATAAAATGTAATATGTGACATTAAGAGATAATAAAAGTTGGTTTTTGGCATTGCTTTTTCCAACTATAAAAAATTTGTTTAATTTTTCAATTTTGTTTTATTGTTCTCGAAAAATTTTGTTATTAAAGACTTCTAGGTTTAAATTCAAAAAAGGTATAGAAAATGGCCCTCGAATTTCGAGTGCTGGGTCCAACTTTGGATTTAAAATGACGTCCCATAGCTTACTGTATTCTACTCGTCATACTCTTTCATTTGATAACCATGTCGGTAGGTTGTAACAAAAAGGAAATCCGCCGTTTTATGGTGGCCGCCATAATGGATGTAGCATAAAATTGAATATACTATATTGCAGGCGCGGATCTAGAATTTTGTTTTGGGGCGGTCACGGTATTAAAAGTGACGAAAAAAAATTTTTACTCCTAAAAACAAAAACAAAATTAACAAAACGAACAAAACTAACCGAATTTTCTGGTGGATTAAAAACAAACGTGCCCTACTAAAACGTACCCTAATGTGTTTTTGAGGAAGACGCGCCCTTTCTTGTGAGTGCAGCTAATTTCAGAGTTTGCAAATCAAAACATATAGAAAGAGTATAGATCAATTAGTCCAGGAGAGATAGCGGAAAAGTATTCAAAAGTTGAAATAAATCTACCCTGCGATTTATCGACTCTATAAGAGAAAAATCGTAGGAATTCAATGAATGTGTTTTGGAAAAAATTGGTCCAGGAGAACAGGTGAAAAAAAGCTACTAATGGTAGCGAAAACAAGTTTTTCAACGTTTTAGGTGCGAAAAAATTTTGTTTTTGGAAAACAAAAAATAGTACGTAATAGCGCTTAAAAAGACGAAAATTATGAGTTTTGGACAATTGAAATCGGTCAACAGGTTTATGCAAAAAAAAACCACGCAATATGGCCATATTTTGACATTTAATTACAGGGACTATAATTATCGTAGAGCCTTGTTTCAGGGCTGAAATTGTGGCTTCTGTTAGTGCCTACCTACAATAAAAGTTTCATGCAAAAATAATTATAGCTTTTCGCGTAAATCTCAAAAATGTAAAAACAGCCGTTTTAGGAAAAAAGTTTGAACAAGGCCCACGGTGGTGCTAGAGGTATTTTGAAAAGCCCTATTTATTCTTGAAGAGTTACTCTACCAACCCATTTTCATGACAAGTTGGTGAGGTTCGATTTAATACCTCATAAACGCGTTTGAAAACAGGCACTTTTCTTGATTTTCAGAAAAAATACCTTTAAGCGGTTGTTTTTTTAATTTGCAAAAAAGTTGGGTCGGTTTTGTGCGTTTGGTTATTCTTTGTTTTTGTTTTTTTAGTTGGGTCAAATTGCTTTTGAGCAGTGCCGCTGCTGGCATGTGTGCAACTGCACAGGGCCCCGTGCGTTGGGGCCTCGCGAGCGAAAAATTGTTTTGGCAATAAAAATCATTTGAATTCATTATTTGCATATTTATTTCATCGAATGGACAGAGAAATCAGCATATGGGCCATAGTTCTGTCACGGGTACGGCCGTACGGGCAATCTGCGAACGAAGCGAGCGAAAAAAATTTTTGGACTCTCTGGGGCCTCTCGCTGAATTTTTGCACAGGGCCTCTCAATTGTCTGGCCGCGGCACTGCTTTTGGGGGGGTCATGACCCCCGTGACCCCCCCCCGCCTTGAATCCGCGCCTGCTATATTGTACTGTCTTCAAAACCAAAGGTGTGTGCCAAATTTGAGTATCCCCGGATATCGGGAAGTGGTGGAAAAATCGATCGCAACGAAGTTAATATAAAGCTTGTAAAAAACAAGGAAGTTATTGCATTTTGCAACTAATATTTATGAAAAAACCAAAAAAAATCACTTCATTTAATTAACAATACTTACATTGTAATGCTTGTAAATAAGTTTCTATAAACCTTAAATTGTGTTTGAATATATTACATGAAATGAATAGGTTTCAAAATGATGCAGTCCAAATTTTAGCTCACAATGTGCATTTGTTAATTAACAATTGGACAAAATGCATGGGTGATTTACACATTTTTTTGTCGCCGAAAAAATAGGGACCAATTTATTTTCGTCATGACTCGCTTAGTTTTAATGCTAGGGAGTTTTATAAAAAAAAAACAAAAATAAATGTTTTTTCAACAACTTTAAAAAAGGTTTAATTAGTTTTCCCGAAAAATGCATTGTTTTTTGTTTATTTCAAGTTGAAACTTTCATTTTTGGCTATTATTATTTTTGTATTGGGTCTACAGACACCATAAACCCAAATAAATGATTGACTATAATAAATGTACATCCCATGTACTTGTTTGCGTTAATGTTTCGTTAAACGTAGTATAACGCCGTCTTATGGGATCTGGATCCCAGTTGACGGCGTTCTAATGTCAAAATCATAGCAAATTCAGACTAAAATTCAAACAATGTTTACTGCGATTATTATAGCCGATTGTACGACAAGGTCTACGGTGAGAGATACGTACGTGTATGTTCGTTGAAAACGTATGTCGATCTGCGCCTATTATAGTTCTGGCCCACAACACATTCAGCGCTGCATACTCCACGCCCCACGCTTCACAGATTCAAATCAACGAGAATTCATTCATGCTGCCACATTGGCCGCTTCTTACTTCACGCTGCATTGAAGTATGAAGCCAACTTCGAGCAATTTTCAAAATTTGCAGTATGCGGCGTAAGTGCTGTGAACTTTAGAGAAAGGAATTGTAAAAACGGCCACCATACTATAATGCACTGAATAAAAATAAAAACAAGGTCAAAAATGTTTTCACCGAAAGTAATCATTTTGATTAATTTGCACGGTATACAATATCTCAACAATATGAATTTTTTTGAAAGAAAAAGCTTCTTCGTCTCTTTAAATTTAAATGTCAACAACAATTCCGTCAAGTTGCCGTTGGGTTGTGCAGCTTCGAATGTAACTGCAGTGGCTTCTTTCCATCGGCTTCAGCTTCATTAGGCGTGCGGCGTGAAGTGTGCAGCGCCGCATGTATTTTGGGCCTTAGGCTTTAGTCTATTTCACCCCCGTACTACGCTTACTGCTAAACATTGCAGTATGTCGTGATAAATGACCTAACGGACTGGTTGTACAAAGGGTGATTCCTGAGCTTTAGTGTTGAGCCGGACTTACACGAGCCAGTACATTTGTCCTTACACGATGCAAATTGACTGAGGCCTCAGTTTTTTCAATTGTCCCGGTTCAAAAATAATGTCCTACTGGTATATGAGCGTGTATCGAGATAAATGAAGCGAGGTGTGATTGCAAATTACTTAGTGGAGAGACATTTCTTCCTTCTTTTACGGCAGTAAAATATCCAATTTGAACTGCGGCGAGGTGAGATTGTAAACACAAACTGGAGAGACATTTCTTCCTTCTTTTACGGCAGTAAAATATCCAATTTGAACTGCGGCGAGGTGAGATTGTAAACACAAACTGGAGAGACATTTTTTCACTTCTTTTGAGATTTCTTACATTTTTCGAGGGAGTGAGGTTTTGTCATTAAGAGACAACTCTTACATTTTTCGAGGGAGTGAGATTTTGTCCTGAAGAGACAATTCTTAAATTTTTTGAAGGAGTGAAATTTTGTGCCGGAGACACATTTCTTACTTCTAGCACAATTTCCAACTTGAATTTAGGCGAGGTGGGATTGCAAAATATGGCCACGGACAACTAATTAGAAACAGTTTCATAAAAATTACATTTATACAGTTTTTATGTATGAATAAAATTAAAGAATTCCCACCACCTTCTCTTAATTTTTTTTAAATATATAATGAGAGAAGGAAATCAATAACATTATCATAATGAATTCCTAACATGATTGCTAAATAAAAACATAAAAAATGTATGAATGCAATTTTTATGAAACTGTTTCTAATTAGTTGTCCGCGGCTGTACATTGTTGAGGCATGGATTTCTTACTTACTCTAAGGCAGTTTAATGCATATTGGAATTAAACTGGTAAAAAGCTCTTCATTGGTATTTATTTTCTTTCTTTTTTTAATTTGCTCGTTTTTGTCATTACAATAGCACCTCGCCTCATTTGAAGTATGACATTGTACTAGCTCAAAAGAAAAAAGAGGCAGCTCTTACAAACTCATTTTATAATCGTGTCCTACGCAACAGTACTGAGCTTAGAACTGCCAGATAAAAAAACAAAAAAAGCTAAGCTCGAAGAATAGAGAAAGGATACGATAGATTAAGGGGAGCCCGGGGATGCATGAGGAGATGGCGACGAACCTTCCGTTTGAACTCTTGGATGTGGTATGAGTTCGGGAATACTGACTGTAGGAGGTTGTTCCACAGTCAAGTTGTTCTAGAAATGAAAGAATTTCTAGGTTGGTGTTTGCGCAGAATAAGAACTGTAGACTGTAAGAGTGAGCTGAGTGGGCTAGACGGGAAAACATTGCCATGAAGGCAGCAGATTATTTAATTCAGTGAAACAGTTAATATGGTAGAAGCTACATTCCTGCAGTGGCTTAATGGATCAATTGAGCAAAAAATGGCGCTATCGCCAATAAGTTGGAGAACGCAATTTTGCACCCTGTCCAATCACGGTAACGGTAAGCTTCTCAGATATACGAGTTGAATTCAAGGTGGCGATGAATGTAGATTTTAGCCCTAGCCGACGCGACGGCTGAAGGAGGAAATTGCACCTTTGGAAAAATCTCAAGTTGGGATGTTTATTTAGCAATTTGGAATATTGATTATTTCAACGGAGATTTTCAGTTAATGTTATATGTAGGATATTGATTGGGAGATAATTCGACCATCAGTTCTTCATCGTCCATAAAAATGGGAGGAATTGCGGAGCACATTTTGTTAGAAAAGAGATAGTACTTCGTTTTTGATGCATTAAATTCAACACTATTCTTGTAGCCCCAATCTAGAATCAGTTTTGTATCATCCGATTGAATTGAATTGAACATAAATTCCCGATCCTGCAGAGAAGGTCTGCTTGCAGAGGCGGCCTTAGCCATTGCGAGGCGCCGGGCTTGTAGATCTTTGTGAGACCCTTGTCTTTGTGGAATTAGTTTTAATGGTTATACTTGACGGGAAATGCAAAGTTATTAATAAATAAATTTAGAGTTCGGTCCGCATCAGTATTTGTTGATGACTACAAACCTAGATCATTTTGAGGATTCGATTTTCAATTCCGCCACTCATGGATGTAGACATAGACTCAGAGTCAGATGCGTATTCCTAGGTCTGGGTGGATAACGATGACGGGGGCGGCAGCGGCGGTGGAGACAGGCCCGCCACAAAGGAGCGGGGGGGGGGGGCAACTAGGACGAATTGCCCCGGGCCCAGGCCTAATCGAATAGGGGCTCCGAAACTATCTTGAAACCAAACAAGTCTAGACCGCCATCTGGAGCCTGAAACCCAGGAATGCAGCACTCTAAAATATATGCTTTGCTTGTATGGATATGGATTCTTCTACTCATCATACTTACAATATCACAATAATAATAATTGTACTAATTAGAATATATAAAGTGTATAGATTTTAGAAAACTTTGTTACAATAATAGCAAACGTATTAAAATAGAAACTATCAAAATAAATATATAGTTTATGTGAAGGAATTCAATCTTTTTAATTATTGTCTGATCCCTACCAACAATTAATTACAATTACTGTTGGAATAAAATACCAACAGAACCTAAATAAAAAAGTCAATTGTTTATAAATTTAAATGTATCAAGCATACAATTTATAGTGGTTGACCAATAAGAATCACAACATATGAATTTACAACAAAACCTTTTTTTTGGGCGTTAAAATCCCATTTCTGACATGATTGATCTTAAGTCTTAAACATAAGCAAATTCTTAAATTTATTGTTTACAATTTTGTGTAATTGTCCAATTAAACGATGTTTAACTCGAAAAGCAAAGATCCAAAAGAATTTCCCAGAAATCGACCCAACAGCCAGCCATGAAGCTCAACTCTTTACTCAGCACCAGAGTCAACCTTGTAAAGTTAAACACTCCCATACCTGCCCCGTTCCTGTACCTGTATAAAAACGGAAGCAGAAAGAAAAACGAACGAAACATCCGCTAACAAACGCTTTCCGCTGAACTGTATTTTTCACTTCCCGTTTTTTTTGTTCGTGTTTTGTTCTTTTTTTCACCAGCATCGGTATATGCTTCATCCTATCTGACAAATGAATGAGTAAATAAATCAAAAGTCCGCTTTTCCGGATGAGATAATCCTCGCGGGTTATTTATACAATTTTTTGTAGTCCTTGTTTTCTGCGAATTTTTTCATAGAGCACTGCTCCAACAAGGTTGGCCCCTTGCAGTAGCTAATGACATCGTGGCGCTCGGTTCAGGCAAGGCTTCAGTATGTCAGCTATTCTATTCAGGCCTTGTCTATATAGGAAGAGCAGTCGCATAGCGCAGTCCACCTTACCAAATACACTAGTCCAGCTCAAGATAGCGAACGGTGCAATCGTTTAATCCTGAATCGCTAGTATACATCCGCAAGGTACGTCTACCTCCATTTGTCAGGGCTATCGTTGTATAGGGCAACAACAGTGGCGTTTATAAAACTGTATACGTAAATACGCCAGAAGCTGGCACATACACACACCCTAATCCTGCCTGCTTCAGCAGATGAATCTTCCGCAGAAAGAAGAATGGGCCAAGAAGATGCTTTCGTTCATCCTGATATCTCTGGGATATGTGCCGGCATCCTGTTGCATCGCTTAACAATTACCGAAACAAATGGCAATTGTGGATTCTCCCGCAAAAAAGAGCAGCTGGTGGATGCCTTGGCTTGGATATAGTTATTTAGCTGGAGTTTAGGGATGGTTTGCGGGGGAAAGGATAGCGACAATAACAAACAGCACTTGCCGAGAACGATAAAATGATAAATCGCAGTTTTAGGTAAAACGTTGTGTCCTTGTCGTCACTTCTCTTCTTGCTGCATTGCAAATTGGTCTAGTGTCATGTCATCAATTCATTTTAGAGTCGCGGGCTGATTGATGATTACAGCTAGCTTCACGTCTATTGGATGATCCACTCACTAATGGAAGTCCACTTTTTGTGCACTGAGGCTCCTATCGTTTTCATCATAGATAGGTAGGATACTATAGGCCCACGTTAATTTTAGCCTATTGAGACTGATAAGGATCGTTCGGACTACATGGGGCCAAGTAAATTTATTTGCCCATGTACTGAATCACATGGCGTTAAATATTTTTAAATAATTGCCTCGACATAGTGCCAGATAATTAAGCCATAAAATTAATTCACTTCAAGCCTGCAGACATGTTGAATTTATTATCATTGACAGCGGATCTGGAACAGGTTATTGTGATAATTTTTGCTGCAATTTAACGCAAATGGGAAGCACTTTTACAATATTTTTTTTGAAAATAACCAGTTTTTATTAAAGAACGAATTATTTATGGCTATTTACAAGTTAAATTGTAGGGGGGATGTATTAATTTTCCTTTTAAAAAAATTCATATAAAATAGTATTGACTTTTCAGTGTTATTTCGGGGATGATTTTGAGTGAGGATTTGTTAAACCATCGATAAATCTAGGTCAGTTTGAATATTAGTCTATTAATGGATTACTGGGTTGGTCAGTCAACAGCGAGATAGGGGAGCAATATGTAGTGTATGTATATACGTGCGTACCGTAAATCTTGGAGTGATGAAAGTGCGCTGATAACCTCCTCGTGATGGCCACTGGAAGCTCCCCTGAAAGGGAAGGGCTAATATTGTCGGTTCTGCAAAGCCAAGATATAAAGTTATCGTGCCCAGGCCTGCATGGCGGTGAATATTTTTTGCACTGTCGTTTGTCGATCTCCTCTGGGTACCGGGCACACCCAGTTGTATAATGCCTTACCGAGTTATAGAGTCTCTGTTAGGATGAACCTTCCTCTTCCTACCACACTCATGGGATTTTTATGGACCAATTAAGCTGGAGAGGGCCACGGCAAAGAGGGCCGGAGTGGAATTGGGGAGCCCACGGAGTACACCCGAGCCCATGAACTCCCTCCCAACAGACCGAAGGCAGGACTGTGGTCAGGAACCTGGCAAGCCAAAATTGGCCGGGATCACAATGGCAGTGGTACGTTGTTCAACGAGACCATGCTCGAACAGTCAAGTCTAAACGACAAGCCACTAGGCAGCTGGTGAGCCTGTTCAAGTGGTTTGGTCTACACATATGAGGTTTAGAGGCGTGCCAATAGGCAAATGTAATGGCCGCGGTACTTTTGGAGCCAATACCTCACCAAAAGAAAAGAAAATGGATTAGTGGACGTACGGTTTAAGGTTGTACAAAAATAATTTTTGGAAATTATACAGTTTAGGGGCATCAACTCAGATGACTTTGAAAGTTGTAGGGGTGATTATGCTGATTAAGAATATACAGTCAGTCTCAAAAGTATACACCGAACATTTCCTAGGTTCAAGTAATAAGTGTCACTCACTAATCTGTTTTTTAGGGTTTCAAAATACTAAAACCAGATCAGTGAGTCACTTATTTTTGAATGGGAAATAGCAAAAACCAGAAATTATTGGGTAACTTTTGAGGATGTTGTAAAAGTTCAGAAAAAAAGGACCTCAACGAACTACTTTTTGAATAACAGTAAAAAATGTAGGGAAGGAATGTATTTTTTCTATATATTTTTTTACAAATACATAAGACCCTTTAGTTCGGGCTTTCCCATCATACACCATTGTTTTTATTAATCAAATGAAAGATACCTTATTCGTGGAAATATACCGTTGTTTCATTAACTTTTTTCTCTAAAACATCAAACTACATTTTTCCCCACAACAAGAACATTGAAAACCCCCTATCTTGAAAACGGGTAGAGATAGACCCCCTTTTCGTGTTTTTATGTACCTACTATCTACCGTTGTACAAGCTGTGACGGGACTACCTGTATACGTAGAACAACAATTGGTTAACTTCTGTTTGTATACCTATTAACTTTTGACTCCATTTTTAAGTACATTTATTCTTTTCAATGCATTATACTTGAACCACCTAATTTTTTATCTTTATTATAATAAGTACTTAAACACTGATATACAAGGTTTACTTTTGCTTCAAAATATTTTCGTTGTTATTTCCTACTTAGGGGAGGGGGCACTCACCTTAGAAGTAGGAAATGTTCGGTGTATACTAACTTTTGAGACTGATTGTCAATATGTACCTACATATTATGTTGGGCGCGCAAAGCGTATCATAGTTTTTTATGTTGAAAATTTGTAGAAACACCTTCATTAAACTATTTCTCATCATTACTTTTTTCGATGAAAATGAGAATAAATGCTGTACTCGAAATTAAATTAGTATTTTTTAAGGGTGTTCAGTCACTTTATTGTAATTATTTCACTATGTATAGAAAAACCTTTAATTTAAATATTCAAAATTTATCGTTTCATTCTACATTGTCAATATTCACACTTAAATCAAAATGTAGTCACTGAACTTATTTCAATTTCCTTTTCAATATAAGCCATTTAGGCAGTCTTGTTGTAGATTTAGAAAAAAAAACTTCATATTGTTCATAGTGTTTTTCAAATTAAATAGTTGTCGGATTTCAAATTTGCAATGTTGCAATGTTAGCTTACACTTTCCCGAAAAGCAAACAAAATATAGTTATTTACTTTTGTGAAAAATTGCGGTATCGTGTACCCGAGTGTAATCAGTGTACTTAGTGCAACAGCAAAAGGAAAACCCTATAAAAAACATCAAAAATTACCAGCCTGGATTCTATTTTGCTGACAATTTGTGTAAAAATTTGGAAAACAATAGAATTCCATCGAAGAAATTAAATTGGCATTTTTTGTTTAAACTTTTTAAAACAATAGGCAGCAGATTCAAAGAGTTGATATCGACTGTGCCTATTCATATTTTTCTACTAAATTTCAAAGTTTATTACAATGTACACATTTGCAATTAGATTTCTTTTAAGAAATTCTTCTGAGGTGTTTTGCTAGTTCCAGAGAAAATAATAGGCGGAAAATTAAAAGTCAAAAAGAAAATTGGTATTAATGGTAGTGGGCAAGTTCAAAAATATTCTAATATTGGAAGAAATATAAAGGCATATGTATTTAAGAAATATAACGACATATTTAAAAATAAAAATAAAATTTGAACAACAAAGTTCAAAAAGACAAAAATTGTGAATTATAATATAATTGGTCAATTTTCTAACGGTTAAATTGAACTAATACGTAGGTACGGTATAGTTGGAGAAACTCGAACGATTGACTAATTCACGCGGAATTGACATTGAATTTATCTAAGTGATTTAAAATAAAATTGATTTTCATTTCGAATTAAATAAAGATAAATTGCGAAAATGGCGGCGCAAATGACAGGACTTAAAACGCAAAGAGCATCTACGAAGGGATGCATTACGCGCATTAAGAACTTAGATGATAGAGTAGAGCATAGCAGCGAGCTGATTGTTAGCAGTGATTCTTGCTGTTGTGTGCATAAAAAAGTGTAGAATCATCGCTCATGAATGTGTGTGTGCCAGAGGTAAACACAAAAACTGTTGTGCGATTGGTCGTTCGCGTAGGCTTCGGGGTTGTGGTTACATTTTTTCTCGATTCCGAAATTTCACCTAAGTAAATGGATTTTATTTTATAAATTCAATAAAAACATATAAATGAGAAATACATTCTAAGAATTTAATATCACAAAATTTATTTTTCATAGTAATTGCTAATAATATAGTGGTGTCTGTTACAAATGAAGTTGGTAAATGTTGTACATCTCACCGAATATCAATTTGCATTGGGTGATTTTTCAACCATTAAGGGTTAAAAGAATTTTTCTTATAATCATGCTAACTATGAATTGGTTAAATATAATCTTAAAAATACAAAGAGTTGGACATGAAATTCAAAGGCGTATCCAGCTGATATATTGTCGCGAGGATCTAGTGTTGCAGAGTTGAAGGCATCTATATGGTTTTCCGGGCTAGCATACCTTCAAGAGCCCTCGAATCTCTGGAAACTTAACAAAATTCGAAGAACCAATATAGAAGAAGTTCCTGAAAGACGCAATTTGAAAACTGTACTAGTATGTTCAAATTCGGTCAATTTTTTAAGTTCAATTTACGAGTGCAGTGACTTCACGAAGAATTGTCGCCGTATCGCACTGACAATCAGATTTTGGAACAATCTCCAGTTGAAGAAAGAGAAACAGAATATCGTAAGCTCTGAGATAACAGCCACAGAAATAGACAACGTATTTCTCAGAATAGTAACCTGTATTTAAAAATCTGAATTCGCTGATAAGTTTGCTTCAGGACAAAAAAGAGTTAAAAAGTATAAAAAATTTCAACCCTTTCTGGGATGAAAGTATGCATGGGTGTATGTGGGTGTTGCATTATTGCGAGTCGGCGGCCGGCCAAGAAAGTCTAATTTTCCCTATAATGCCGCATTCCCTATCCTTCTCCAAAATCCATTTGTAAAATCGTATATTAATCACTTACACTTTAAAAACTTTCATGCAGGTTCTTTAGTATTGGTAGCCATCCTCCGGCTGCATTTTTGGGTCGTGAATGCCAGAGAATACACCATTGTTTCAAATATAGACCACGTTTAGTTCAGGAGATCATGGGGGATTTACCAGTAAGCCGAGTCAACCAATCACTTCCATTTTCGCGCTGTGGGATAGATTTCAGTGGGCCGTTCCAGACCACGTACCGCCAGAGAGGAATAGTCTAAGATACGTAGAACAACGACCTTCACCGATCGAGTAACCGAATGAAATTTTTTTTCATGTTAAATAATATGCTAACAAAAGTAACGGTGATGGGTTGCCTATCGAAATATGTTCAAGGCTTTATTTAATCGGCGTTTTTTCGCCATTTCCCGCCTTTGTCTCTATTTTGAGGAGAAGCTATGCATTTTGGTGAAAATATCAAAAGAGCAAAGTTGTAGAGCATAAAATTTCCTACAAATTTTGTGTTCACTGTTTTTTCGAATTCCGCATGGGAATATTAGTACTGGTTCATCAAGAAGACCTACCACCATTTAAATGGAGACTCGGCCGAGTTGTTAAAGGATCAGATGGTCATGTACGGGTAGCAGATATCCGCACTTCAGCTGGCATCCTTCAAAGAGCAGTGCACAAACTGGCGCCTCTACCAATGGACGAAAGTGATTGCATCCTTTCAACGGTAGTAGCATTGTAAGTCACTTTATTGTAATTAATCTTTAATTTAAATATTCAAAATTTATCGTTTCATTTTTCATTGTAAATATTCACCAGGACTACCAGGAATCACCCCTGAAAACATTAGCCACGTAGTCCAACAAGGGATTTATTGAACGTCTGATGACCTATACAAGTCGCGAATAACAACGGCGATATCTCATGAATGGCAATTCGTACAGGAAAATGGATCCTACAGGAAAATGGATATAATCTACAAACTTGGTGCAAACTTTTTTGTGATAAGACTTACCGTTTAGGAGATATTTGCAAAAAAACTGATATTTTGACCTTTTGACCTTGAATAAGAATATTTGGCACCGACCGATCATCCCCCATCGATCGATCGACATTTTATTTATAATGATATTTGTAAGGGCTCAATTTTCAGCAACTTCAGAATTATCAACCAGTTTGAGCTTTTTTGTCTATTTTGACTGCGCGCCGCAGCATCGAGCTCCGAGTTTAATTGATTATACAATGCTCAGCAACGACTGATCAAGTTCCGGCAATTTTTTATTGAAAGAGGCTATCAGCGCAAAAGTGGTGTAACCCACAATTTAAGCTGGTTGTGATTTTGGTTTAATATACTTACCTTACATTATGAACTTTCAATACAATAGTGTGGTAAGCTACTTTTTGCCTTCCAAAAACATAACTGTACATAACATAACTGTTGGACAGAACAAATATAGCGAAGTAATAGAGCAAAAAGGGTAAAAGCTGACTACACCGGTCGTTTACATAGTCTGGGGTCATACCACTTTTGCGCTGATAGCCTCAAAAGGTTCAACAATAACCCGTGCAAATTTCAGCGACTTATCTTAAAAAATGGCGACACAAGATTTTTTCAAACAAAAAATATCTCGGCTCCAGAAGGTCGGAGAGAAAAAAATTTTTTTTGTTACATTTGTAGAAAAATGTCAGCAATGATGGCATTCCAATGTAATTAAAAATCACAAAGATATTTTTGGTTTTTTGAAAAAATCGATCTTTTGACTGATTTTGCGCATATTAGGGATCGTTTTGTGATATGCGCATTTATTGCACATGTGCAACTGTTAAAGAAAATGTTGGACCGGTCGGGTATAAAAATATGATGGCCTGTATGAGCTATTGGACATTGAAAAAAACGCGTTTTTTTTTCGAAAAAATCGATTCTTGCAAAAAAGTTGCAATATTTTGCAAATCTGTAAAAACGCTCTTATTCGATTTATCGTGGACTACGCTTTCACCGTGGTTCGTTAAAAATATCTTCTTTTCACGAAGCTACAGGTATTTCAAAAAATTGCGATTTTTAGCGGTTTTTTTGCAATTGCTAACTGATTGTGCAATTTTTTGGGACCCGACAAGGGAAGCTCGATTTGTATTAAAGAGTTACACAACTTTGCCATTTAACTCTTTTTTCTACAACGCCAAGTTTATTTTTTAAACGTAAAAAACTGTTTTCCGCCAACTTTCGCTTCTATTTTGAAAAGGACGCAAGAATTCTGCAGAAATTATCCAATTTTTTACATACCTTTGTAACAGTCTTTGTAGGTAAAAACCCTCACTTACTGGACTATTAGGTATATACATAGTTCGATTAGTGCTGCGTGAAACAGTTTAGGCTTTTTAGGCAAGCTGCTTGAAAAAGTTCAGGCTTTTCATTGGTGATATTTAGAGTGCGGATTTTATGCAACTTTTATATTTTTAATGATAAATTTTTTTTAATTTTGTAAGTACTAATACTTTTGTTTACAGAATCCATTTTTTATAACATAACAAAATATGCAAAATTTTATGCAATTGCATATGCAGTAAATATGAAAATATATGCAAAAAAATGCAAAATATGCAATACAAATACAAATTAAAACAATGTTTTAAGAAATGTATTTTCTTTTTAAGATACATAATTTAAGGCACAATATACAATCATGATCTTTTCAATATATATTTGTGGATGTAAGGTTATTACGTTTGTCAGTCAATATCATTTTATATGCAGAAAAAGATCTTTCTACATCACATGATGAAATAGGAGCAAATTTGTACTTAGTGTGGTAGAGTACCCGTTTTCATTAAAATTGAAAATAGTATGGTACAGAAGGTAATAGTAAACGTTCTTGGTTATAAGTGCATCTAATGGTGGATCCACACTACGCGGACTTATCTCATACGCGCTTTTGCCTTTATTTTCATATAGAGTTTTTAATGGCAAAGACAGTACGGCCGAAATGCGCAAACAAAAGCCTGGGCTTAAAAACGTACATCGTACTTTCACACAAATCGGGGTTTTTAAATGAAAATTGATTTTTTTCTCAATGTAGATTAATCAATATTCATTAAATAATTACTTTCTTTCAGATAAGTTCTTATTTTAGGATCCAAAACTCACCATTCAGAAAATTTAAAGGCCTTTCCGCCAAAAACCCGTGGGATCTCAGTCCGCGAAGTGAGGACGGGCGTTTAGGTTTTTTATTAACTTCCCAGTAGGAAGTTATTGTAATCGGTCCGAAAATCGGATTCGAAATTTTCAATGAATTTACACGTTTCAAGGTCCCAATAGCATTTTAAGCAAAAATTTGAGAAGAAATATGTGTGTATGTGTGTGTGTGCGTACGTATGTGGTCATTTTTTCCTGCACGATTTCGCGCGAACCAAAAAAGATATCGACTTCGTTGAGGTGCCGTTCGAAGCGTGTTCAAGGAAATATGATCTGAAAAGATTTTCATAAAAATCGGTCGAGCCGTTTTTTGTTTGCACGACTTAAGTGAATTTTGTACCAGCACGATTTCGCGCGAACCAAAAAAGATATCGACTTCGTTAAGGTGCCGTTCAAAGCGTGTTAAAGGAAATATGATCTGAAAAGATTTTCATAAAATCGGTCGTCGTTTTTTTGTTTGAACGAAGTTCGTGATTTTTGTACCTGCCCAATATCGCGCGAACCAAATATGATACCGACTTCGTTGAGGTGCCGATCGAAGTGTATTAACGAAGATATGATCTGAAAATTTATCATAGCAGGCGTTTTTTGTGTTTAAATGAAGAGACTTCGGGAAGTGTGCCAAGTAACTTAAATTAATTAGTTTTGCTACTGTCTAATATACTCGTTGGAATGAAACCCGTTCCAAATGAGGTTAACTTTTATGGATTCAGCCGAGCAATAGCTTCCCACGAAATTTTCAATCATTTGTCCATTTTCTGCCATACATCTGCCTACACACACTTCACGCATAGGTGATTTATCGTGACTAAGTGTTAGCGTATTTTGTAACGTAACGTCCGCATGAGTTGTTAAAGAATTAGCAGGGTGGTCCTTATTTTGGTAGATCGTAACTCCAATAGCTGCAACTTCAGGTCCCTTAAATTTAACAATATACTTGTTAAATAAGTTTTGGAATAACAACATATTCTTCATTTTTCATCCAAGTATCAGTGTTAAAAGTAATACATTAATTTTGTTTACAACTTCGTCATCCTAATCTTGTAAATACGCACATATCATTTGGCAACCTAGCGAAAGTATTGGTAAACAAATGTGACAAATGTTAGGTATTATATATTATATATAATATATTGTTTATTTATTATTAAAATATCCATTCCACATTCATAATACTGGGAAGTTGATCTTGTGGACCGAAAAGGTCAAAATCACATCCCAGCTAGTTTTTTGTTTTAATTCAGCAACATCAAAGTGAACTTTGCCCATTTCAGTTACTATTGCTTTATACGCATATGTTCGTTTACTTTTATTTTTATAATCAATGCTTGTTATATTCCATAGGCATTCATATTCACTGTATAATTCTACTAATTTAGTAGTTTCTGTCTCAAACCACTTTACACAAACACGCTAAATACTTCAACCACACGAGGCTTTTTCTATGTTAGACTATGGGTGAATTCCAAAATGCATCACTGCGGTATCACTGCAGAATTCAACAATTGGGAGGGAGTCTGTAGCTGAATTCTGTAGTGATACCGCAGTGATGCATTTTGGAAGTCAACCTATCTCAACACTGTATACATTAGCATAGTGGCGGTAGAGTAGAGTGGAAAGCAATGGTGGGGGACGGCAAGTAGTAGAGTAATTTTACCACGGTGCTATCCCACTCTACTCTACTATAACTAAGTACTCTACTCTACCACTTACATTTTCATTGAGCGAGTTCCCAAGATAGTTAGTACTCTCCCAGTATACTCTACCACTAATTCTACTAATGAAAACCCGGCATAACCGTTTTGCCAAAAATCCCAGGAATTATTTTAATCTGTTTTATAGCATCTTCGACGTATCTAATTGATTCGTATTATATTCCGATGAAAATAAATAAACCGTGGCAAAACCAAAGTCGTTTCAACTCATTCGTTACAAGTTTTAAATGGAAAAATTCAATGGAAAACTCGAAACGCAGCATTTGAGATTCAATACACACAAAAATTTTAATGATTCTAAGTTTTGAACTAATAATAAGATGGCACAAAACTGTCAAAATAAACAAATATGCAAAACATATGCAAATATGCAAAAAAGTGCAAATATACAAATTGTATGCAAATATGCAAAATATGCAAAAAAAAATTAAGTTGTAAATATCATAAAACAACCATCATAATAGTTTTAACATAAAGAACACTATAAATTAGGAATATGCATTTGCTTATAATCCGCTCTCTAGTCATATTAATAGTATGAATCACTTCCTGCAAAACTTCGATATCTGCTTCTGAATTCCCTTCCAGGTAGTTCCTTGATAATAAATCAGCTACAAGCATGTTTTTGCCTGGTACATACCTAAAATTTAACTTATACTTCATAAGTTTCAGATGCATTCTTTGTAATCTAGCATTTTTTTCAGCTTAAATCGACTCGTAGACGATTTTTGACCTTATTTTGGAACTCCGCCACAATTCCGCCTTTCCTAGAGAGCTGAAAGAATCTTCCCGACCTCCTTTTGAACTAGTCCAAGTAAGGGCTTGTGGTCAGTTAAGATTTTTATAGGCCGACCATAAATAAATTTATGAAACTTATTGCATGCAAATATTACAGCGAGAAATTCTTTTTCTACCTTACCTCTGTCTCATTTAAACTGCGAAACGCATAACAAATTGGTTGTCAGTGGCGGTTCCTCTTTGGAAGCAAAGGAAGCACTGCTTCCCTTGACCAAATAGGCAACTTCATAAAAAATTAATTTAAATATATTAAGATTAATCAAAAACAAAATCTTAATATATTTCTTCATCTGGAAACACTAAGCAAGCAATGTACAGATTTTTATATAAAATGTACAATTCATACTACTGTATACAAAGAATAAAGCCTCGGCCACGATACGAGCGGAGAGCGGTAGAGCGGCAATACTCAAGTGCCGCTCACCTCTAATCCGAGACATTAAATTTTTCTGGTGCCGCTCGCCGCTCTTATCGTGGCCGAGGCTTAACACAACGTAGGGAAGCTGTAATATCTCCAGCTTCTTTGGCACCGAAAATCAACGTGAAAAGTCCAACGCATTCAATTCAATTGAACTCACACTCACGCAAAGGTTTGCGTTGATACAGGTCCCTCAGAAGCTGAACTAAACGCAGCTTCTTCGGAGCCGAATACCGGGATATGAGAAGTCGAACATAGCCAAATTTTCTCTATCCACCACATTCTCTTGTTTTCTTGGTTTCGTTTTCTGGTATTATGCTCTGGTTTCGCCTGCTGTGGAGTTGCTCTTGAAAATTTTGCTTCGAAATTTGTTTTGACTCTTAATATGAATTTTCGTTTGAGTCAATAAAAAAAGAGATCGATGATGGGTGAACTTTCTCTTTATTCTAATGGGGTGGCAGCACTGACATATAGATATGGACTGCTAATTGACAACTTTCAATGGCACCATTTTTCTCCAGAAGAAGAAGACCTTTTCTATGTAAACAACAATTTTTTTTTCGAATTTAGGAGAAAATAAGTGATAAGATGTATGTTATAATTAGGGATGTTACGAATGTCATATTTTTCACATTCGCGAATGCGAATGCGAACGCGAATGTTCGGAATGCGAATGTGCGAATGCGAATACGAATGTTTAGGAATAGCATTAAAAAATTTAATTAAATTAAGTCCTCATTTTTTATTACTTACAATAGGATATGAAAAAATATTAGAACAATAGACCAGTAATACAGTAATGGTATTCTTTCTTCTCGTATTTAATATTCAAAAGAGGAGTATTATATTTCATGAGACGATTTCTAAAGATCCCCATATACAGTCCGCCGGTAGGCCATGGCCTGAAAGTTTCTCGCCTTGAGGCCAAGTATAACCTCAAGGCATTCGACATTCACTCACCCACACCGTCAATTTGCATTGCTGACAAAAATCTTTGTGTGTGTAGTTATCGTCAGTCCGTGCCGGAAAATCTGAACTTCTATCTGAAATTCTCGTTCAGGCGATGAACAATTTTGCACTTAAATTAACAACCTGCTACGCTAAACTGTCGTCTTCGCCTGTGTGCATGTAGGGAATCATATGCTCGCCTGCAGTCCACGGCCTGTCAGACGTATGCCTCAAATACTCATCCCTCAGTCAGACTGAGTAATGTATGGCCTTCTTCGGGCGGTACCTGCTGACCTGGCCTAAACGGCTACGGCCTGCCGGCGGCCTCTTATGAATGGGGTTCTTAAGAGGCTCATTGTATAAAGGCGGCTGATCTAAACAATTGCTTATTCGGAACGCTGGCCCTGGTTGGTGGAGCGCTCAGATACTTGGGAGCCAGATCTTTCAATTTGTCGTATTTTAGTTTTGTTTTCCACGAGATACGACACGACCTACACATATTCGCATTCGCAAAACATTCGCATTACTTGATGCGAATGCGAATGTGTCTGCGAATGTTTAAAATGATGCGAATCATTCGCATAAGCGAATGCGAATGCGAACATTCGTAACATCCCTAGTTATAATTGATAGAAAAAATTTTCCATCATTATTTTTTATTTAGTAGCAGTTTTTTCGTTAAATAAATGTATTTTTTTTAAATATGTGAGGGTTTTTTCCCTCTGTTTAACGAACTTTTAAAAATAAAGAAAATAGAGAAAGAAGAAAAAACTCTATAGCTGTCTAGTTTTTTCTAATTATGTTTATATCGCTGACATGCACTGAACTGTTTTTTTTATTTTAAAACCGATTCAAGTTCATAGGATTTTTGCGGGGGAGCGAGAGGTCAATAGTTTTTGGTGCCACTTTTTTGTATGGGATTTTGCTTATTTAGCAGTCCATATCTATATGTCAGTGGGTGGCAGGAGGTGTGTATTGAAGAAGCTGAAAATTTGTAGCTTCCATTTGTTTTTTATGATTCTCTTTAATGACGATTTAAAGGGATAGAGCGAGATTATTTTTTTGAATTGTGTTATACAGTGGCGAACAAAAGTCAACGTACACCATATAAAATAGCGAAAATTCGTTTACTATAGCATAAAAAAAAATTGTGATATTACCAAATAAATAAGTACAATCCTTTGTACAAAAACATTATATTGAAATTGCATAATGAAATTGTTTCTACAAAAAATAATAATAAAAATTTTTAAGTGTACGTAGACTGGGTAGACTTTTGTTATTTGTGAATTCTGTATATTTCACTTTTTTGTTATTTTTTTTGTAGAAATAATTTATTATGGAATTTCAATAAAATGTTTTGATACGTACATATATTGTAATATCACAATCTTTTTCAATTTTTAAAAATAAAATAAAAATACGAATTTTCGCTATTTTATATGGTGTACGTTGACTTCTGTTCGCCACTGTATGTATACCTTACTATATTATTTTTTATTATATTAAAATAAAAAGAATATAGATTGGTAGAAGGGTTTCTACTTTTTGGATGGGGTTAATTACTTAATTCGTTTTCAAATTTGTTATTTTTCAGTTTTTTTAATTAAAGCCGCCGATACCTTTACTTTTATCGCTCGCGGGGTACATTAGCTTTGACGCCCTACGCATTGCTTCCCTTATCCTGAACCTTACGAACCGCCACTGTTGGTTGTCCTAGACAACAACCAAGACCAAATTATGAGGCATCCTCCTGAATGCAAATATCTTTATTAAAATCAAATGGTTTCAGGTAGGGTGCTTGAAAAATTGTAGACTTCTTTAATAATTCCCGTAACGGCTGGGAGATTTCTGCGAGGTTTGGAATGTAATCACGCAAGTAACACTGGTCTATAGTGGAAAATATTCCGAATAATTTTGACTAATTTTTGCTTGTCTTCTCATGCTGAATACGAGTTGATAAAAAAAGTCATTTATTAGTTTAAGTTTTCACGATACCGGGGAGTGGCAGCACAGAATTGGTTTCAAGTCATCTGTAAAAAAAGGACAAAAATTGGAGCTGCTTCTTCATACTTTCGCCAGAAATTTTCAAGATTAAGTGAAGGTAAGATCAAGGAAGGTATGAATGGTATATGAAATTTATTTAAAGATGATTGCTTTGACCGTCTTCTAGAAGGTAAAGAAAAAAAGCTTGCTATGATTCTCGCCTTGTCGCAAAAAACTTCTTGGGAAATAAGAGGAGTGACAACTATGATGAACTTATCGAAAATATGTTATCATCATACCAAAAACTGGCTTGTAACATGTCTTTGAAAATCTACTTTTTACATTCTCATTTGGACTTTTTTACGGACAAGTGTGGGGCTTTTAGCGATGAACATGGGGAGCGCTTCCATCAGGATATCTCAAATATGGAAAAACGATATTAGGGGAACGTTTCAATGTTGGCGAATTATCGCTGGACTGTTTCTCGAGATATTATAGAAGCAAAATATAAGAGGGCAGCGAAGCAAAGAGCAGAAAGAGAGAGAAACTAGTTTCCCCGTGGATGGGCCGCATAAGCTTCAAGTTAACAACCACAGCGAAGGAACTTTTTTGAGGAGCTTGCAGTACAAAAATTCCATAGGCATATGAGTTTGACATATGCCTTTACTGTGGGTGCCTTCCATTTAGACACAGAAAGACAATTGTGTCCGGAACAGCGTGTCGCTCTGTGTCGTTCTGTGTAAGCCCAAATGGAACAGTTCATGAAAAATCCGCCACGGCGCACTTTCGTCGTTTTTATTTTTGTTTGATAAGTAAATCGTAAATTTTATGTTGATAATTTCCTTAAATTAATTACCCGACATCTTATAAATGCTTTGAATCTCAAAAATGAAACAATATTGTTATAGAATATTAATTTACAATCACATTTCAATTCGCGACTGTTGGTAGCATTGTCTTGGTTGTGCCCGGCTGTGTCTAGCTGTGTCGTTGATGGAACACTTCTGTGTCGGACACAGTGTAACACTGTGTCTAAATGGAAGGCACCCTGTGAAAGGAATAGCCGTCCACCCTATAACCAGAGGTGCAGCAATGTCAAAATAAGGTGCCGAGAAGAGAAAAAAATCAAAAAATCTTTTCTAGTTTTTAATAAATGCAGCTTGTCGGTTCTTTTAAAAACTACTTAATATCTTGATATAAATTTTGTTTTGGGGCATAGTGTGAAGCATTTAAATGTCATCTTCTTTCCACCAAATTTTCATTTCACGTTTGTCCTTTTGTTCCCCAATTTTTTGCAATCAAGTTCCAGCTGCAATAACATGCTGAAAGTATGCGTAGGCTGAAACATCTTACCGCTTGAAACCTATTCAATCTAGATATCTACCCCAAGTCGCATTTGTAATGCACAAATGACATTCTAGCACCACTTTCCCCTTTTGCAATTAATAAAATTCGATAATTTTTGATTGTCAACCGCCGATTTCATACAGTAGCCATCTCAAATTCAGGCACACTTCAGGCAATAACCTAAAATGCCTCTGGCTGCAGTCTACATTGGCTTATCGGCAGCATGCATCTTCTCAGATATCTTCGCACTCGCACGAAAAGGGCGAGTCTTATAATTGCCTCAAAAACATCAGACAAAACCTGTCAAAATTCATATCTGTCTGTGCAACCGACGCCTCTAGTAGCAAAGGCAAGCAAATGTCGGACAGCAGCGGCAGAGTAGCAACAGTAGCAGCAGAAAAACGGGATTACGTTGCTTATGAACCCATCCACCACATCGGCACTTGAATGCTACAAAATAGTTCACAAAAGGACAATCGGTGATCGGATTATGTTTCAACAGGGGTCCTTTTACCGTTTCCCCAGACATGGAATGGCAAAGCAGGTTAGGACTACTGTGCACTTCAAAAAGGGTCCCTGCATCAGGTCCTTTGCCCACCGTTCCAGCAAGATAAAGGGAGTCGGATACGTGGCAGTAAATTTCGGAAGAGATAAATTCCTGGCATTTTTCGGTGGCTGCTCTCTTGCAGGATAAAATTTATGCATAATCAGACAACGCTGAATAACTTGTGATTATGATTGCCATAATTAGACTACAGCACATCCCTCGACACCAACTCGGCCACCTCGCTCCCGGGGTGTCCCCTTTTAATCACACATTCTCGTTCGCTTGCTATGGCTAGGCACAGGTTTGATGTAGCTAGTTCGCAGCCAGTGGTAGTTTCAACCCTCGATGGTTGTTTAGTTTTGTTCATCGGCACTGGTTTGGGACCTGGCCTTTTTCGACAACATTAGATGGGCGTCTAGATAAAAGCGCGCTCCCATAATGATAGGCGCTGTTGAAGGGTTGAAAACTGTTTCATCGATAACGCGTTATTTATTATGCATTACATGGATAGAGCCTTTACTGGGCTGTCGCTGAATGCCTTTTTGGC
Organism: Thereva nobilitata; assembly: GCA_963855945.1. Taxonomy (NCBI): domain Eukaryota; kingdom Metazoa; phylum Arthropoda; class Insecta; order Diptera; family Therevidae; genus Thereva; species Thereva nobilitata. The sequence continues at coordinate 150,522,781 of OY979694.1, forward strand.
CTACCTCGGCAGCGGAGTTCACGCAGCCTTCGCTCCTTGCACAGTCGGGGAAATGTTTATAAAAATTTCTACAGTCGCATTATACATTACTGCAACGGAAAACTGAACGAGCCGCTGCTAGCCTAAGTTGGGATACTATGAAAATTTAGAATGATAGGCCACAGCTATCCGTTAGGAGTAGGTACTACAAATAAATGTGCGCCGATTAGGTTCTCTGGCTAAATGGTTATTTAAAGTTCTCAGAAGGACTGGCAATTATGCAACGTAAGTTGAAAACATATAATTGGAACAAATTAAACAATTTTTGTAATTTTTAGAGTTTATGCAAGTTTTTATTATCGATGGTCGTCATCTACACTTTTGTTGTTGTCTCCTTTAAAAGTGTTGAAGGATAGTAGTAGTTAATAGAGTTACTGGTCGATAGTTGATGAAGACAGTGTTTCACTGTTACATTTTTTTAGAACGAAGTCTTTCCCTTAATCCCCGTCCACATGACACAAGCATGCTTGCGCCTGCATCTTGCTTTTTACGACCACAAAAATCACGTGCCTACTTTTGTACGACAGGGAAAATCAGGCGAGTTTTAGTTCGATTGTAATTATAGGTAAAATAAAGAAAAAAAAACTAGAAAGAACTGAGTTTCACTAGATTTTATTTATAATCAAACTTGGTAAATTAACAATTTCTTTAACACCTTAATTACACTCAAAGCTTTAATACAAGATATCAAATACCCGGACGATCTCTTCAGAGTCGTTCTTGTTTCCCGGTGGTCTTAAGACTGATTTCCTAATTTTATTAATGTTGATTCGATACCTTTTGAATATCCGACCTTTGAGCTTCCAGAATATTAACCTTATGTGAACGGAAATGCTGATTTCTGCATTTTCGTTTCTTATGGAAAATTTTAATATTTCGATTTAAAATTTAATTGTTTATCAATGCAATTTTTCTTAATCGTGTTGGGAAATATTTAAAAGGTATCGAGGTTAAATGCTTATTTTTAATTTATTCATGGTTTGTATGGTATTAGCAAAAATCACGTTGTCTTCGAGTGATTTTTTATCATTTCCGTCGTGGTTTATGTTTGATACCATAACTGGCGCGTGCTTTTTTATGACGTGCTTTTGGTTATGTCAGTATTCTTGCGCCTGCAAATTACATTAACTTCATATGGGAAAAAAGCACGCCCCACGCATGAAAGTGTCGTGTAGACAGGACATACGGGTGCTACTTTTTATTTACTATCTCTATCATTATACATATCATTTATTTTACTTATTGTTGTGAGTAGATTATTGTGTTCTAATGCGCTCCCTTCCTTGTCTTCCGTCTTTAAAATAGTTCTCTCTTCTTCCATCGCCCGTAAGTACAATAACCGAGTAAGCCTTTTCCTGCTCCATCGCCGAATTCAGCGCTCTGTCGCGTAGTATTGAATGCGAGCTGGTTGACCGTACAAAGGGGCTTACTTCAATAGTAGTCGATAGATTTAGAGTCTTTCACATAAATGAAGTCTTTGTTTATAATATTTCCTTCCGAACTTGATGATATAAATATTTTTTTAGCTTTATTACGTGGATTATTCCAGACATATCCACATTCGCAGTTGTAATTAAGTTTCCCAGTGCTTTATGGAAAAGAAGGAATTTCCCTTGCCAATAGTGCAGCCTATCACACCAATAAGGGGCGTGTTACAATTGGGGCTTTGGCTTCGACTTCAGCTCCGACTGCAAAGAAAGCCCCCAGACACTTCGACTTTAAAATTAAGTTGTAGCTTTGACTGCAATCAGCTGTTTTCTTTCAAAGCAGAAGCAAAGAAGAAAATTAATATAACAAAATGCTTTGGAATTATTTTTAATGATGTTCGCAGTCTATAAAAAATACTCGAAATTCAAAACCGTTTCTTTCGCTTTAAGAAAGTGGTTTTCAGTACTTTCACATGAAGTGAAGTTGGTTGCAGGCGGACGAAACTTTGAATTTTCTTAAAGCCGGACTGCAGTCGAAATAAAGTCGCAGACAAAGTTCAGTCGAAGCTTCTATTTAATCAGCTTTAATGCCATTACATGTAATCAAAGACAGAAGTTAAGTCAAAGTAAAGTCAAAGCCCCAATTGTAACATCGGCCTAACGGTCCAATTACAATTAACGGATGTACGCGGATTGAAATGTCAAAAGAACGCACCGGAGCGGATAGGAAACTGCACTGATTACAATGAACGGAACTGTTCGCTTTTAAACGTCAAACTGTTTTGTGTAATTTTATAACCACTTTTCGCTTTATTATATAATAATTCGTATTCTTTTACTTCTCCTATTAGTTATTCGTCAGAAAATATTTTTTAAATTATAAAAAAGGAGAAAACAAAATTTAACTTGACTTGTTTACAAAAATTCTGACAGCCCAATCCGCCGATTTCTAACCAAACGAAAACGAATCCGCTCAGATCCGATCTAATCCGCTTGTATCCGTTCATTGTAATCGTTCAAATGGAAGCGCATGCTCGGAAAACCACTTTGACAGATCAATCCGATTTTGTTCCGCTCTCATCCGTTCATTGTAATTGGGCCTTAAGTTTTTTAAGTAGGAACTCTAAATTCTCAGATGGTTTTCATTAAATTCTGGATCTTCACACGATGTTCACGTCATCTGCATATCCACGTATCTATTTGTACAATGTGTCCTGTATGCTGATATTGACGCAATTCTCTGGACTGACGTTTTCCTGATCACCCATTCTAGAGTGTCTTGCATCGGGGCGAGCCCATCCCACTGAAATGTATAGAATGGGCTGATCATCAGAAGATTTTCATGAGACCAAGTCGTTCCTTAGGTGGCAAACATTTTTTACTGACATGTATACTCGTCAGTGACATTTGTAAATAAAAAGTTTTTAAATTCGTTTTTGGAATAAGACTAAAAAGAAAAAAAATTGTTAAAAAAAATAACAAATTCATCTAATTTTTGAAAATATTCTGAAATGAAATTAGGAATGGCAACTTTAATACCGTGTAACCATTGAGGCGGCTTTTTTTTAAATATCGCTTAATATCATTCCAGAATTTTATTTACTTTTCTTCTTTTAGTGCAAAGATAAAAAAGTTGCTGTATTATGTAGGTTATTGAAATTGAAGAGTCAAAATATTTACGAAAATGGAAAAGTGTGCAGTTTTTGTATGTCAATTTCATTTATTTAAATTTTGGCACTATCTGATGTTATTCTGCCAGTGAATGCAATGCAACTCATAGCACGAAATTTAACATAATTTGAGTTCGGTGACAAAACGGGCTTAGGGGTCATCCATAAATTACGTGCGGTGTTTTTGGCGTTTTTTCGACCCCCCTCCCCCTGGTGGGTTGTCGTGAGATTTGGCTCGACCCTTTCCCCTCTCAATCTCACGTGAGATTTTTCAAATTTTAAAAAATTTATAGTATTTACACTATTAAGCCTTGTTGTCGCATAGAACAGAAACAGAAGCAGAAACAAAACCGATTTTCTGTTTCTGTTTCTGCTTCTGTTTTTTGATGGGTTGCAAGAAAGAACAGAAACGGAAAGTCATATTTCTTGTACAAGTGCAGTTTTGTTTTTTTTTCTTAAAAATGCAAAATTATTGTAAACGAATTGCAGCATGTAATGCTGCAAATTATATTTTTGACGACGATTTCCGAGGTTTGGTCGCTCTTCTTTTTTTGCTCGCAAAAGTCCGCATAAATTGTACCGAAAAAATACTCGTAGAAGGTGCAGTGAACATTTTGATTGATCGATATTTAATCGACGATGATACGAAGTTCAGACAGTATTTTCGACTCATCCCGTTTCTTTTTTTCTAAATTGTTGAATGTTTTGAAAGAAGATCTTGAATGTATGCCCACAACTTGGGTACCGAAACCAATAAGCCAGCACCGAAACCAATAAGCATCACAAATTGTGTATAACATTGCGATACTTGGCAACTGGTGAAACTTTAAGGTCTTTGGCATTTCAATATAGAGTCCATCATTCAACAATCGGTCGAATTGTCGAGAAATGCCGTGGCTCAATCATAACTCATTTTCTCGAAAGAGCGCTACCAACACCAACGGCTAAATCATTCAAACAAGTCATCGGTGATTTCTTCCTCAAATGGAACTTTCCTAATTGCTGTGGTGCGATCGATGGGAAACACGTAAGAATCAAGTGCCCATCGAAAGCTGGTTCTACTTACTTCAATTACAAATATTTTCATTCGATCGTTTTATTGGCAATTGTTGATATGATGATTGTTCGTATGCAAGAGAAGGCGGGTATTGAATTCGAATGTAAATTAGTGACTTCGGAATTCTATTCAAATTTTTTTGACATTTTTGTTTTTGGTTTTGTCCAAAATAAAAATGATTACAATGGAAAGTAAGTGGGATCACAACAAAAATAATGGCGCTAATGGTGCTTCAACCCGGCTTTAATGTGAGCTTTTGTCATTTCTGTCTGTTGACAAGAACAGAAAGAAGTCAAAAGTACTTGTTTCTGTTTCTGTTGCAATTGTACTGAATTTTGTTTCTGTTGTTGGGAACAGAAAAATCACAGAATTCTGTTTCTGTTTCAGTTTCTGTCGCAAATGTATTGAATTCTGTTTCTGTTTCTGAATTTGCTTTAAGATTAGCAGCTGGTCAGTTCTTTTTACCTTGAAGATTTCCATCCCAGCTCCCGTGGGCCTGGCGATGTACTATCGGTAGCACTTGTTTCTTTCCTTAATTGCGGATCAACAGTCCTGATCGAACCAGACAGTTCTATCCTATCCGGGGGGCCAGCTTAGTGTATGTTCAACTGCCCCTTTTATGTTGCTTCTAATTTTTTCCCACTTGTCGTTGATGTTAGGCCGTTCTTCTTCTCCTTCTCTCAAGTTTTGTGCGACAGACAGCATTCTGGTAGGCATCTATTCTTTCTTCAAGTTTCAGCTTATCTATATGTCGTATGTTGGTTGTCTTCCCCTCTCTGCGTTTTGGTCGTTATACGTATTTTAAATTTCACTTTGACTAGATAGTGGTCCGAATCACAGCAAGCTCCTCTCATTGTTATTACATACAGTATGCTCGTGGGTCCTATTCTTTCAATTAGTACGTAGTCAATTTGGTTATTCGTTCCCCCCGTCTGGTGACTGCCACGTCATCTTATGAATACTTTTGTGCGGGAACATTTTTGAGCTTACTAATAATGAGTTCGAGTTTCCATTTTCATTGGTAGTAGAGTTTAGCCGGACTCACACGAGGCAGTACATTTGTCCTTTACACAATGGTAAATTGTACTGAGGCCTCAATTTTTTTAAATGTCCCGGTTCAGAAATAATGTCCTTCTGAAGCGAGTTGTGATTGTAAATTACGTAGTGGAGAGACATTTCTTACTTCTTTTGCGGCAGTAAAATATCCAATTTGAACTGCGGCGAGGTAAGGTTGTAAACACGAACAGGAGGGATATTTCTTACTTCTTTTGCGGCAGTGAAATATCTAATTTAAACTGATCCGTGGTGAGATTTTAAATACGAACTGGAGAGACATTTCTTACATTTTTCGAGGGAGTCAAATTTTGTACTGGAGAGACATAACTTACTTTTTTTAAGAAGTGAAATTTCCAACATGAAATCACTGCAAATCTCAGCTTTTGAAAGTGTTTTATTTCAAAACGCTTAAAACGGTTTAGTTTGACGTCACCCATTTGATTAACATTGCAGACATTTTTTAAACGCTTTTAAGTGTTTTAAAAGTGTCGACAATGTTAATCAAATGGGTGACGTCAAAATAAATCGTTTTAAGCGTTTTGAAATAAAACACTTTTGAAAGCTCAGATTTGTAGTGATGAGATGAGGCGAGATTGTAAATACGTACCAACTTGAAATTAGGCGAGGTGGGATTGAAAAATATAAATATATATTGTGGTGGCATAGATTTCTTACTTACTTAGATACTCTAAGGCAAAAGTTTAATGCATATTAGAATCAAACTCGTAAAAAAGCTTTTCATTGGTATTTATTGTCTTTCTTTTTAAGCATTCTGACGTTCCAAGTTCATAAATCGAATCCCATTTTCTAATATGTTTCGTCAATTCGATGATACTTATGCATTGTTCTACACTATATTCCATACACGGTTCAACTATACTGACTATCAAATATGTATATCAAAAAATAAACGTATGAATTACTGAGCTCCACTGAAATTAGAAACCTCTCGCCTACACGGCAACTTTTTTCCCGCAACACAAGACCAAAGTCTAGATATTAACAAGTCTTTCATCTTCACATACCCTCTCTATACTTTATCGCTATTACAATAGCGACTGTTCCACTGAAATTCAGAATCTCCTGCCTGCACGGCAATATTTTCCCCGCAACGCAAGACTAGCCCGCTCGGCCCACCCCCATACCCTCCAGCCCCCTTTCGCGCACAATACGGTGTAGAAGTTCGTTTATGAATAGAACAACTCGACTGTGGAATAATCTCCCGCAGGCAGTATTTCCGAACTCGTACAACATCTTAGAGTTCAAACGTAAGGTTCATCGACATTTCCTCGAGCATCCCCCAGACCCCCTCTAACCTTTCCTATCCTTTTTTCTATCCTTCAAACCAAGCTACTACTAGGCATTGCACCATGACGTGAATGATATGACGGACTGGTAGTACAATGGGTGACACCTAAGCTTGTTTTTTTCACATAAAAAAAAATATGGTTAATGAGTGAAAGGCGAACAGCTATATGCAAAAATTCTTCAAATGACGATTTCAGGCTATCCGAGAGGGAATGCAACATTTTTATACACTATCCGCGGGAAGATTTTATGATTTTATATGGGGATAAACTTGATGTATTGGTGCATATTTGCGATTTATGAAAAAAACAGGTGATTTAATTTTCCTTCTTTTTCTGTTCTGCTTACTTTATCCAAGAGAGAGAATCTGGCTTTGTCTCGCCGAGTTCACGATGTATGCATTGAATTGTGCTCAACAGTGATGCTCATATATGCACGCACAAAACTAACGGCGGGAAAGTTTTGTTTGAAGATGAAAGACTTGTTATTTCTAGACTTTGCACAACTTGGCTCACGCCCACACACTGGACACTGGAACCCTCCTCTTCGCGCATTATGGCTTAGAAGTTCGTTTATAAATAGGTACAACAACTCGATTGTGGAATTGTCTTCCAACATTCGGTGTTTCCGAACTCATATAACATCTCAGAGTTCAAACGGAAGGTTCATCGAAATCTACTCACGCACCCTTCAGACCCCTAACCTATCCTTTCTCTTCTATCCTTCAAATCAAGCTTACATTGCACCATGACTTGAACGACATGACGGACTAGTAGTAGAAAGGGTGATTCCTGAGCTGGATTGTACTACATAAAAAAAAGCGTTCACATCTATGTATTGACATCTAATCTTTTCTAGTTATTATATATCATTAAAAAACCGTAGCTTTGGTTAGCTCTCCTGCGTTTTTCATTAACTTTTCATTATATGCAAAAAACTACCAACAACGTTATCGCGGACATCGGTGACATAAGGCGGATATATAACAATAGACAAGATCTGAAGGAGTCTAATATGCATATTAGTAAAGGATCTAGTATAGCAGGTAAATCACATTTATCATGTCATTTTTAAGGGGATCCATCCTTTTTTACTGATTAGATTTAAATTTTTTATCAACGAATCTACTGATAACCGCTGCTCAAAATTAAATCCACAGCATCAGGTTACATCTACTATAATGAACATGAAAAAATAATTCACTTTCACTATCACTCTAGATTATAGCATAAAAAAAAACTAAACAGGATAAAAGGAAGTCTATTTATTTTGGAATGACGTGCGTGTTGCACTAAATAATCCCATCACGAACCCTCTTTTGCAGGAAGGAAGCATTTGGCATTGTCAACCCCTCTGCAATTACTCTGATAAAGGAAATAGGATTGAGGTAGTCTATCAGAGAGTGACTGATATCTCTATTACTGTGCCGATGGCGTTAAAAGGGGTGTTGCAAAAAGAGCACATTGATTCGAAACAGGCCCCTAATGGTGTTTCGATAGCAATCAACCATTTACGACATTGCTGCTGCTCGGTACGTCTTAGAGAACCTTCTGCATTCTCACCCTACAAACATACAAATATGTGTGCTCGTACTGAAGATTGCTAGTCTATGAAACAGTGTCAACCAAGTAAGTAAATTGTTCAGAATTAATTGACCTTGAAATGCTCCGACGATAAGTGGGCAGCCATATGGTCAATTTGTGTTTACATGAGCCCTGAATGTACTGGCATGGACGTCCAGATTCTTCGATCTGAATGTCGCCCTCTGCTTGAATGTCGTACGTGGTAGCATTTAATTAACTGCGACAATCAATTTTCAACGGAGCTTATGGTACGCTCTTTCATTTTTATGGTGTACAATTCGATTTGGATTTTCTGTAGCCATGGTGTAATTTAGTTACAAATGTTTGGTCTTTTGGGACAATTTCTTGCATTAAGTTTTGCGTAATCCGCAGTGTGATTTTGAAAATCTTGCCATAATGTAAAATGAAAACGATTAAGATTTGTATTAATTTACTCGGGTTTTATTTGCGTTATTTCCAGCTTTAAGAATTTTTAAAGTTTTTAAAATGTTCCACTTAAATTAGTTTTTTACACATCAATTACGCCAATCACCTTATACCCACTGTAATTTGTATTTTTATAATAAGGCTTGTACGTCTGCTGGGTTTTGTTCGGTTCGGTGCAAAAAATGTGGTCTTTCAAAATAGAAAATAGTTTAATAGATTTCTGGGAACACAAAACTTTGGCACACGAATTTTAATTGGTTAAAGCACTCTTTTTTTGTGACCCTCCTCGAACATTCAAGTCTAAGGGACAAGCCACCAGGAAGACTACTGAACCCGTTCAAACGATCTGGCCTATAAAAATGTTGTAAAGGGGACCTAGTACCTCAAAAAAACAAAATAACTGCTTTAACCAATTAAAACTAGCTCCTCGCTACAGCGAGGCACTCACAGACAACATAAAGGGGAGACTAATTCTCCTCTAGGAAAAGCCTGCTTGTGGGGTAATTTAGGGCATCGTGTCCTGACATCATTTCTACTGCGCTCCAACAATTCCTTGGCCGCATTCATTTGGAAAGAACGGGGAGGAACCGCTTAGAGTTGGACAGTCCAGGCGCGGACCTTCAGCGTTCGGTATGCTTCCGATCGGCAAGGGCGCTCTTCAGCAAGCTGGTGGGTGCTCAAATAGCCGGTTCTGAATCGATGTGCTCAGAGCTGTGCTTACCCAGGGAAACCGCCTTTTCATTGCAGTTAAGGCCCCGGTGACCCGGCATCCAGATAAGGGTAACTAGCTTGGGCCTACATATACATCGGTTTGTTTTGGTAGGCGATTCTTGAAAGAAAGTTTCTAGGATGCCTAAGCTTTCCGCTCTACTGAATCTAGGGCTTTCACTGCAGTTTCCGGCGCGCGTAACTATCTCTGTTTTGGAGCCATCCGTGTACCATACTATTAGTCCACCCTGCGGTATACTTTGGGAAATGTCCTTTCTTGTATGTGCATGGAAGATTGCTCAAATTTTGAGATCTTAAAGCGCGGATGGCCCAGCGATGGAAAGGCAGGCCATTCTTTGAAGAGTGATAGTCGACCACCTCCAAGTATGCATGACGAGTCCATCACGCGGGTTCACTCTGGGCAATGCGTTCTAGAAGAAGCTTACAGTAGTCGTCCTCCCAACCTTGCTCTCCCACTTATAGTCCAGTGGATAGGGGTAAAAATAGAGTATTTCCTCCGAATTCTTTCGGACAGCACTTATTTTCATGAAATTCGGTATTTAAGCTCATCTTACCCTCCTCTTCAAAAGTTATATGTTCCTGATGTGTGCTTTTTGTTTTAAGAAGGTGAAAACTACTCCTTTTGACAAACAATTATTTAAGCAATATTTCGATTAAATCATGTTTAAATATGTAAAATAAACTTTCTTGCACTTACTGGAATGTAATTTATGATTAAATTAAATGTTTCAACCCCTAGAAACCACCCCTATGACGAAATTCACAAAAAAATAGTTCTTAACAGTTCAAAATTTGTTAATGGTGCATTTATGATAAATCAAAGTCCTCTCTTGGTTTATACTTTATAATTTCAAGACGATGAAGACATATTTTTGTTATGGGGGGCGAATTACGGCTCCAACCCAAAATCGCTCCAAAATTTGTTTAAGGTATTCAGAGCGATTTTTGAGTGCTCCAACAGTAATTTGAAGGCGGGGACATATATTTTTGCTATCGCAACTTTGGGGACGTGGGGCGAAGGAGGCTCCAAACCAAAATGCTCCAAAAAGTTTAGGTTTTCAGAGTGATTTTTGAGTGTCAGTTATTGGAAGATTATGAATGATGTTGCGCGCAGGTCGGTCGGAGGAGGGTGCGTATAATATTCTTTGCTTTATTGCAACATATAATTTCTTATAAATTGCTGTTGTTCTTTAAATTAGCTACCATGTTAATACGTAAAATAGAAACAGAATTGAGTACATCATGTACTCAGTATAGCGGGAAAATAAAATTATGTACATTATAATAACATGCTTTATTAAAAATAAATCTATAAATCATCAGAAGTGTCATCACTACCAAATTCATCTTCCTGACCCGTTATTGGGGATCTGGATTTGTAAATAAACTCTCCTAATGTGCTCATTCAGAGCATCAACTGTCGGTACAAGGGATGCTAGTCTTACAGCGCTGCTCTTAGTGGTAGCTTTTACAAAAGATTCGGACCACATCTGTTCCAGAATAGCTGACAGTCTTGGACCCGTCTCAATTTTTTTAAATGTTCGGGTGGAGCTCCGACAGTACCTACCAGCTTCTAAAATTTCATCCAACTTCGAAGTGCTACTGAGATCTTGAACCCTTACTTTTTGAGATTTTAAAGTTTAAATGGCTTGGGAAAGGAATCGTACAAAATCAAAACAATAACCAAAATTTTCTTCAAGCCCTTCATTTTTGTACCTTTTCATTTTTTTTGTATCTCACTTAGTTTATTAGTTTTTGCGGAAAAAGGATTTTTTTTCAAAAATTTCAATAGTAGATTACATATCAAGGCCCGAAAGGAGGCTTTTACGGAGGAGTGCGTAAAGCCTCCGACGCCCCGAGATATGTACGGTAGTTTTTTTCTCATCGGCCAGAGATATGTATGGTACGGGTTTTTTCAAATGAAGAATGTGTGCACAAAGCTATTCACCTTTCACTCACTAACCACATGAAGATGAGAGTCTTGTTAATACCTAGACTTTTGGCATAGCACTCCAGGTCCAGCGAGATGTTTTTTCGTTGCCCCGATGCCATAGTCGCGATAGAAATAGTGGGAGTAGGTGGTTGTGGCAGTTTCTTCCTTCACTTCTCTCTTTCCCTTCACTATCTATCGACTAGAGCTTGCTGTTCGACGTTGCACTCTATACGAAAAAAATAGATTGTCGACAGTACAAAGGGCTTTCCCTGGGCTCTAGTCTTCCACATACAAAAAAAATTTAGAAATTAATTAATAAACAGTAAGAAGCCGGGAGTCAAACATTTTATGTTGTACCGACAAATATACAGCCCCTTTTACTAGTTTTCAGGTCCGGATTCCCGAAGGACGACGCGGCATCTCTCAGAGACAAATAGAAAAATAAAAAAACCTACAAAAGACGAAAGCGTAAGAGGTGGAGTTCGAGGAGGAGCAGCGTGGGGGCCACCTATAACGACCCTTTTAGAAGTGGAAAGGCCGCTGGCAGGGCGGGAGGACGTCTAAAAATCATACCTGACTAGGACCATCTGCGAGGCTCAGAGAGAGCTCAAAACCCCGACGCTTTCCAGAAACAGGAAGCTGAAATAAAAGACCTCAAGCACGATCTTAGTGGGCGGTACAACATCACCCAGAGGCCCACAAAAACCTTAGGGAGCTGGGAGAGGAGGCGCAACTCCGGCAAAGGCCCCCGAAGAAGAGAAAGGAGAAGTCGCCACCAAGAAAATACGATAAACTGTCAGAGAGAGAGCGCCCAGTGAACGTGGAGCGAGTCCCTCGGAGAGGGAGTATAGCCGGAAAGAGGGGTCTGCCTGGACTAAGGTAGAACGGAAGAAGCTAAATAAGCGGAAAAATGAGAAACAGAAGCAACCAGGCAACGGCAAAAATCCTCAAAAAATAAGACCTGACACGCAATGTTATGCTGCCTATATTGCAAACCAAGCATTCCATTGCTTGGGATCTACTAAGAGATCCTAGTTCTTCAACCAGCAGCCAGGGCTACAATTTACAAGTGTTACGTTGGGCTGGCACATCCAAACCACTTTGTTGTGATTTAATAAGGTGCTGAATACGGTGATGGCAACTCACCGCAGGAATTTAGCAGCGTTGACAAAATTTTATCGCTTCCACTGGAATCAGCGTCCTCGTGCTTGTAGGGCAATATTTTTCTCGCAATAGAAGACTAGACACTAGCTCACCCGGCCGACTTCCAACATAGTCCTGCTTTTCGCGCACACTATGGTCCAGAAATCCGTTCCTCTACTGTGGACAAACTTCCACAGTCTGTATTTCTAAACTCTTAATTCATCCTAGAGTTCTAACGTCAGATTTAATCAATCTATTCCCATTAGACCTATCTATAAACTAAATAAAAACGAAAATTATAAAGAAGTTACAAAATTTGATTTTGATTTTTTTTAATCTACATAATATAAAATTCGATGTATGTGTGTATGTATGTATGTTCCCTAATAACTCCTAAACCATTCAACCGATCGCCACAAAAATTTAACCACATATTACTTACATCAAGGGGCATCGGTGCCTACTTTTAAAAATCACTCCTAGGGGAGCTGTCTTAGAGAGCTTAAAAAGCATAATAATATACGTTCTACGAGGGTGAAAATGTATACATAGAGGTTTCTGGGTACGAGAAGCGATTGGTGATGTCCATTACTTTCACAAAGATGGCGGTTCCAATATGGCGGCCGAATTTTGCAATATGTGTTCCCCGACCCCCGGCATGGGTATCAAATGAAAGGGTATGACAAATAGAATATTATTAGCTGTCCGGTATGGGTATCAAATGAAAAGGTATGACAAGTAGAATACTGTTAGCTGTGCGGCGTCATTCCAAATGCAAAATGGTGGCCAACACAAAATTACAGTTTACATTTTTCTTTACAACGCCCGGGGCCCGCCCTCGGTATGGGTATCAAATGAAAGTGTATGACGAGTATAGTACAGTAAGTTGCGTGACGTCATTTTAAATCTAATATGGCGGTCACCAGAAAATGGCAGAAGACATATAATAGTCTAAAATGTAGAAAATAAAATATAGTTTAAAAAAACTAAAATATACACTTTTGTTTTTATTGTCTCGATTAAAATGTCAGATCCCTAATAGTTTCACATTTTGTTATTTGGAATCAAAAATACCAAAAAATTGCCTTTTTCAAACTCTCCTACTGTATATTAAAATTCATATTACCTGATTACTACTATTGGCTTATGGGTGCAGCATAGGCGCACCGGGTCCCAGCTAGTTAACAAATATTTTCAAAACCATTTTCAAATGTTATATTAATTCTTTTAATTTAACTCACCTGTTTGGTCACCGAATCAATAAGTCTGACAAAGATATCCTGTTCTTGACGAGCACCTGCAAGTTAAATATTTACTAAATATATAGCCCGTTCCATACAATATTCCACTATATTTACCATTTGCATATAAAAGTTGAAGTCGATACTGGATACCATTGTTAGTTTTTTGCCCATCAGGCTCCTGATCCTTTTCAATAAATCCAATAAATGCAGTACGTTCAATTTCGATCGGTTGTCCAGCCCGATCGTAAAGGGCAATAACGAAATGAAAAAAATTCGATTTACGTAAATTACTTGGCGGTTGCTTTTCAAAATGTGCCCTACCGATACCGAGACTGTAAAAGATAAGGAAGAAACAATAGAAAATATTATTAAAATCATTTCACGAAAATAAGTTTCATGATATAAAAAAGCTATCATTACGTAATTAAATTGTTATTCATATTTCAATTATTTTTGTTAACCATAAATCAATTTCTGATGTAAACTGCTATGAAATAATGGGAATGATTTGCCGTCATGATAATTAGAAGTCCAATTAATCAGTGTGTTTTTATCATTGGATCAATGTTTCTCTTTCTTTCATGCGTTCTTTTATGCCTTTTTAGTGATATTAATTTACTAAGGCATAAACTCGGAAATGCAGGACTCAAATTGATTGTTTAACGACAGATGTAATTATCGCAATTGTTTGCCCTTAGCTAAGCAATACTATACACTAATGTTTTTTACGAAGTAGAAGGAATTGTAAAATTATAGTGTTGCATTATAAACTACCTTTAACCAATTTGGGTGGATATTTCAAGTGGTTACAGTAGAGGGTGAATAAAAATGAGTAGGTTAGTCAAAGAATATACATACAAGAAAAATTTTGATAGCAATTTTAAACAAACATGCAAATAGGAAATCGCTGTAAAGAGAGAAGATAATTAAGAAAGAATTCTACCAATCGAACCGCTACCTGTTAGGTTTCCGAAGCCGAGAAGAATAACCAACTCGTAATCGAAAATATTTTGTTTCTTAAGTAAGTTTTAGACTTAGTACCGCCATTCGCTAGATCAACAAAGATGGAATAGTCAAGCTTTACAAACGTTGGAACTCGACCATTAAGAAACACAGTGATTAAATTGAAAGATTGTAGAGAGATTGTACAATAATATACTGATAAGAAAACAAAACATTGTTGCATTGTTTTTGTGCATTATTTCTTAAATGAATTCGTATTTAAAATAACTGTCATATTATATTTCACTAATTTTAACCAAACTGAAGGTCATTCACTTTCTTAGGGTGCTTCTGAAGATAAGATAGATGACGATGAGATATTTCGTCTGCATTTTGAAGTGAAACTTTTTTTAAAGAGAAAATGAACAAAAAAATTGATGAAAAGTGATGTAACCAGAACTTAAAATAATTTTTTTTTCATTTCATTCATGCACCTGAGCCGGAAACCGAACAGTTTGGAAAAATTAAAATGCGAGCATAGCGAGAAAAGTGCATAAAATTCCATTTTTGGCGTATTTTGAGTGAATCGTAACACTATTTTTCAAATAACTACGGCTCTATTGATCGTAGAAAAATAAAAAAAGGGAAGTACTCGTGAGTAGGGCTATCGAACTGGTAGGACGAGGTTACGTTAAAAATAATTCCTAACCTCAAAAAATCCAAATTTCTCAATTTATTTATTTTTTAACTAAAAATGCATTATAATAATGAACAAGTCAGTGGATTTTCATAAAAATTGGAGGAAACGTGTATTTTAATGTTATGAACATGCTATTAAATCTTAAAAAAAAGTGGGTGTGTACTTATGTACGCGTATTAGAAGTTATACTTCTTTGGCGTGATTTAAGACGAACGACATTAGAAGACAGCACTCCTACTATTCCAGGAGGTCCATGTTTGTGTTCTAACTATTTTCTAGATTTTGGTACAGCAGATTTAAAATAAAACCATACTTAAAAGTTTTTTTTACCTATTTTTATTATATTCTTTTTAGTCTTAATTCAGTCATTTTTGGATTTTACTTTTTACAAAATTCTGGTGAAGTGATTTGTTATGCATACCCTATTTCCAGCGCCATTTTGAATTTTCTAATTTTGACAACAAATTTATTATTTCCGACCTTAAACACCCGCAAATAGCTATTTTCAGTGAAATCGAATCGTAATTGCCAAAATCGTACCGCCGTATTGGCGCCGCCGTTTTGATTTTTTTAAAATTTTGCCCGCAGATTCGTTATTTGTGACCTTAAAAACTCCCCGATACCGATGTTCAATGGATTCGGAACACATTGAAAAATTCATCCGCTATTTTGAATGTTCAAATTTTGATTACAAAATCGTCATTTGTGGCCCTAAAAACCTCCTGATACCGATTTTCAATGGATTCAGAACACATTTGCAAAATTCATCCGCCATATTGGCCCGCCATTTTGAATTTTCAAAATTTGACCACCGAATCGCCATTTGTGGTCCTAAAAACCCCCCGATACCGATTTTTAATGAATTCGGAACACATTTGCAAAATTCATCCGCCGTATTGGCCCGCCATTTTTAATTTTCAAAATTTGACCAAAGAATTGTCATTTGTGGCCCTAAAAACCCCCCGGTACTGATTTTTAATGGATTCAGAACACATCTCCAAAACTCATCCGCCATATTGGGCCGCCATTTTTAATTTTCAAATTTTGACCACAGAATCGTCATTTGTGGCCCTAAAACTCCCCCGATACCGATTTTCAATGAAATCGGAACACAATTGAAAACTTTGTCCGCCATGTTGGAACCGCCATCTTGATTTTTTACAAAATTGTCAAGTTGCACTGTCACGTTAGCTCAATGTGTGTGCAAAGTTTCATAAGAATCGGTTTAGTAGAAGTAGTTGAAAAAGCTGTCGCAAGATTTGACCCAAACAAATATACGAGGTCAAGCTAAATAAAACCATTAATATCTTGTTGATTGTTTTATTTTCCCAAATAATAACAGTAAATATTTTGTATTATATATTCAAACTAATTTCTAATTGAATCATTATATTAAGTTTTAACCATTCAAAATCATTAGTAAAACAGTAAATAATTATCGCTTGTTATTGTACAGTTGCCATATAGCTTTATTATTATCTTGGCCAGTTTCACGCAGGCAGACAAACAAGCAAGATAAATCTTCTGAAAAAGTCGGCCCGTGTAAAACTGGCCCTTAGAAACTCGCGCTTAGGTGATGAATAGAACACGGATCGGATTTCCCTCCATAGCCTCGCGACAGAACCCCTCACCCAGCAACTACGAATCTTCTTACAAAAAGCCTAAACCTTCGCTTGGCTGATGATTCGTACATGAAATTTATTTCCCTCCACAGCCTCAGGATAAAAACCCCCTCACCCATCGACATCGTCAACAGACTTCAGCTAAAGAATGGGAGTTGAAATGTTTGCCTTCCATACTCCTTCGCCTATATTCTCCGTCACCGTCTCGTGTTGCGTCTCGCGTCTCGATAAAAATTCACTCTCATAATATTTTCCGAGCGCGCCTAAAGTATAACTTCAAAAAAAATTTTAATTTTTACAGCCAAAATTGGTAATTCCCGAAAAATATTAAAACCCTTGTAACTTTAAACTTTCTTTTTAAAATATAGGTTTTTATGTACTTTCTTGTAAACATATGCCAAAAACTGTTTATAAAGTTTAAATGTCGTTTTTTTTAAATTAAAAACAAAAAAAATTAAATTTAATTTTTTTTAATATGAAATTTCATTGTTTTTAATATTTTACATAAGATAAACCAAAGTTCTTCGCAGAATCAGAATCCGTGAAAAAAAATGGGGATTGCCATTTGAAATTTTAGAGCTACCCCGCCCCCAAATATGTGATTTTGGGTAGATAATTCGCAGTCAGTAGTTCAAACGCAGGGTTCAGCGCCACATTCTTCAACAACCCACCCCAATAGAGCATCACGAGATCTCGACAAACTCGAGAGGCTCGTCTTGGTCTCGACTCGAGAATCGAGAGTTCGGTCTCGACAAAAATATTCTCGTCGAGACGAGAGTAAAGTTCGGTCTCGACAAACATATTCTCGTCGAGACGAGAGTAAAGTTCGGCCTCGACAAAACATATTCTCGTCGAGACGAGATTATTCGCTCGAGATCTCGTCGGCAAATTAATAGCAAACAAGTCTGGTAAAAAAGTATCTGATGAAGCGCGCACGCTATTTTCAAAGCTGGGATATGGTTCTCATTCACGTATAAACACCTTTTTGCTTCTTGTTTTCTTTGAGGACAGAGATAGCGGAATATTTGGAAGCACCCGCTGTGCACGGAAATGTGGACATTCTAAAATGGTGGCAGGCTCATCAAGATTCGTATCCTCTCTTATCGAAAATGGCGAGAGATTTGCTCGCTATCATGGCGACATCTGTTCCGGTAGAGCAACTCTTTTCAAGCGCCGGTCTAATTATGACCGAAAAGAGGTGCCCTTTGAAAGACACCACGTTCAGTGCCCTTCTGTACATTACATAATTCTTGGACAAAAAGTGTTGTTCGAAAAAATATCTGCGAGATTAATTTTTAACGTATATTGTTCTATGCCCTTTAGCATATATTTAGCTTGTATTCGTACTTATACGAAATTAAGAATTAAAAAATATTTATAAAATATTAAATACCTCTTCTGTTAATTTGTATAATAATATATTAATTTTCAGCAATTAAAGTAAATGACTGAATAATTTCACTTAATTATCTCTCCAATTTCCTTTAGAATTTTGGTCGAGACTCTCGACTCGGACGAGACGATACGAGACGAGATTAGGATGGGCGAGATCCGCTGAGAGTCGAGACGAGACTCGAAATGTCGAGACTTACCAAGGTCGAAACGAGAGTCTTAAAAATCTTGTCTCGTCTCGGCCTCGCGATGCTCTACACCCCAAACCCCCATAACCCTTAACCTATTCCCCCCTTACTAAGCTTACTGCTAGACATTGCACCATAACGTGACAAACGACATAACGGGCTGGTAGTACAAAGGGTGTTTCCTGAGCTTAGCACTACCACATAAAAAGAACTAATAAAAAAAATTAGAGTTACTTATAAAAAATGTGTACCATTTTTTTTAAAATTCGATGTTGAGCGCCATCTATCGGAAAAATTTTGTGCTGAGTGCACAACAGACACTTGGCAATCATATTTAGAATACGTTTCACCCTGTGCAGAACTTGCCGCATGGCGTCCAAAACATTTTCCCCACTGGTTCATTGTGTTCCGATATATTCTCTGTATTTGATTTGCGGAGAGGGCAAATCATTATCTTCACAGTATTTTTGCAAATCCTTCGATTATCGAGTCATGTTTTCTGTCTGGTCCAATAGTCGGATCAGAGTGAAAAGTAGGCTAAACCCCTAAGAAAATACTGAATCATCACATGAAAGTCCTAAAAGCGGATTAACCGTTTCCGAGCTTTGGGGTTTATAATTGGAATGATAAAAAAAGTGTCCACCGAGTCGGAACCGAGTGAAAAGGTAGCCTAAAACAGGGCTCGTGTGCGGCCCTTCGACACTTTCCTTCATCACCAGGGACAGGGGCGGCCCTCCAACTTTCTGGGTTACATGAAATATTTCGGCTGAGGATTTCCCCAGCCAAAGCGTAATTGCGTGTGCCATCACCACGCTCTCCGTCGCCCATCACCACGCTCTCCGCCGCCCCATAAAGTAATTAATTACTTCTGCGATTTGGTCGCCCTAAAATTTTTAATGAAACATGTTAAATTCTGTCAGAAATGTAGAAAATCTAGAAAATATTTTCCATACTACAAGAACCCAACAAATGACAATTTGGATGTATAAAGACTTTGGAAGCTAATAGACCTAAAGTTATTCCCGCTCCACCACAAAGTCCGGATAAGCACACTTACTTATATGAAGTGACATAATCATAAGCATTTTTTCCGTTTTTGTTCCTAATATAATGAGTGTCCCAATTCTTCTTGAACTCAGTACCCGAGTGAAAATAAAACTCGCCCCTGCAGCTAGCATGCATCAGGTACTCACTAGCATGTACGGCGCAACAGCTAGCACGCATAGCGAACAAATGCGCACGGCACATTTTTACTAGGGCGCACCTAGCATGCAGCTGGTACGCACACAGAGTGTCAACCTGAGTAAAAATAAAAACTAGCCCGCAGCTAGAATACATCACGTGCGCACTAGAATGCATGGCGCCCACAGCTATCACGCATAGCGAACAAATGCGCACGGCACAATTTTACTAGGGTTTGTTCGTTGATTGTTTGCCCATTCTGGTAGTTACCATATCTAGAATTACAAACCAACTCAACAATATAAACTTGTTTCAAAATCTATAAATTTTTCGATTAAAGTGACAAAATTTATTTCCCACAAAAACAAAACAAAAAAATCCAAAAAAAATGTATTTTTGCTCAATCGAAACCTCAATTGAACCAATCTCACAGACTAAAACTCCACCAATCACGAAATAATATTCTGCTCGATCTAAATGTAGCCATAATTCCCGACTCGGCCCATATCCTTATCAATTTGTTACAATGATCCACAACCGCAATCGACATTAAAAGCACAGCGAGCACAGCCTTTTAACGTAACAATGCCAATAGGAAGGCATTCAATACATTTAAGTGGCGAGCCCCATAAAGAATAAAGAGCATCCCATAAATGCTCATACCTACCTACAGAAACCGTTGGAATAAAAGCAAGAAAAGGGCCACACAAAAAATTTAAACGGCCGTAAATATTCGATCGAACGCCACAACGAAATCATCACAGCATCATGCTCTGGTGCTATTGCTCCAATTGGCGTAGTGAGAGAAGGAGAGAGATCTGCCGGACTGGGCCCACGCCGGATTCCATTCTGAGCGCTGAACATCAACATGAGCCAGCCTGTAACTATCGCGGCAAAAACAAGCCCCAACATGACCAGTTGGCGGAAGGTGGCTCTGGTTATTCTGCATGTAATAACAATCGCCTTTTATCAAATTTAACAAGCACCAGAAAATGACGGCATCACCCGGAACAGTCGAAAAAAGGGGGAGGAAAATAACACATATAAGGCGGTCTTTCCCCCCAATCAAGCGCGGGTGAACTCCGTTCGTCCAGCTTTCACGTCCCCCATACCAGAGCAAGCAACAACCGTTGGGAATGGAACAAGTGCCCTGGTTCGATCATCTCCACACTATCAATTTGTCGATTTACGCTACACGGATCCAATATAAGTGCCCATTGCCCGCGCCACCCTCGCCGTGGACCTAAAAACCCATGGGGAGCCATTCAGCCCGCGACGCATTCATGCACGGGGTTTCGGGCTTCGAGCCCCGATTTGGAACATTCTGCACATTGGGGCTCGAAATTATTTCAAAATTTCTGACGATTGATTGCTGGCGATAATCGGATCTGGAATGTGGAGTAGGGATTGGTAACGAGCATAGAAATTCTATCCCCCCCTGTCCCAATCCATAAAATATCAACGATCCAGGAATGCAGGAGTCAGAGTGCGTCCTCCTCTCGTGCAGCTCTCTAGCCTTGTTTAATTGTGCTGTTTGTGCGCTTCTGTTCTTGGTGGTTGCCCTTGATACCTGGAAATTGGGTTCCATTGAGGCTGATATCAGGATCTTTTGGTCCATTTGAATCGCTCCCAGGGTTGGTTCCACTTCGTCTGAAGCATTAATCACTCGGTATTTATGTTCGCACTTACCTTAAGGTGTAACTTTGCAGAGGTCTGGAGTTTCGATGCTCGATTCTGAATTGTGTGCAATCGGCATTCTAGCATATCTGTGGCCAATAAATTCTTAAATCGACAAATTTGCGCAGACTACGTTGTCACCCCCTTTGTTTAATTAAGGATGATACTTTTACCTTTCGCTGGCATCATTCCCTATTGCTTTGGGTAATATTGTAAGTTTCTAGCTAGAGGAATTGCTAGAAGCATTCAGGTGGTTTGCTTACACTATCAAACTAACTATAATTAAGCTTGTTCTGGATGTGCGGCAGCGATCATAAACATTTTGAAGTGGGATCTTAAAGTATAGCGCGAAAGACATTAATTACAAACACAAATTGCATTAATAACAAATAATTTTAACAAATTATGGCTGAAGGGTATCAATGCTGACAGGATGCTAATCCTGCTATTTGTACTAGGTTAACGTGGGTAAAACATGTTTGTAAAAATTCTGCAAAACTCTTTAAAACTTAATAAATACTTATCTGCCATGAGAACTGCCACAGAAAGACATCTTTACTCGCGGGAATATGTACATATGTATATGATGAATGACAATGCTCTTTCGAATACGATAATTTATAAAAGTAACAATGTTGATACAGAAAACAAAATTTTGAAAATGCTAATGTGTTATCACTGAATCGAAGCGTATGTGCGGCAGTTGACAAACTGATTTGACAGTTTAAAAAACGCAGGGTAAAGAAGAAGGCTCAACTTGCTTAGAAAATTACGTCACTTCAGTTGAGAGAAATATCCCAAAAAATAGATAAAAATTAGTATTAATAAATGTCATATTTCCGGTTGTTATCCTTACTGGCTTACACACAAAAGAAATTGCTAGAAATATTCATTCAAGCGCAGTATACTACCTATACAGTGGCTCACAGTGAAAATCGTCCACCTTACGAGTAAGAGGAATTAAGTAGTTTTTTCATCTAGCTCTCAACAAATCCAAATAAGAATTTACATAACTAAGTTTTTCATTTCTTTTCTTCAAAATAATAACGAAAAATTATGAAATTAATCAATAACAAAAACGGGAAAAATTCAAATTTCCGGAAAGGTCATATTTCTATCTCACAATGAAAATCGTCCATAACACTCAATACTAAGATAGTTGGTCCTCCTTATGATGTAATTACTGCTAGAAGCCTGTTCGGTATTGAATTTACTAATTTTTAGTATACTTAGGATTAATTCTAGCCCATTCCTGCTTGAGTACATTTTCAAGGTCTTTCTGTGAGGTAATATTGTCTTACGAATGCTCCTGGCCGGTGTATCCCATAAATTCTATTAACATTCAAGTTAGGGATTGAGGAGGAACGGGGAAAACTGTTTTGTAATTGTAATATCAGCCAATAGCGTTCAACGTCTGAGGTATGCTTAGGGCCATTATACTGATAGAATGCAAACCCAGCAGTAATACTTAGAAGTTGCGCACTCTGGTGCACATTTCTTTTTAGAATATCAAGCTAAACCATTGCATCCACTGTTCCTCGGATGAACTCAAGGTTGCCAGTGTCATTTGCCGCCATACACCTCCATACGATACCAAACAACCGAGTATTGCAATTCGTTCTTTAGTAGTCTCTCATTATAAGGCGGGCAAAAGTCACAGATAAATGGCAGAGATTGTTGGAAAAAGCCGAACAACTGTCCAATATATTATTAAAAGGTGTGAAGAAAGTGGTAGAATAGCAAGCAAGCCAAAAAACAGTACCAGAAAAGTGTTTTTCTACGCCTCTGCTAGAATACAGGCATTCTGATATTTTTGCAAATTTTTGCTTTAAATAAACTATTCAATTACTAAATTGCAGAAAATAATAGCATTTTTGTAATAAATTTTGCGGCAGCCATCTATTAACAAATTATTAAATTACAAAATTGTTATGAATGAACACTCCCTACTAATATGTTATTTAGCGTTAAAATATCTTGCTGTGCCTTATACATTATATTATTGACATTAGCTTTACATAAGGTACGTTTTTCTTTACAAAATATTAATAAAAACTAATTAGAGGCGTAGAAAAAGTATAGTCTGCAACACGTTTTGAATGGCATATTCCGCACTCGTTTTTCATTGTGAGATAGAAATATGACCTTTCCGGAAATTTGAATTTTTCCCGTTTTTGTTATTGATTAATTTCATAATTTTTCGTTATTATTTTGAAGAAAAGAAATGAAAAACTTAGTTATGTAAATTCTTATTTGGATTTGTTGAGAGCTAGATGAAAAAAACTACTTAATTCCTCTTACTCGTAAGGTTGACGATTTTCACTGTGAGCCACTATGTAATATATGGACCTTAAAAAATACTTGGCTTTCAGGCATGCAATAGTACTCGAACGACCATAGAAAGTCTTTCAGAGAAGAATCTTGTTCTGTATAATGACCATTATCCAAAAAAAGGATCTCTTCAACCGCTTAACCTAACGGCTAACCTAACCTAACCTAAAAAAATAACTGTAACAACGTCTTTTGACTCATTGCAACTAATTCTTTCTGATGGTGAGGAAAGAACAGATTAAGTGGAATAAATCAATGCGGAGAAGACCAAATAGCGCACTTCGGACGGATCGAAAGCCAGTGTTCACTTCGATGGAACCCAAAAAGAAAAGGTTCCGATGTTCAACTATTTGATCGTTGGTTGAGGAAAAGAAAGTGGCATCGACGGTCGAGGACCACACCCGCTTCGGCCAGGCAACAGCAACATTCGCCTCGCTCAAGTGGTGCATATGGAAACGAACAAATATTACCATCAAAACGAAAGTACGCCTTTACCGAACGTTGATCCTTCCGATTCTTCTTTATGGATCGGAAACGTGGACACTGCTCAAGCCGGACGTCAACAGGCTCAAGATCTGCCAAATGCGATGTGTTTTGATTCCGAAAAAATTGCCTTAATTAGAATTAATGAAAGTCTGAATTTCACCGAACTAATAATTTTTATTACTTTAAATTACACCGAACTAATAATTTATATTTCTTTATTCGCGCTACCGCTTTTCCCGGAATGTTTACCTCCTTCCAGCGATGGGACCATGTCGTTTCCCCTTGTTGGGCGGCGATGACCTTTCTCGCACCGTCGGCAAATTTGGCCTAAATGTGCTGCTGAACTGCGATGACCCAGGTGATCGTCAGCAATTTTTGCACGTTGAAGAAAGGGTGAACCCCCTGCTAATTGATTCCGATGCGGTTGTTGTGCTCGTTGGGGTGCAGTTGCCTTTTTTGTTCTCCGAACATGCTCCCGGGCCAGGAAAGGACAAACAATGTTTCTGTAAATTTAGGTTATGAGTCAACTTTACTATGGCGGCATTTCCTCCATGCACACAGAAAGTTGACTCTGGAACTGCGTATTTTCTGGCGCACCTACTCGCCTTCTGCAACGTGGAAACGGTTTGGACTAAGCGAGGATTGAATTTTGTGGGTAAAGCGAGAGTTTTCATTTAGTGCTTAAATCTAATTTATTAAGAGGTTTGACTGTTTAATCTGTGCGGGAATTATCGGCAGTTTTCTGCGTCCATTTGCGTTCGATGGGAGAGAGGGAAAACTCCCCTGATCCTTGTGGAGTTGGAGCTGAAGAGATGGTAGCATATCCTTCTTGCGCCTCTCGTTTGTTTGATTCACCTGCTTCTGTGGATCTTGTCAGACAATTTGGGCACCATTTGCAGTAGGCCTTTCGTCTGTAAATTGCGAAGCCAATTAATAACGCGCAAGCCACTGCAATGATGGTTGAGATTGCGTAGTGACCAACTGTTGTTCCAGTAGGCAGAGGGATTTCCGGTCTTAATATGTCTTCAAGAGAATCTACCGGCCTTAACACGGGCTCTTCGTCTCTGGAATTCTTTGGACCTACCGGGAAAGGTTTGAGTTCTGGACTCGAATAATTTACAGGATAATGGTGGGTTGCTTCAATTGGAACGACTTCGTCTAAATTTGATTTTAGTGAAATTGTCTTTGTTTGTAGTGTGCATCCACGATCGATGTTGATTATGCCTACGCCTTGAAGAGTAGTCTCCTCCCGTGTGCGATTGCATCGTATGGATGCTACCACCGGAGTATCTAAGAGGAAGAGATAAGTGTTTGGTTTTATGAGGCGTTTCTAACTGTTTTTTGGCAAGATCACAGACTAAATTCGCACGCTTTTCTTGGTTCTCGACGAATTACTGCATCAATGACGCAATTGGAATTGGTCTCCAGGTTGTTTATTACGGTGGGTGAGCATGAGTATTGCATGCTTCCCAATTGATCGCATGCACCGAGCTCGGATTCTGTGAGTTCGAAGTGTTTCTGCGAGTCGAAATCGACTGCGAGAAAGTTTTTTGTCGCCACCGGGTTGAGGTAGGTCGACGCTTCTAGTCTTCGCGGGATTGGGGTGACTTTCACCAATTTAAACGGAACTGGCTCTAAAATATTTAAGTAGTCGGAGGCACAGGCCATGGATTCATTTAACATTACTTCTACTTGCCCTGTGTTCTGTCTTTTTATCTCTAGATTGGTAAGTAGGTTGTGCGATGCCTGCTCGATGACTGTGGCTAGTTGTGAAGGAGAGATGAAATCGATTACTGACCCATGCCCTAGCAATCCTGTTACTACCTTGTTATAATAGTCTGTCAGGTCATCTAATAGGTTTAGTGCTGAATGGTACGCTGCGAATATATGAATGTTGATTCGATTGACGGCAATGACCGTCGTCGTCATTTAGTATATCCATGACTTTGTTGATCTTTGAGGTGAGTGTATTGACTTTGTCCGTGATTCTTGTTTCAGAGACATTTATGGGGTGCGTCATAGATAGGAGAAGTACATGTTGGTTCGCTAGCTCCTGTATGAGGTGTTTCTGAGTTAAATCTAAGTTCTTAATGTCCTTAATGTAGGCCTCGTCGTTAACCCCAAACACGGATTGCAGCAACTGTCCGAATAAGCCTCTTTTTATTCTGTGAGTAAGTTCTTTGCTGGTTAGCACATCAATTGTGTTGAGAAGTTTATCCTTCTTTTCGTTGATGTACTCCAACAGCATATCGCAGTGTGCATCACCAGTAAATTGTTTAGCTATCGCGCACATCTGGTCCATATTGGTTTTGACTCCCTTTGCTCGTTCTATGTCAACTTGAAAATGAGTCTTGTGGCAGAGATCAAGCCTCAACAATGCACGTCACAGTTGTGCCTCACCTAGATGTTCAACATATAGGCCTGGATCTGGGTATGATACGGAATAAGCGGCGGAGCTCTTTATGACTACCGAGAATACCATGACGCAAGTGAATAGCGTGGTGAGTAGAGAAGAGGATCTTAATGTGCGTCGAGTGGCGTTTTGGCCTTTCTCCTCCCTGTCTGATGTTCCTGTTGTACTTGAAGTAAACTCCATGTTTACGTCCTTGTTTTTGTGATAGGAGTTGTGATTGATAGAATCGTGCTCTTCATACGGTAACGTACAGAGCTTAGTAATGGGTCTCTTAAACAATTTATCCTTGCTTTGCACGGTAACCATTCTCGTAAGGTTGTCTTTACCTGGATGCAGCTCCACTACTCGTCCTAAAAGCCATTTGCTGGGTGGTAGCTTGTCTTCTTTTAATATTACTACATCATCTACTTTCAAGTGCTCTGCCGGTTTTCGCCATTTCGGCCTCTGTTGCAAACGGTGCAAATATTCTGTTTGCCATTTTGTCCAAAATTAATCATGAATTTGTTGCACTCGTTGCCATCGATCTAATCGGTTCTCGTTCATGTCCAATAGTGAGGGCTCCGGGGCGGTAAAAATTGATCTTCCACTCAGGATTTTGGCCGGTGTTAAATAGTCTAAGTCGGTGGTGTCTGATCTCAATGGGCATAGCGGTCTCGAGTTCAGCGTAGCTTCGATTTGGCACAAAATGGTGCACATCTCTTCAAATGTCCAAGTTCTGCATCCACTTATTCTCTTAAAATGATATTTGAAGCTCTTTACCCCTGCTTCCCACAACCCACCAAAGTGTGGTGCATATGGTGGTATAAAATGCCACGTAATTAGGTCAGTCGCTAAGTTCGACTTGTACCTGGGACAGGCACTTCTTCCAATCTCGCTCGATTACTGTCTTTGCCCCCACAAAATTTGTGCCATTGTCGCTGTAAATGTCCGAGGGCATTCCCCTTCTGCTGCAAAATCTTTTGAAGGCTGCAAGGAATGCCGGAGTGCTTAGGTCGCTCACGAGTTCTAGATGAATGGCTTTCGTGGCTAAACAAACAAAAAGTGAAACATATCCCTTGGTTAAATTGATTTTTCGTCCCTGTTTGGTACGTATTTCAAATGGTCCAAAAAAGTCTACTCCCGTGTGAGCAAACGGCTCTGAAATGTTTACTCTGGGGCTTGGTAGTTCTCCCATCAGCTGTTGGCATTATTGTCCCTTTTGGCGATGGCAAATGACGCACCTAAAAATTGTTGCTCTAACTACATTTCTCATACGCAAAATCCAATATTTTCTTTGTATCGTTGCGCAAGTTAATTGTACTCCTCCATGTTGAGTTGCTCTGTGGTAATAGTCGGCGATCAATCGAGATAAGTGATGTGTGTTGTCTAAAATCACCGGGTGTTTTGATTCGAATGGACACTCTCATAAGGCCTTCGTTGTCAATGAATGGGTTTAAGTCTAACAATCTGCTTTCTCTGATGCATTCTTTATTTTCCCTTAGGCAGGTGAGTTCTCGGGAAAATGTTTCTGCTTGTGCGATGAGTAATACTTTATTAACAGCTACCCTAATTTCGTTTGCATGACGTTTTGTTGTCTGCCACTTTATCTGGAGAAATTTTGTTTTCGAGATGTGCAATGAATCTTAGTATATAAGCCAAAGTCCTTATCAGGTGGGTGAATGAAGAGAATCGCGTCAAAATAGAGTCTGTGTGATCTGCAGCGACGTGCATAGTAATCTTGCGCATTTCTTGCGTGGTCTCCATTAATAATTTTTCTTGTGGCCATCGGTCTGCTGGAAGTGCCAACCATTCTGGGCCTGACCACCACAGAGGGTGATCCGCAAGATTGTCCTTTGATTTCACATGCCTCCAGGTGCAACTTCCTAAAGTGGCGTGAATTTCGGTTACACTGTGAGCGACAAATGCTTTCCATGCGTTGGGCTGCCCTCGTAACCAAGCTAATACAATTTCGGAATCTGTCCAAGTGAAAGCAGTAATATCTCCAAATTGTAGAGCTGCCTTCACTTGGTTAATAAGGCGTGCCAGGAGCACTGCGCCATAGAGTTCTAACTGTGGCAAGGATACAAGTTTAACTGGTGCTACTCTGGTTTTTGCTGTGAGCAGTCTAATTATTGTGCCCTTCCCTTTTGTAGACTTCAGGTACACAACTGCAGCATATGCCTTGAGCGAGGCGTCGCAAAATCCATGAATCTCGATCTTCTGACGGTGAGGTTCTTTAGTCACCTCCAGCCATCTCGGTATTTGGATTTTTTCTAAGTGATTAAGTGATCGCTTGAACGCTTTCCATTGTTCTTCGTGATTTTTTGATAATGTGTTGTCCCATTCCAATCCATGTAACCACAGTGTCTGCATGAGAATTTTGCCTGTTACTACTATGGGTGCTACCCAACCTAGCGGGTCGAACAATTTAGCTACTTGTGATAGGACTTTTCTCTTTGTGGACGATGTCTGGTCTGTTGATAGGTTAACCTTGTATATGAGAAGGTATCCGATATGGGGTGCCAGTAAATTCCTAATGTTTTGAATGCTTTCTCCACATTGAGTTTAATTTCTATTGGCACTTCTTTGTAGTCTTTGGGTAAATGGTCGATGAGTGCTGGGTCGTTTAAGGAAGTTCCTGTGTTAGTTTTTAACGATGCATCGAACACTACTCGTAATTTAGTGCTGTCTTCTTTTATAACGGCATGGTGTGGAAGATAAACTGCGTTATTGTTCCTTTTCCCTGCTTCGGGTACTAATTCTAAATGTCCCAACTCTATGTATTCCTCAATGCACTTGACATACTCTCTTTTTAATTTGTGATTGCGGTCGAACTTTCTTTCTAATTGTCTGAATCGGGCTAATGCAAGATTTCTAGAATTTCCTAATAATGCTGATGGTTCTGGTTCTTTGAATGGGATTGCTACCATGTACCGTCCATCTTCTTCTCTTTCTGTTGATTGTACGAAATGCGTTTCGCAATCTATTTGTTCTTGAGTTTGTGAATTGCTACTAGTTTGAATCTCCTCGATTTCCCAGAATTTTCTCAGTTCTTTGTCGATGTCAATGGTTGCGTGGGGAGTAGCAATTCTTTGAACGCATGGTTGGTGATGATCTGCCGAGTACTATGCAGCCAAGTTGTGTGTTTTGTGCCACCGGCTCGGTAAGTGCACCGCGACGGATGCCTTCTAAAATTATATCACCATATATATCTGCTGCCAGCAGCATATCAACCTTTGAAGGTTGATGGTACTGTGGGTCGGCTAATAATAGGCCTTGCAAGTGGGAACACTGAGAAATTTCAGGATTAGCGGAAGGAAGAAAATTTGTCAAAGATTTAAGAACGAGTGCCTCATCTATTCGAATGGTTTCCTTGTTTATACGTGATTGTATTGTGAGTGTCACCGTATCAAGACCTTTGCCTGCTTCTACACACGCGATTCCTGTTATTATGACGTTGCTGCGTTCTCTTTTTAATCGTAGGCACTGCACCGCGGAGTCTGTGATAAAGCTGGATTCGGATCCTGGGTCTATTAGCGCCCGAAGTGTGTGCGATCCTGTCGAAGTCTCCGCAATTACTAAAGCCGTTGCAAGAAGAACTTGCTTTCTTGTACGGTGACACACGTAAGACGACGCTTGTTCCTCTCTTTTATTTGAATTGGATGTTTGGTATTTTCGATGGGCACTAGTTTAGTAAAATTGGAATGTAAGAGCGTGTGATGACGACGTCCACACTTGAAGCATCCTAAAGTGCTTGGGCAATCATTGGCCTTGTGACGGTAACCTAAACAGTTCCCACAAAGACCCTTTCGTTTTACCCAATCTAATCTGGTTGTGGCGCTGATGAGTTTTAGGCAATTTCTTGGGGCATGCGATCCATTGCAAATGATGCAGGCGTTTTCTGTAGTAGTGGCATATGATTGGCGTGGCTTGGAAATGGACGACAAATCACGTTGTTGGGTGGAACGTGCAGGTTGCTTTGCGCCGATTGCTTCCAGCGTTCTGAATCTTGATTCTAGGAAGTTCTTTAATCCTGTGAAAGTTGGTAGTTCTGTTTGACTACTTAATGATTGCTCCCACAGTGTATGAGTGTCGGAGTTTCTTTACTATTAAGTAGATTAGGATGGGATCCCAGTTAGCCGTATCTATTTTCATGTTTGATAATGATTGAGTGCACTCTTATATCTCGTCTATTAATCTGCGGTTGTTTTCAACCGAGTCTATAGTAATAGTAGAGATCGAAAACAACTTCGTAAGGTATGTGTTGACTAGAACGCGTTTGTTGTCGTATCTGCTCACTAAAACTGCCCATGCTGTTTCATAATTTGCCTCGGTTTTCTGAAAGTGCCCTACTAGCTTGAGTGCATCTCCGCATAGGCTCGTCTGAAGGTAATGAAGTTTTTCTACATTATTTAACCGACTGTTGTGCACTAGGGTTCTGAAAACATCATGATATGAGGACCAGGCAGAATAATCTCCAGAAAATCTTGGGAATTCTATTTTTGGAAGTCGGATCTCGGGTCTTGACAAACTACTAGAGGGTCTATTATGTTCATCATGACTCGATCTCGGAAACGGAAGCTATATAAACCTCTTCTGCTTCTCTGTTTCTTTCTTTCACGAAATAATCTAGTTTTAATATGAAATTAATTAAATGAAAATTTAAAAACAATTTATTTCCTAATAAAATTTCATTAATCGGCTACCAGTGACGTCACACCATAAAAGCTCTCCGTAAGGGCATACCTTGGGCAAAAACTTAGGTTTAGAGAATAGCTCTGTATGTTTACGCTACACGTGATCCCGCGTGCACAAATTTTGTTATTTCTCTCTCACTCCCTCTCATGCAAATACTTCAAAACGTCTCAAATCTCGGGATCCCGTGTGGAGTAAACATACAGAGCTAATATGAGAGAATAAGAGTGAACTTTCAAAGCTTTCCATAAGTACAGATGATATATCGTCGTTGCGACCTTAAGATCTCCTATGTGACACTTTTATCGAAATTAACTTTTTTAATTGAATGTAAACTTAATGATGTCCTCCATCGATGGCAAAAACTCCCATGCTGATATAACAATAACTTCAACTCATTTTGCAGTTATAAAAAATACTACTTATGTAGTCCTAAAAAGTTGGTAATTTCAAATCTCTTATGTGAAAGTGATAATTACTTCCACATGAATGAAAAAGCTAAAAATATCTTATGTCCCCTTCAAAGGTTTTGTTCATAATTTTAAATTCCATTCTTAGTATACAACTTAAAGCAAAACTAGTTGTTCAAGTAATATTTTCATAAAACAGTTTTTTTCAGTTTTCCTAAAGTTTTACATTTTGCACATAGGAGATTTTAAGGTCGCCACGACGATATGCTATTTTCATTTTTTCAATATGGAAAAAAGCTCCTGAAGGGTACTGAAAAGAGCTTTCCTTGTATAATTATAATATAGATTACCCGGAGAAATGGGATGTATGGGAGCAAGAAAAAGAAAGTAAACATATGTATAAAGAAATTTTTATAAGTGAATGAATATCTTCGCAAAAGGAGTGTTACTTAAGCAAACTAACCGCTTGTAAAGATAAGGGTGGAAAACGCGATTAGAAAAGACAGAAAAATATTAAAAGGTAGTCTGGAATTCTATCAAGAACTAATTGAACTAGTTATGAAGAAGAACCAAAGCACCCAACATTGAAAAAAGAAAGTACTAAATCAGAGTACTGAGAAAGTACTAAAAAGAGGTACTAAATCTGAAAAAAAAACGAAAAGCCTCCAAGAGTGGGTATAATATCAGATCTCTTTAAAGATAGTGATGAAGCAATCATCAGAACGTTGCCTCAAATAGCTCTAGCTGTTGTTAAATTCTGAAAAGAAGAGACACTTTCTGGAGGATAGATAATGAGGCAGGAGGCAGCACCATATGTGAAAACTATTAACTTTTACATTGGTCGTAAATAAAAGATTGAAGATATATGTACATTCTTGGTGAA
The DNA here is from genome assembly GCA_963855945.1 of Thereva nobilitata. NCBI lineage: Eukaryota > Metazoa > Arthropoda > Insecta > Diptera > Therevidae > Thereva > Thereva nobilitata. The sequence goes on from OY979694.1 coordinate 150,555,296, forward strand.
TTCCAGAATAGATTTATATAGAATAGATTTACATGTTTCTTTCGTTTTGTAGAAATGAGAAAAAAATTTGATTATTTTCTAAAACTTAAAAAGTTATAGACTGATATTCTGTTTTAAAGGTGAAAGTGTGCTTTTAATTCTAAGTTCACTTGATTTTATCTAATAAAGAAAACTTAACATTTGTTTGCGTAAGCCTAAGTTATTACTTCCCTAGTAGGCATTATAGGCCTGAAACACACACACCCTTATATATGAAAGTATCAACAAGATACCGTTGAAAAAGGCGACCACCAAAATGCAAAGCATTAAATTTGATATTACGTAAATCATAATTACCAACAGTTGCATTTGGTGAAAGAGATTACGCAAGTTCCGGTCGATAAGCAATTCTATATCGAGCAAGTTCAAGTCTAGTAATATTTCTTCTACTTGCATACGGGTTTCTTAATGTGCCTTTTGGGGAAAAAGAGCGGATAGGATAAGTAAAAAGCTCTACGCGTTTGTCCATATTTTTCATTGTTGTAATAGAGTTTCCACGCTGTCGAATAACTAATTCATTTTCTGGAAAGCTTTGGTCGGCATTTAAAGTTAAAACAGCACAAACTTCGATACTTTATGAACGTTATATTGCCTTTGATCAAGACAGGTAAATAAAAGTCTAATATACGGTTTTGGAATATTTCGTATTGCCGCATCACCTTTAGCTTCTTCTCGTACTTCGCTCGTCATCATAAAGCCTCGTGCACAGGGGCGTAGCTACCGCCGTATCAATGATACGGGGCCCCCGGGCTACAGGGGCCCCGAACGTGTGTAAGCAAAAATTCGTAAAATGTTATCCACAATCTCACTTAAACTCTTAGGCCGTATTTGCCGAGAAAAAAATCATATCATAAAAAAGTGCCCAACGTGCCTAAAGAAGTTTTCACTTTAAAAATTACGAAAGTCAAAAAAGTTTTTCCCCGGATTAAGGGGGCGCCCAAAAGTTGGCAACACAGAACGTCTCACGTCACGATTGACCCGCGAACTCAGATTACTAAATCCGCGACGCGTGTCAGCATAACATACATCAGTTATTTAGGCCATTCAAATTGTCGAAGAAACCTCGTTTTTTCCCAATCGAGCCATCCGCAAGGTCAAGTATGGAAAAAATAGGAAAAATTCCGAAGAATTTGATAAACTACTTTGGCGCTCGTAGACCTTTGGGAAAGTTTCCAAACTGGCGTCAGACAGACAGATTTTCGCGTTTTCAAAAAAACTACACATTGTACAAGAAAAAGGTTTATATAATGTTTGTAGAGCTTTTTCGTACTAATAAAATGACGTCAGTTTCATGTCAATTCATAAACAAATAAAGGAGTAATTGCAAAAAACCGCTAAAAACACTTTTTTTTAAAATGCTCATATCCTTTACAAAAAAAACGATTTTGTAATGAAACTCGTGTAAAGTGTAGCCCTTGGGGAGTGCGTTTTTGAAAATTTGCAAAATAATAAATATTTTTTGCAAAATACGGTTATTTCGAGAAAAAAAGGACCTTTGTTGTCGAATTCGATTAGCTCATAGCCATTAACACCTACAGAAACGTTTTTAGATTCAAAATGTTCTGGAAGAGTTTTGCTAATAGTTGTGTTTTGTGCGAACATTGGTACTTCATTGGAAACATGCGAAAAGATGGTCGAAAAAACAATTTTGCATACAAAGCTCGAGAGGAAAGGCTATCAGACTTCTCACTATTGTCTATAGAGGCAGAAAAAGAAAAACTGAAATCGTCTTCAGCTATGAATGATTTAATAAATAAGTTCGCCAAACAAAAGGCAAGAAAAGTATATGTTTATATTGTTTGGCTAGCTTAGTTCCTAGGAGTATTAATTGTAAGTAATAACTTATAGTCAATATATAATTATTTTAATTAAATGCGAGCGTTTTTGTTCCTTTGTGAAAAATCTTTAACCTTCATTTGGGCCCCCCAACAAATTTTGATACAGGGCCCGTCTAAGGCACGCTACGCCACTGCTCGTGCATATGGGTTTTGAGATTTAACAATTTCCTCCAATAATAATTTGACTAATGGAACACGAATGAAATGATTTATCGGATGATTAATACGCTCGGTTATAGATTCTTCAGGCTCAAGAAAATAAATTTGCCCTTTTGTAGGTTTCTAAAAGCTACCATCTAAATTTTGCTTAGGTTGTGCGGCCACATTAATTTTATGATAAATCTGACCGTTGGCAATAAAACTATATAACCGGCGATTATTAATAGTTCGGTCAGAATCACAGGTAAAAGATGCCATTGCATATGAAGAGTTTAGACTTCTAATTCTTTTATGGAATTCTTGAGATAATTGGTGACGGTGCAAAAAAAGTCTTACCAATTCATTTGGAAATTCAATTTCCTTAAGTACTGGTTTTGAAAATATAATTGTAAAAGTTTTTTTTTCCAAAAATAAATAATGAGAAAAAACTATTAAGTGACAGTAGAATATTTCAATAGGCGTTGCTTATTGAAAAGAAAAGTATCTTTTTCAATAATTTTTAACAATGTAGGAAAACTCGCAGAAAACAACTTTTCCGGAAATTTTCCCTAAGCCCAGCGGACTCATTGGGTGAAAACACCTTGAAATACCAATTTTGGTGAAATTCGTTAGAGCAGTTTTCGAGAAAATATTTACAAATATACAAGAATTGCTCACTTAATAGTATAAGATACTGGAACGACCTAATTTTTTAACTTTTTTATAATAAGTAATATAATACTGATACATATATAAGGTGTACTTTTGCTTCAAAATAGTTCCGTTATAATTTGTTGCTTATGGCCCACTATTTGTTGCTTAATTCCCACTTGTTCCCATATGAATTTTATGTAATTTTTCAGGGGGGCAAGCATAATGACATCACCAAAAGCAGTCGTAAAACTGATTCTTTTCATAGAAAAGCCATGTGGACTCACCTCTCACTCACCTAAATGTCCGGTGTATACAAACTTTTGACGCTGACTGTGTTTTAAAATTATAATACTTTTAAAATCAATTCCTTTAAATTGTTTATTAAAATCTACGTTTCTTTCTTTAATAACCAATTTATAAAAATACATACAATACATACATACTTCATGAGCGAAAATAGCCTTGGTCTTGCAGTTTTGTCTTGTCTTGATCTTACACATTTAGCAAGACCAAGACTTAGCTATGTTTGCAAGAACAAGACCAAGACTTAGCTATGGTTGCAAGAACAAGACCAAGACTGACTGAGCAAGAACAAGACAAGGCCGAGACTTAGCTATGTGTGGTGCAAGAACAAGACCAAGACTTACCTATGGTTGCAAGAACGATACCATGACTGACTGAGTAAGAACAAGACAAGACCAAGACTATATTCGTCTTGTCTTGTTCTTGGGTTTGCTCATCACTAGTTACAACTATGCACTTTACACACCATTATATAGTTTACAAATGTTGAATGCTTTACCAGCAGAAGCTAAAGAGTACTCGAAGCTGGAAAATTTACAATAAAATTCACTCTTGATCCTTTTCATGGTCTTTGGTCAGATATCGGTGTATAAATGTTCCTAATAAGAGCCAAAGCGGAATTGTTGGTTTTACATGAAGAGGATCGACAGTGATCAAGTGGGCACTGACTAAAGATATAACCGGGTAATATGCAAAAAACATGACATTACGTTTTGTCAAAAAAAATTTAAGGAACATCAAATGCTTGAACAACAACAACCTGGTCAATTGTAGAATACAGCATTACACTGTAAAAAAATTCTGTGGTAATTTTACAAACAAAATACAGGAAGTTTTATTCAAAAAGCAGTTTTGTAAATTTGTAATATATATTATTAAGAATATTCTTAATCTACTTTACGTATTTTTACCAACTGTGTAGTAAATATAAATTATTTGTGGGATGTAAAAATACAATCAGTATTGGAGCTTTCACTTCATAGTTTTGTAAATTTCCAAAACTCTTGTTGCAACTTTTTACCAGAGAGAGACGAAAACAGAAAAACCCAAAGCTGAAGATTACCGCCCTGTGCCAATGTGCTTGGCCCTGCCTGAAATATTTCCAAGCGCCAAATTTTATTCTTAGTTAATGCCCACTCCCTATACATAAAAAATTAGCATTTTGCTTACAATGCCTTGTTAAGCATGTACGTGAGGCAATGCCTACCAAAATTTCTTGGCTGTTACAGGAACTGCCCAGACCCTGACAAAGTCAAACGTCTGGCCTTAACTTAAAAGCAATTGGGTTTATATGCTTAGTATTCCATTGTTACCTGTGAATTATATCCACGAGAGAAAAAATTTAAACCTTACATTCCAATAACCGATTTGTAATTTTACTGAAAATTTATGTTCTAAAATTACGCCTCTTTAGTAAAATTACAGTACAAAGTGTTAGGATTTTTTCAGTACATAACATTGATAAATATATAAGAAATATTATAATTTTCCTACATAAACGATTTAGAAAAATACACAACATTGTGTAAAATATACGTCACATTCATGTAATCAACATTTACGTTAGGCAGTATTGGAGATTTCCAATTTCATTTTGTGAAGTTACAAAATTTATAGTAAAATTACAATAATTGTGTAGTAAATTAGTATTTCATATCGCGATTTGTAATTTTACTGTGCATTTGCACTGTGAATTTACATATTTTTTTTACAGTGTACGTAATTAATTCGTATTCGGAATGGCAGCGTTCGCATACAAAATAGATTGTTGGCGACTTCAAAACTCACAATGGAAAGTGCTTTCACAGCAATGGAACTATCGGCGAAAGGCGACGCAGAAATTCAACAACAAAAAGAAACACCGACCAATCTATTAAATTCGTCAAAACCCTTGACACAAAATACTAAGGAGTTCAGGGAAGGGAGCGAATTTCGTTTCCGATGTGAAAAGGCGTTCATCGTGCCAACAAGTGCACCCATTAAAATTCAATTTGCTTACTTATTCTTCAAAGTGAAGGGTCAGCTACAAGCTGTTTGTTTCAAAGCTCGCAGGGTGAAGCAGCAGACAAACTGCATCGAAGACAACTATACAACGGATTCGATAGATGAGATTTTCAATCACTGCAAATCTCAGTTTTTGAAAGTGTTTTATTTCAAGACATTGTAGACTTTTTTTAAACACTTTTAATTGTTTTAAAAGTGTCTAAAATGTCAATGAAATGGGTGACGTCACAATAAAACACTTTAAGCGTTTTAAAATGAAACACTTTTAAAAGCTCAGATTTGCAGTGATGTTCAAATATATAATATTAAAAACAATCGGTCGAAAATGTATAGTAAGCTAAAACTTAAGGATCTATTTTTAGGTTTCGAAATCGATAGCGGATCCCCATAGTAACGATTATCAGCAATAATGACAGGACACAACATTTTCGTACACAAAAATTGCATCGTACGGACCCGCAACTGATCAGCTATTGTGGTTCGGTGATTGATGTGCTTGGTTATTTGTGTGTACGCGTGGATTCAGGCATCGAAAGTCGTCCAATGAAACTACAATGTGGTGGATCAAAACGAAAACCACTACTTGGACGGGAATGGTTACGTGAACTCAAATTAAATTGGGAAAAGTTATTGAATGCAGAGGAAAAAACTGATCTTGTTTCATCCATTCAGCAACAAATAGGAAGGATTGACTTAGTCAAACAAAAATACAAATCCGTTTTCGAGAAATCCATGGGGAAAATCGAAAGCATACACGAATACGAAAACGAATACCATTACGATCAAATGTGGAACCGATTTTCGTAAAAGCAAGAAAGTAACCATTTGCACTTCAAGACCCAGTTGAAAAAGAGTTGAACGAGTTGGAACAAAACGGTATCATCAAAAAGGTCGATTCAGCCAGATAGGCTACACCAATTGTACCAGCAAAAAACAAGGAATTAAAGTGCCACTATGCGGCAACTACAAAATTTCGGTATATCCGAGAATAATAGTGGAGGAGTATCCCCTCCCAACAATTGAAGAACTTTTTGCATCAATGGCTGGCGGAAAAAAATTTACGATGAATCGATCTAACATATTTGCGAATGGAAGTTCAGCCGGACGAGAGTGAAATGTTCACTCTGAGTACTCATCGTGGGTTGTATCAACCGACAAGGCTGATGTATGGCATTGAATCGGGCCGGCGAAATGGCAAAGTGAAATCCAGCAGATTTTAAAGGACATCGATGGTGTATCTATATTTTTGGATGACATTAAATCACAGCACCGAATGATGAATAACACCTACAACGGCTCGAAACAGTATTATCACATCTGAGCAAGTACAACATGCGAGTGAATTTTGACAAAATGAGTTTTCATGGCAAATGAAATTGAGTACTGTTGTTGCAGGATCGATCGTGCGGGCATACATACATAAAGTTCAATGCAAAATTGATGCAATAAATAGTATGCCGGAACCAAGATATAAGGATGAGGTCCATGCTTACACTGGACTGGTCAATTATTACGGTAGATTTTTTGGAAATTTAAGCACAATCCCGTTGAACAACTTTCTAAAGGACAACGTTAAATTCAATTGGAACAACGAATACAAGAGGGCATTCCGTACAGTACAGAAACTAATCCAGAAGGAAGTTCGTCTCGCGCATTACGACTCAAAAAACCATTAGTATTGGCAACAGATGCTAATCCAGTTGGCGTTGGCGCGGTTTGGAGTCACATTTATATGGACGCAAGTGAAAAACCAATCCAATTTGCATCGCAAAATTTATCACCAGTGCAACAACGTTACACTCAAATTGACCGAGAAGTATATGCAATAATTTTTGGAATTAGGAAATTCTATCAGTACCTGCACACATCTTATCCTAATCATGGACAATAAACTGCTTACACAGATTTTTCGCCCACAGAAAGGATTACCGACTTTGTCCGCAACACGGGGCAGCACTACGCAATTTTCCCACAATCTTTCAACTACCAAATTCGATATCGCAAATCAGCAAATCATTCGAACGCTGATGCACTGTCCCGATTACCCCTGGTCGAGATGAATAAATTAAAGGAGGAGATTGAGATCATCGATATGAATATGATTGAAACTTTACCAGTATCAGTAGAACAATTACGAAATGCTACAATGAACGATGACACAGTTCTAGCGTTAATTAGTGTTTTAGATTCGGGTGTTCCAGTAAAATGCGAACAGCGTATCAACATCGAGCAAACATAGTTCACCCTAAAAAATGCTTGCTTACTCCGTGGACAACGTGTTTATATACCAAGCGTTTTGCGAAAAAGGCACTGGACGAACTACATACGGCAAATTTTGGCATCATACGGATGAAATCATTGTGCCGTAGGGCGAATTGTCAGCTTTGACGGTTATAGTGTGGAAATTGTAGACAATTTTATCTATTTAGGGACAATGCTTACTGCAGAAAATAATATAAAGGACGACATTCATAGACCCATCGTAGCCGCAAATAAAATAAATAATATGATTGAAACTTTACCAGTATCAGTAGAGCAATTGCGAAATGCTACAATGAAGGATGACACAGTTCGAACGTTAATTAGTTTTAGATTCGGGTGTTCCAGTAAAATGCGAACAGCGTTTCAACATCGAGCAAACAGAGTTCACCCTAAAAAATGGTTGCTTACTCCGTGGGCAACGTGTTTATACACCAAGCGTTCTGCGAAAAAAGTACTGGACGAACTACATACGGCAAATTTTGGCATCACACGGAGGAAATCATTGGCACGTAAGGCGAATTGTCGGCCTTGACGGTTATAGTGTGGACATTGTAGACAATTTTATCTATTTAGGGACAATGCTTACTGCAGAAAATAAGATAAAGGACGACATTCATAGACGCATCCTAGCCGCAAATAAAACCTATTTCACACAAGTCCCGGTCCTAAAAAACAAAGAAATTTCAAGACAATGCAAAGTCAGAATACATATAAAACATTAATCCGCCCAGTACCTACTATGCTACGGGTCTGAGGCTTGAACATAAACTCAGCTCAAAATCTTCGAAAGGAAAATCCTAAGAAGAATATTTGGACCTGTAAGCACTGCAAATCTCGGGTTTTGAAAATGTCTTCCCGAGTAAAAATAAAAAACGGCTTTACAGAGGGCGAACACCGGCCGCTTGGCTTTTTAAGGGGCATATGATGGCCGTAGAGTTTTTAACCATTTTTAATGGGAGCACATACGGCCTTACGACGGCCAAATTTGACCAAAAGATTTAAAAGGCCAAATACTGAGCTGTAGAAACGGGCATTCGACGGGAAATTTGAGCCAAAAAAAGAATCTGCACCAAATGTATTGTTGAATTTGTTTTATGGGAACTTCATCATTTTCGTTATGTTTGTTGTACGTGAAGTGTGTGGTGCGTGTTGATTTATATTTTATTGGGAAATTTTGTTATTTAACGGCTTGAAAAAAAAACACAACCGAAAAAAGTCAAACATTTAATTGCAGTGAAATATATTTTCTTATAGCGGGGCGAATATCCACGTTGCTGCCACTGTACCACCGTCGTATACCCGTAATAGCAACCATACGGCCGCCGTACCACCGCCGTATGGCCGTTATTGGAACTGTAAGGCCGCTGTTTCACCGTCAATCGCCCCCTGTACGGCCGTAATGTCCTGCAACGAGCCTTCTGTTAACCGCCAGATGGCCCAGGACTATGTTTCAATCACAATCGGCATTTGCCCGTTCTAAGGCCATCATTTATTTTTACTCGGGTTATTTCAAAACGCTTAAAACGTTTTATTTTGACGTTACCCATTTGATTTATATTGTCGACACTTCTAAAACACTTAAGTGTTTAAAAAATGTCAACAAAATGTCTTAAAAGTGTTTAACAAATGTCTACTTAAAAGTGTTTAAAAAATGTCTACTTAAAAGTGTTTAAAAAATGTCTACTTAAAAGTGTTTAAAAAATGTCTACTTAAAAGTGTTTAAAAAATGGCGACAATGTTAATCACATGGGTGACGTCAAAATAAAACGTTTTAAGCGTTTTGAAATAAACCACTTTTAAAAGCTCAGATTTGCAGTGAGGGTTAACCAGAAAGAATGGCTCATTAGAACAAATGAAGAGCTTTAAGAAACCTATGACGAAATAGATATAGTTACAAAAAATGAGTAGACTACAATGGCTCGGACGCGTTGTACGAGCTTCTGAAGAAAGAATGCTAACCAGGATTTTTAATGGTAGAACATCAGGAAGAAGAAAAGTAGGACGACCAAGAAATAGGTGGATGGATGACGAGACGAGCTAGAAGATTTACGGAAACTTAGTATAACAAATTGGAGCGATCTAACATGAAGTAGAGACGAATGGCAGTAGAGACTTCACGAGGCCCGAGTTCTACAAGGACTGTAGCTCCATTTAAGAACAAGAAGACTTCGAGCGTAGTGGTTTTCATATGTTTCATATGCTCGTACCTAAATTTTCTGCTCAGATAACTTATTTTGTGGTACTCGACGAGGACCCTGATCAGTTTGAAAGGAATTATTAGGAGACGACAATTTCGTTTTTACAACCTAGCACCATTACCATTACATGTGATTTACATATTCATTTTGGGTAATAAAATTTTAACTAATGAAATTTATACGCACAAAAGTTAATTGCCAACTGGGACACACACAAAATGAAAAATCACTTATGTATATCTGCGGTCCTGAGTTTGTTAATCAGCGGAATAAAACACTAGCTTAACCGGAAAACATCCTAAGTTGACATAAGATGTTTTGGTTTTTTTACATATTCTTGCTTCCGAAACCACGAATAACTTATTGTAATTTACTTAAGCTACTACGGCTTTTGCCCACCGACTTGTGATTGCAGGGCCCGATCATCATTGGGCATCCTTGCAAACAATTTCTCGGAGGCTCGCTTTCTCGGACCATTCTCGTTTCGAAAAATGCTGGCGAAGGGTACGAGAACAAGATTCAAAACGCAAAATAAAAGCTTTCCTGGTTGATTTGTTTCTCCCAAAGCAGAAAAATATTGAGAGCCTATTTCCCCTGAATGGGACTTCAAATCTCCAAATTACACTAACAACATAACGTCATTTCACCAATTTGAAGTCCTATTGAGAGGAAATTTTGAGAGCCTTTGGTTTCTCTTCAACGATTTGTTTGGAAAGTTCGAACTTTTGACTTGTTTTGCTCGGCGGAGTGATTTTCGGCGCAGAAGCGATTTGCTATCGATATGAGCATGCGATACGTTATCAGCACGAGAAAGCAATTCGATCGCTTGCTCCGCTTTTATTGCTTTCGAATTCGTTTACGAGTCGTTAACGAGTCCAAGATCGAAGCAAGCTTTCGCTTTTGGCAAATCGTTCTCGAATCGTTTCCGAATCGAAATGTTTGCAGGCATGTTTGTACAATTGCGAGACTCAATTTGGTATGTTGAAAAATATGTAAATGTTCTGGTAAATGCACAAATATTGAAAATATCGACACGACTTAATTAGATTGAATTCACTTGAAACATTATTCGATGAATAAAATTTACTAATTTAAAAAAACAAATTTCTTTTTCTTTTCAAATTTCTTTGTTAATCCGAGATTTTTTTTTACTATCTTAATATATAAAAGCTACGTGTCACAATGTTTGTACACGCTAATCTCCGAAACCGCCCAACAGATTTAAATGAACATTTGGGAATGTGTAGGGTTGGTTCCAGATTGAAAGATAGGATAATTTTGGTCCAGATAAGTGAAGCTGTTTTCGAAATATTGAGAATTTCAATGTTTCACTGATTATATTTAAGTTGGCGGGGCGAAAAAATATTTAATTTTAATTGTCATGTACATATAAAAAACCGTTAGCTTTAAAAAAGCACTCCGATTTTTACGAGTGACAACGTATGAATTAGTGTATTGAGTGTACTGAGTGTACTGAGTGTACAGTGTGTACAGTATGTACAGTGTACTGTGTACTATATACTATGTACTATGGACTGTATACAATAACTACCGGAGCCCGCAAAAACACACCAGTTAAGAAACATATAATTTATATACAAAATAAAAATATTTGTGAACATTGGGAAACCTGTAAAATATTGGCATTAGCGGTATATCTTGAAAACGGTAAACGTGTATATTTCACTGAAGAAAATGCTCTCCAACGAGCTTTCCAGCCACCAAAAACTACACTTACTGAATTTTTCACACAGTACCAAAAACGTGATATTTTCGGACAATTCGCAACAACATTGTTATATACCGACGTCTCACGCTATTATACATGGAACAAATCAGGTAAAAAATGGAAGCCACGTAGACAAGGCGAACCACAGCCAACTACCGTACGCGTATTGAAAGCAAAGATATTGGGACGACTTTACACAGTACATCCAAAACAACGTGAATGTTTCTTTTTGCGTTTGTTGTTGCTGAATGTTCCAGGACCAACGTCTTTCGAATTTTTACGAACAGTCAATGGTCAAATATTCAATACATTTCAAGATGCATGTAGCGAGCTGCAATTGCTGGAAGACGACAATCATTGGGATCTGACACTTACTGATGCAGCATTTGCATCCACGCCGAATAACATTCGTCAACTGTTCGCAATTATATTGACGACATGATACTCAACAGAACCCTCGGTTTTGTGGGAAAAATACTGAAGACATACTTCGCAGAATTAGACAAAAAAACCAATATCCAACTCTCGAACTTTTATCGGAATAATTGGTTTTTCGTTAATGGTTATAAATGTTTGTTGAAGAGTTGAATTTTGAAGATTTGGATTAATTTTAGATGTCTTAAGGTTGTGTGCAGCGAGTCGGAAAGGCATCATCTTTGTTTATTTACGCGCCGGAAAACAAAACCAAAAACATAGTTTACCAGCAAGTTTCGTAAAAGAATACATACATAGGTAATTTTGGTCACACTTAATATGAAAGCATATTGAATCTAATGTCTCCAAATTTTACAGAAATAAGTATTGGTTCTTTCCTTAGATATTGCGAATAGTTTTATTTTCAATATTTGCATTAATTTCACATGTGCACACGAGCACAATTTCGCAATATAAGAGAAAATAAAAGTTGGTTTTTTGTTTCATTTTTCGATTTTGTTCTATTGTTCTCGAAAAATTTTGTTATTGAAGACTTCTAGATTTAAATTAAACAAAGCTATAGAAAATGGCCCTCGAATTTCGAGTGCTGGATGCTGCTGTTTGCATTAATTTCAAATCTTTTAACGTTCATGGTTTAAACAGAATACACAGGCAATTTTGGTCATAGTTCAAATAAATGTATTTTGAATCTAATGACTCCAAGTTTTATAGGAATAGTTGGTTTTTCGCTAGTGGTTAAGAAGAGTAGAATATTGAAGGTTTGGATTGATTTTAAATGTTTAAACGTTGGGTGCAGCGAGGCCCACCGGGTCCCAGCTATCCAAAATATAGAAAATAAGCGGTCCATCCATTTGTGTATGAAAATTCATATCTCGAAAAATGCCATGTCAATGGATGGTTTTTATTGCCTCGATCAAAATGTCAGGTCCCTAATAGGTTCACATTTTATTTGGAATCAAAAATATCAAAAAATTGCCTTTTTCAAACTCTCCTACTGTATATTAAAATTCATATCACCTGATTACTACTATTGGCTTATGGGAGCAGCATAGGCGCGCCGGGTCCCAACTAGTTTAAGTCATATAATTGATTTTAATTAAAATAGATAAACTGGGTGTCACGCTAAAAATAGTTAGGTATCATATATTTTTTTTTAACTTTGGATAACAAAATAAAATTAACCGTTTCTATAATAAGGTTTCTGGATGGGAGCATTTGTGTATACGTAAAATAGAGAATTTTGTTATGATCACAATAATTTTTAGTTATTTTTGACTATAATGTTCCTATATTATATATTTTCGATTAACATTCAATTGAACGAGTTATCTCTGTTTACCGAAAAATACTTTTTAATTAAAAAAAAACGCTTCATAGTCACTTCCATGTGCCTATTGTCATTTCCCTGTCATCAACTTAAAAACCCTATAACTTAAAAAAATTCAAATATTTTGAGTGACCAATTAAAACCTAGAGTGCTCACCCTCATTCCTTAATAATAATTAAAACCTAGAATAGTATCATTTATCTTCGGTTTGTCCAATTATCAAATACAAAAAAAGATAAGGACCAAAAATCATTCAATTTTATTCCCTTGTTAGTTAGTAGAACTAACCATATACGTATACACTTCAAAGTTCAAGCATAAGAATACTTAATTAGTTAGGTTCAGAAAGTTCACGGAAAAGAAGGAGAAAGAGTAGGTATGCATAGCAAAGAAAATTCTTAATGGAATTTATATGTGAAAAAATATTTTATACTGAAATATGCAAATAATATTTGCAATATCTGTTAATAATTTTATTTATAATTTAATAATTGGTTGAGCGAAATTCTTTATTATACTCAGATAATATTTAAACTAATATTATCTAGATTTAATATTTAAAAGGTCTATTAAAAAAACTAAATTTTCACACAATGTGCAATAGAAATAATTTATGTTCGAAAAAACATATTTCAATACATTAATATTGGCTTGCATGTCCTATTATATCTACCCATAGAAATTTAATATTGAAACTTATCAATAAGTTTTAAACAAGGATAATTCTTGGCTTAATTTAGCCACTTCAAATTAATTTTAAATTATGTCGATTACTAACTAAAACTAGTAAATTCTTAAAATTCTTGATTATTTTGTTATTTTAAAAATATTTTTAAGTACAATTTACTTAATAAATGGTATTTGTTTTGGTATATACTACCAATTATTATCGAAATAACTATAAAATATAATAATAATTAATAATCGAAACGCTAAATCTTGCTTTAAAGACAATAATTTACAACTATTTGAAACCTTCAATATATCACCGAATAGGCACCTCATGAAAATTTTAAACATGTTTTTATAGAACAATGAGATACTAAAAAACGAACTAACTGCACATATCATATACACAGAACGCGGGTACGATTATTAAATCTTATCAAAAATACATTCCCCTCGAGTGAAACTAAATCTTTACTTGAAGATTATTACAATCAAAACAATAATATTTTTCTTAAGCAAGAAAATCAAAATAACCAAGAAAATGAAACTCTCAACAGAATCCCCACAATATAATCAAATCTGAGCAAACCTTCGTAACTTCCTACAAAATTTCTTTTCATCACCAAAACACAATTTAATTAATCTTAAAAAAATCCTCCCTCAACACTTTTACTTTTAAAAAAAAATTAAACCAATTTCACAATTAAAATTCGAATTAAAGCCTGAGTGACAAAAATAATCCCGGAAAAAAAGGTGAGAAACAGTTGGAATCCTACGCACCTTGAAGATTTCGATGCCCTTACGAAACCCGTGAAAGTTGTTTCCTTACAAAACATCGCACACGATACTGAAGGGTGAAAGCTTTCGTTTGTTGTCATCTTGAGAAAGAAATTGTACGCAAGGGGCTTTACTCCTCAAAGTCACCCTATGTACTGGGAATTGGAGAGAAAGAGTCTTTATGTGCGAGAAAATGAACCAAAAACAAACAGCAAAAAATAAAAGAAAAGGAAAATAACTCAAGACTGACTACTAAAAAGCTGGGAGACGGGAGAGAAGGATCAGTTGATGCCATCACAAACAGACAGCACTTCATAAACACTGGCGGGGGTGAAGTTTATCGAATCGGGGTTATAACAAATTACATCGTAATGACAGCTGTCAAAAATTAATGTGCAACTCTCTTTAAAAAAAATCTTAACTCACTTAGTTTGGTCAGCAGGCTGCATCCATGCCCTAGCGCCTAGGGGTTCTTCCTTGAGGGATGTCATCGGCCCTCGAGGTTGATTGAGGTCCGTCCCAGCCGGTGGCAGGCCGAACATCAGTCCGCTTGCGGTACGCGGTCCAGTCGTGGGGTACAATTTGCGCCCCCATTCCAATTCCAAAGTGGGCCACGGCGAAGCCGAGCTGAAGCCCGGCACCGGCTCGTCCGAACGCAGTTTGAAGCGGTTGCAAACCCTTTTTTAATTAACAAACCCCACGGCACTTGTTAAAAAATTCACACAAATCACACTTCACGATTTTAGCACTCGTAACGGGCTTAACACAAAAACACTAAAATAACGGTTTAGTTAGGTAATTGTCAATTTAGAAAACGTCAAATCTAATTTGGCGCCGACACAAGACCAACAACAAAAAAATAAATCTGTTAAGCAGGGCGCGAGTTTTGATTGGCTGTCAAGCAGCTCACGAAAGGGTCACTTATCGAAAACCGGTTGCTATCAATTGTCAACTTTTAATGGACGTCTTAAGCAGGTGTAAAAGAAGCCGAATTGAATGGCAGCCGGTATGTGTGGGAATCCTGATCCCAAACAGCACTCGGCCCTATCTCTCAAGAGATCAACCTCTCAGCACCACGGAGAATAGAAATTGGCTTCAAACGTTCGTCCCGGGTGACTGTTAAACCCCAACTGAATCCCGCGGCGACACACGTTACATTACACCGCTGAAGTCTCATCAGGTCAGCACTGAACCTCTGCAGAGACCGTTCGTGAGCCTCTGGTGGTTGGTTATATGACGCGCTCAGTCCGCTGTCGACGTTGATGGTCGATGATGATGGTGCGCCTCGACGCTGCTTTCGCTGTGCGATAAAAATTTGTCCCCTTTGTATACGAAATAACGGTACACGTACACCTTCCAACACAACCGCATACGCCGCTTCCGAGTTTTGTATGTTGACTTCTTCCGACGACTTTCGTAAGGGGCTGCACACCACCGCTGGGACGTTGGCGGTCGTTGTGCAAGTATTACAAGTCACAACTACCCTCCCAGCATGATATGGGGGTTGAACAGCACCACTGTGCGCCACGGTTTCAATCAGTTTCAACCCTCACAAGTCTCATGAATTCCGACGTTTCACTCACTTCAGGGGCTACATAGGAGCAACAGGGAAAAAGCAAGGCGACATCTACACTCTCACCAAGCACGTGTGTTGGAAACTCCCAGATGAACTGCCAGTTTTTTTGCTCTCTTGACGCATTAATCGTTTTGGTGTCACTGTAGTGGGATTTTAACTGAAAGCCCCGCCTCCACTGATAACAAAGCGCTTGCGATTGGGCAGGGCCCGAACGATAAATGCAAAGTTGTGGTTGGATCGCCTGATATTCCAGTGGTAATAAGCTCGAGTTGCGCTGAATTCCGGTTCCTGCTGTTCTGTGGAAAGGGCGCGATCTGGAAAGATTCCAGCGGGAAGGATAGAAGTTCGATAGTGCAGTTCTGTTGCATATGTCGCAGCAGTGGCATTCATTCGTGCTCAAGCCTCAGGTAGGAGCCGATGTGCACATGTACACACCTTCGGCTCGGTTGGCTGATCTCGGCACAATTAACAGCTGAAATGAAGGCTGCCGTCGTCTTTACTGGAATTTAATTTTCTCGAAAGGTTCCGAACTGCGGGGGTGGACGGGTCGTCGACAGCACCCAAGAAGAACATCGTCTTCGGTAGGTGCGCAGGGTTCTGCAGCAATTTAACTCGATTCCGCTATTGGTTCTCGCTTCGGGCCGTTATGTAAAAAATTCCTTCACGCTCTCATTGGCTCCTACCGCTCGAATCGCTTAGAAGTAAATGGGTGAGGCCCGGCCACACATATGAGCCCCTATTGTAGGAGTTGTATAGTATGTCGTAAATTGTGCAAAATTGATTTCTTGGTGCTTCTCGTGAATAAACCAGGAAAGGATGCGCCCTTTTTGTGTCTTGTAAGGATATTGTAGGGATTACATAGAATTGTTGGTATTGGGGCCGTTAACTTTATGTGAAATTTTGGGGTACATAGTAGCTATAAAATCTTATTTATTTGGCCCTTATGCTTGGCTGCAAGGTCCCTCATGAATTGATCATGGCTGCTAGGTTTCGGGGATGTTAGGGGCTGAATTAATGAACGCCACCTACGATGCCATTAAGCTTGGACTGAAGAAGTTCAGTGCTCGTTGATTTGAATTTAATTACTTCCGAAACTTTATTCATTTCCTCTGTAAAAAAAATTTTATGCTTACTGCGAGTTTTATTTTATTTGATGTTCTTTCGCGTTTTTATTATTGAATTACAGATGGCGTCCGAGTCTAAGGCGACGGTTTTTGAGTGTGTAAACTGAACTCTAATTTTGTATAAGAAATTTTTGATAAACATATTTGTAAATAAGAAATATTTTAATTTGATTGATTTTTTTACTGAAATGGTAGATTACCGGTTATTGCAGTGTAAGAAAAAGGGTTACAAATACTAATAATTATGTTAACTTTAGCTTTCGTTATGACCAAAAAACAGGAATCTGCGTTTGAGTTTTCTTGCATGTTTTTTTAGTTTAAAATTAAATTCAGTTGTCACGTACGTCATTTAGAGTGAACAACTACAACCTGAGAGGTCCACCTCTCTTGTAGATTAATTCCTCTAACACCAATTATGGGATGTACGAACCAGTTAACCGCATGCTTATAAATGTTAACAAAAATGCGAGTGTTTTTAGCATGCAAACTAGCGAAGATGTCCTTAAAAGGACTCTTTTTAATGTGGCGTGACTCCTTGTGTGTCCCACGTTTTCATTGTCTTTGCACGCTTCTCTGTTTGATGTTTTGTACTCTTAAATGTTGCATTGTTTTTTGTTTTGTGTTTGCATGTCTTAGCCGAGCCACTGTGCAGTGGTAAATGTGACCGCGTTTGTGTGCAGGGACCGGACCGGCTCGGTACAGGAGTGCCGGGGAGGGTTGAGAAGGAACCCGCATTTTCGGTCGCATGCTCGTTTTGCGGTGTTTTTTTCTTCTTATACCTTTTTTGGTGCTTTCGGCCGGATTCGGCCCCTGCACATAAGCGTGGCCCGTTTCTCAGCCCAGCTGAGAAGTGTACTTCTGAGCTAGAAGATTAACTCGATTAATATATTAATAAAAAAAAATTGCTGTATTGTTTTGTTTATTAAGTGGCTTTAAGCAGTGATGCTTTCCCAAAATTTTATCAACCGGCTCTCAGTGAAATTATTTTGCCACGAAAATACCAATAATCATGTCAAATTAGCACAAAGGTTCCTATTATTTTGAAGTAGAACCAAATAGCCTATTTTTTTGGAAAGTGTTCAGAAACACTTATTTGATCAAGTGTTATATGGTCTGAGGGTATGCAAATATTTTTATCCATTAACAAACGGCTAATGTTAATGAACCAATAATAAACAAATCAAAAATCTCGGAAAATATCTAATGAAATGGACCCAAAATCTATACACGGGGGTTTTCGAGGTCGCTGAACACGAATCCGAGGTCCAAATCTAAAAATTCAAAATGGTGGATCCAATATGACCTTAAAAGTCGACCATATTGGATGTGCCATTTTGAATTTTTAAATTTGAACCTCGGATTCGTGTTCAGCGATCTTGAAAACCCCCGAATACAGATTTTTGTTCAATTTTGAGGTTTATCTTTAACAAAAATGTCACGACCGCATATTAAAATGTTTAAATGTATGTACTTACCTTTTGCAATTTTTTAAAAATATGAAGTTTTATTTATTTCAGAAAAATAATGAAATAACATATAATAACTAACCTAGGCAAAAGAACTATAATTTATAACTGACGAAGAAATAGTTTCAACTTTGACATATTCCTACAATCGCGATGGTAACTAGATTAAACTTTCAAAAATTTTCAAATGTTTTGTTAACAGTTGCTTTCAGTGTTGCCAGATACACCGCATTTCCGCATTTTGTACCACATTTTGGTAGTTCAAGCATTGACTGACGTTTTTGAGTTCAATAAAAAAAAAACAAATTTGACCACAACGCAGTGATGGATTTACGCTTAGGCCCGCGAGGCCCGGGCCTAGGGCGGCAAAATTATTAGGGGCGGCAAAATTTATAGAACGATTAAAATTTAAAAATCAATTTAACTTAGTTTTGCTGTAACGCTGAAGCACTCTGAAAAATGGAGAGTTCCAAAGTCGGCCTATCGTCCCTTGTGTCTATAAATGGTTTTCAAATTGTTCGTAACGATCGCTAAGGTCATACTGGTGGTGGTGTTGCTAAATTCCTTAGGGACTATCTAAAATGTAGGATTATCGGTCACTCTATGAACCTTGGTATTAAGTTTATTTGTGTTAAAATCTCAAATTGTTCTGAAAAACTTTTACTTGTCATGGTTTACTCTCTCCCGTAGGGAAGGTGGCACTTGAAAAAGTCGTGTTGACCTAACCTTCTGCCGTTTGGTATATAAGCTTTTCAAGTAATTTCAAGCATTTTTTATAATATCACATTTTTGCGGGAAGTGGACCCATCTCGAGTTAGGGGGTTGGGGGTAAAAAAGGGGTTAAAAAGAAAAAAATTTCTGCCGCTGCGTACGTAGGTTCTATTAGGGCTAAATAGCCGTTAAATACTAGTGGCAGAAATTTTTGACCATTTACTGGGGTGTGGACGGTGAAATGGCAACTTCAGCTAGGGGTGGCTTGGGGAGGGTGCCTGTGTTAAATTCATCCTGTAACCGTAAGTCAGAAGTAGCTTTTAACGACTGCATACGTTTCATTCATAACCTTCGCAGGTATGACCACATTTGGCCTCACCGGCACTCAGGTTTTGGATGTTCCTTAAGTGACTACCGAGATTTTAGGGGCATGTGCTACTACCATAACAACAGCAACAACTGTGATTATCCCCCGCTTTCGGCATCTATTCGGGCAACGCTCTTTCTTTGTTCGCGTAGCTCAATTGTGGAACTCCATTCCTGTTGAAATACAACGAATTGAATCAGTGGGTAATTTATTTCTGGCAGGACAAACTTAAGGAGCACGTGTATCACTAAGGAATATAGTTTTTTGTTTATTGTATTAGTTTTTTATATTTGTCTTTATAAAATCACATTTACAATTTGATTTCCAAAAAACCCAATTCTATTTGACAGCAGAACTGACTTAAAACTATTACAGATAGCGATATTAAGAGCTTAAGTATCTTCGCGTAAACATGGTCAATGTTGTCTATCCAAGCAAAATTGGTGCAAGAAATCGATTATGAGGATATAATTGGAGTTTTCACCCAACTTTATAAAGCTTATGATAAAATATTTTCATTATTCGTAAATTAAATGTTTTATTATAAAAATTATCACTACAAATCAAAAAAGGCGCCTTTTCGGACGGGGCCTAGAGCGCAGTCGAGCTTAAATCCGCCACTGCCACAACGTCTAATAGTCGGAGAGCTGGAGACGAAAAAGTGATTTCATCTTTGATGCAAACTCGATTGAAACTCATTCTATTACTAAACGGGATTATATGTCCGAGCTCTCCAACACGTTTAGTGGTGCAGGACAGAGGTAAGAATGGTAAAGTAGTCATCTTCTTATTGAAAAAATGTCATCGATGTGGTGCATGAAAATTTGTAGGATGGAAGACTATAAGCTAAAATTCCAAGTCTCCGCCAGCTAGGTTAGTGCACAATGGGTGGTTGACAGGGGTCAAGTTGCCAAAAATATTTGTAAAAAAAAATCACCAGCCATCGCTGAGCTTCAAAATTTTGCACGAAGGTCCGGGGGTCTCCCATTACTTTGTTTATGCGTAAGAAGGTTTTAAGCTTAAAATTGGCTTAAGACGAATTGCTCGTATAAGCAGATTCGGATTCTCTCTCAATCAATTGAAAATTTACGTTTATGTAAGACCAAGATCAGCTATTTTGAGAACTCCTTACACATACACACAATAATTCGTCTTTAAGCTGAAATAAATTAAGCTTGAGACGAATTTCGGCTCAAGACTGTTTATACGGAGCCGAATTCTATCTTAAGCCGAAATTCGGCTTAGCCATAAACAAGGTACATGATGTACGTCGAAGCCCGATTTTCGAAATTCAAAATGGTCGCCGAAATATGACCGAAATTCAAAATGGCCACCTAAATATGAATTTGCCAATTGTGTTCCGATTTCCATGAAAATCGCTATCTGGGGTTTTCTAAGGTAGCAAATAACGAATTTATGATCAAAACTTATAAATTCAAAATGGCTGGAGTAAATGACTACTTTTACCATTCTTACCCCTGTCCTGCTTTCCTGCACCACTCAAAGTGTCGGAGAGCTCGGAAATATAATCCCGTTTAGTAATAGAATGAGTTTCAATCCAGTTTGCATCAAAGATGAAAGCACTTTTTCGTCTCCAGCTCTTAGACTATAATCAGCAAACAAAACAAATAAACGAACAAAACTGATTAGTGCTTTACAAAAGCAAAAAAACTAACAAAACGAACAAAACTGACCAGTATTTTAGAAATGCAAATAAACTAAAACATAACAAAATAACATAACATAAGTTTTGTTCGTCTTATTTTTTTTTGTTGATTAGTATCTTGACGTGAATACGTCTGTAAGTTTGCTGCCATGACAAAAACCCGATGATAACGAAATTATGACATACAGTTTTGAGTTGCAGCTCAAAAACCATTGTTTATATCGAAAAAAGAAATATACCATGACGTAGACGAAGAATCAAAGAATTTTATTGTTTACTTTCAAAATGAAATTCAAAATGGTCGCTGAAATATGACCGAAATTAAAAATGGCCGCCCAAATATGGTTGAATTTGCCAATTGTGCTCCGATTTAAATGAAACTGGGTAGCTAGGGGTTTTTGAGGTCGTGAATAACGAATTTGTGGTCAAAACTTATAAATTTAAAATGGCTGCGCCAATATGGCCGAGGAATTTACCAATTGTGTTCCGATTCCAATCAAAATCGGTATATGGGCTTTTTAAGGTCGCAAGAAAAGAATCTATTATCAAAGCTTTTAAAGCTATTATCGAAGCTCTCTAAGCAATCGGTTCAGAATTGATCAACAAGGCTTTGACGTGAATACGTCTGTAAGTTTGCTGCCATGTCAAAAAATTTGGTTGAATTTGCCAATTGTGCTCCGATTTGAATGAAAGTGGGTAGCTAGGGGTTTTTAAGGTCGGGTAACGGTGTAACGAATCTATGATCAAAGCTTATAAATTCAAAATGGCCGCACCAAGATCGCCGATAAGTTTGCCAATTGTATTCCGACTCCAATGAAAATCGGAGCAAGGTCTTTTCAATTTGTTTTTTATTGTTTATTTCCTACCTTTTTGATACCAATAAAAAAATAAAACGATTTCTTTCAGAATATTGTAGACGTATTCACAACTTTTTTTAAAAGTCCGCATTTTTTTGGTTCATTCCGCAATTTCAAACACTCGAATCCGCAATCCCTTATTCCAGGTCTGGCAACACTGGTTGTTTTTCATTTTCATTGAAGTACGTACGCCGGAGTAGTTGGGCGCCCTTCGGCGTAGATGCAGGTACATCATAAAATGGTGCAATGCTACAATGATAAAAATACTATAAATTTTATGCTGTATTATTGTACCATAAACACATAAATATAAAAGATTCAAATAAATAATGGTAAATATGGAAAATTTTATTAATTTGAAAGAAAAATTATTAAAACAATGGAATATTTATTAAAAAAATATTGAATAAACACTTGTAAAGCCAAATATTCTCACCTTAAAAAATAATTTTAGATATGAAGTAACGCCAGATGAAAACAAGACCGTTTCATTTTTCAACTACTCCAACTACGCCGGCGCATACTGGGACAGATAGCAAAAAAAACAGGTGTTCAATATTTTTTGAAAATCTATCTGACAATACAGAAATTAACTGACCCCCCGCCCCACACCCTTTTGGGGCGTGGGGTAACTCTAAAATTTCAACTGGCACCCCCCTTTTTTTCAAGGATTCTGATTCTCCGAAGAGAAATGTGAAACTTTTACCTGAAAATTTTTTTTATCCGAAGCTCGCCTGGACCCCCAAAAATCATCAAAAATCAAAATTATCCCCAAAAATCACTCATTTTCATTTCTCTTCGGAGAATCAGAATCCGCGAAAAAAAATTAGGGTTGTCATTTGAAATTTTGGAGTTACCTCACTCTACGTCGTCAATTTCTGTATGGCCAGATAGATTTTCAAAAAATATTGAACATGTGTTTTTTTTTCATTCGAAACTATCCGAGAGAATTGGGTGGCACTGCTGGTTAGAAATACCCTGTATATGTCGTATAATATGTCGATTAATATAATTATAAAATGAACCAGTATTATTACCGCTGTGCTGTATTACCATCATTGCTATTACCACCACCTTGTTTTGGTTGGTCTATAGCAAGACCCATTTCGTTGTAAAAGTCCTGTGCTTTTTTATTTTTCTTTGTTTTAATTTCTCTTGCGTTTCCTTGCCTCTGGCCTGTCATTGTTTTGTGTCCAATTTATATGCGATATGCAACAGATATTCATAGCATCTCAGGTAATATGGGGTTCACACTGGCACCCAAAACATGTTTTAGAAAGCTCTTCAAAGTTCGGGGCAAAACAGGGTAAAACATTGTGTTTTACCCATATATTTTATAAGGAGCGAGCTTTTTTAAACAAGTAGGTTTTGACGCGTTTTAAAATAAAACACGTATAAAACACTTGCTGACAATGCTGAATACTCGATCAGCTGTAATCAGCACGTCATTTTTGAATTTTTGATAGTTGAAGTTTTAATATTTGAAGTGATTTATATTGTTTACAAGTTTTTCATCAAAAACTAGATGGAAATAACATTTTTAATATTAATTCGATTTCTATTTCGCGGTAAAAAATAATTCCGAATATTTGAAGCTATGAAAACTGACACTTGAAAACATTTTAAAACATGTCGAGTCAGTGTGAACACTTTTGAGCTTTTCAAAACGACTGGTTCGTAAAACATGTTTTGGGCGTCAGTGTGATCCCCCTATAAGCGTCCAAAACAGAAATATCGAACTTGTATGTACTTTCATCACAGGTATGATCCCTGCAAACAATTTCTCGGAGGCTCGCTTTCTCGGACCATTCTCGATTCGAAAAATGCTTGCGAAGAGTACGAGAAATAGATTCAAAACGCAAAATGAAAGCTTTCCTGGTTGATTTGCTTCTCCCAAAGCCTTCATGCTGTAGAAAATTATTGAGAACCGATTTCCCCTAAATGGGACTTCAAATCTCCAAATTACACTAACACATAACGTCATTTCAGCCTTTGGTTTCTCTTCAACGATTTGTTTGGAAAGTTTGAGCCTTTGACTTGTTTTGCTCGACGGAGTGATTTTCGGCGCAGAAGCGATTTGCTATCGATACGAGCATGCGATTCGTTATCAGCACGAGAAAGCGATTCGATCTCTTGCTTCGCTTTTATTGCCTTCGAATTCGTTTACCAGTCGTTAACGAGTCCGACATCGAAGCAAGCTTTCGCTTTTGGCAAATCGTTCTCGAATCGTTTCCGAATCGAAATGTTTGCAGGGGTCCTTCCCATTGACCAGTGTACCCGAAAAATCTGACGATTTTTCAATGTGTGCGAGCCGAAAATCACTCCGTCGAGCAAAACAAGTCAAAAGCTCAAACTTTCCAAACAAATCGTTGAAGAGAAACCAAAGGCTGAAATGGCGTTATGGTGTAGTCTGTAGTGTAATTTGGAGATTTGAAGTCCCATTCAGGGCAAATCGGCTCTCAATATTTTCTACAGCATGAAGGCTTTGCGAGAAACAAATCAACCAGGAAAGCTTTCATTTTCCGTTTTGAATCTTTTTCTCGTACCCTTTGCAAGCATTTTTCGAATCGAGAATGGTCCGAGAAAGCGAGCCTCCGAGAAATTATTTGCAGGGGGCATATGTTTGGTACTTGGTCGCCGGTCGCCAAGCCTTTGCTAAATCTCATTATACGGATACAAATTCACCATTAGAGGTGAATTATTTCAGATTTTTCTTGGGGCTGGGTCACTGACATATAGAATGGACTGCTCATCATGAAATTTTCATGGCACCAATTCGTTCCACAGTTGACAAACCTTTTCTCACTGACATGTAAACACGTCAGTTACTTTTGTAAATTAAAATTTTTTATATTCGTTTTTGGATGATGGGAACAAAATAAATTTTTGTTAAAAAAAATTAGAAATGCAATTCTGATGTTATTTCCCTTTTAAAATGCCATTTTTCATTAATTACAAATATTTATGTTAAACCACGCGAGTTCTCTACCCCTGTTTCATCTAAATGTCAGTGATTCCGGGTCTTATGGCGAAACGAGAGAGAAATAAAAAAATCACCTATACATATCTATTTTTTGTAAATATTCTGACATTAGTTCAAGGAAAAAATGAAATCAGGTATGGCAACTTTAATATCGTGCAATCGTTGTGTCGGTTTTATTTTAAATTACGCTTAAAATCATTCCAGAATTTTATTTACTGTTCTTATTTTACGGCAAATATAAAAAAGTTATCGTATTTTGTGGTTTATTGAAGGTCAAGAGTAAAAATATTTAAAAAAATGGGAAAGTGTGCAGTTTTTATTGTCAAATTTTATTTTTTCAAGTTTGGCACTATCTGATATCATTTCTGCCATTGAATGCACTGAACTCTTAACACGAAATTTAACAAAATTTGAGTTCGGTGACAAAAGGGGCTTATGGATGAGCGAGAGGGCTATACTTGTCTATACTTTTTGGTGCCATGAGTTTGTATGGAAATAATGTCTGATGAGCAGTCCATTATTATATGTCAGTGGGCTGGGTGCTTAGAATACCAAAGGGGTGTGGTCAATTAAATACGTGAGGTGTTTTTGTTTTGAATTGGCACCCACCACTTTGGTGAGATGTGCTGGAAATTAGAAACTAACATCAAATCGAAGCGACGAATCGTTTATGCATTATAGGCTTAAGCCCAAAACAGAATGAATGCAGAAACTTCGACTTCAACTTTGCATTTTGACAGTTTCATACATTTTCTATAGTACTCAGGTTCAGTTAACAGAATCAATGCAGTAAGCGTTGCAGTAAACTTTGCGCCGACTTCGACTTTGAAAATTTTAAAAGCTGCTGCAAAAGTTGCAGAGCTACCAACACAACATTTCAATTTTGCCACTGAAGCCAAATTAGAAAATTTAAATTGATTGAGTTTATTGTATGCAAAATTTAATAATTGCAGGTAATATACGTAAAAGTCGCATACAATAAAAAAAAATTGGTAAATTTTTTTAAAATTTATAATTTTTGTTATGTTATTAAATAGTGATCGCAATTGTAAATTCCACGGTATACAGAAACAAGGTAATGTAATGGAGAAATGTCATTTGAGTGCTGACGTCACTTGGCACGCTTTTCCCATATAAAATCGGAGTTGTGTTGTTGTTTCTGCATTAGTGCTGACGTCACTCGGCACGGAATTTCTACGATATTCGAAGCTTTCAGCCTCTGTTACATTACCTTGTTTCTGTATACCGTGTGTAAATTCCACGGTATACAGAAACAAGGTAGTGTAAAAGAGACTGACAGCTCGAATATCGTACGAATATCGTAGAAAAAGCCGACGTCACCCGGCAAGTTAATACAGAAAACAACAACAACAATTTCGATTTTGTATGGGGAAGACTTGCCGAGTGACGTCAGCATTCAAATGACATTTCTCTTTTACATTACCTTGTTTCTGTATACCGTGTGTAAATTCTATCTGTCAAATTATCGACTTTGAAGTTCTGAAATGAATGTGTTAGCGCTGTGCAGCAAAGTCGGCTTTACTGCAACGGTGAAGTCAAAGTCGAAGTTTCTGCATTCATTCTGTTTTGGGCTTTATACTCCATTCAAAACACGGGGGCGGGTGGTGGGGCTGTCAACACATAATACCGTTATGAAAATCGTTCCCTCTATGTTTTTTGGTTTGCTGATTACGGGTCCCGCAGCCCTAAAATATGGACCTCACCCTTAAAAATGCAAAAACACCCCTTTTTAGGAGTTCTTCGCGATAATTACAATAATAATCCAAAATAATCTTATTAAATACACTATTTATTTGCGAAGGTGGTTGATTTATACCAATTCAAGCCAAATTTTATGATAAGGGATAGGTAATACTAAAGACTGAAAATATAAAAATTTGTAAAAAATAATTTTTCCACCTTCATGCTTCAAATTCGATTGAATGCATATTGTCAGGCAAAAACAGGGGCGGATCCAGCCCCCAAAAAAGGTTGTGGGCACAGCCACCCGAAAATCGGCCAAGTGCGAGTCGGAGTATGAACTCGCTCATGATTGATATAGTGCATTCCTACATGGAAATGCTTACAAAATATCTGACGCCCGACCAAGATTTTGTACAGTGTATAGTTCCACGTGGGCAAAGCCGTGGGGCAAACACTAGTAGGTAAATTAATTAACCTGTAAAATGTTAGTTTATTCGATCACGAAAATTTCAAAAGTAAATGTGCGTTTGTTTGCACATCACAATGTCACAGTTAGACTCTAAACTACTGTAGCAAATTATTGAAAAAAAAACAAAGAAACCAAAAAAATCTGCATTCGCCTTTGTGTTTTACCGATTGCCAGTCACTAACGGTCCTGAATCCCGGATTCGAGATCCAACATGATGTAATACAGATCAGTCTAAAATAAACGATCGTTGTGAACAGACTCAACTTGTTTTCTTGTGCAGTCCTGTAAAGTCTTTGTCGGTTCCGTTTGAATAGTGCAGTGTTGTTTAAATGTTTTTTTAATAAAAGGTTACAAATAGAAAAAAAAAGTCAAATGACTACAAATTCAGAAGTGGGATTTATCCGCGGCATTTTAATGTAATCAAATTTAATATACGATCATCGGTGATCGAATGAAAATTTATTAACTGGTGTTTCAACTTTACCTGTAACGGTGTATGAAATCACATGGTGATAAGTGTTTTGATTAAAATAAAGGTTTAATATTGATCATACAAAATATATGTTGTGGTAGAAGAGATCATATGTGATCTAAAGATCAATTTTAATATTTTTTTGGATATTTTTCAATTTTTGCACGTGTATATATATACGCATATTAGACCACATGGAGGCGCGTGTGCAAAGAATTTTAGAAAACGCTACTGCTAACGACCTGAAGGAAAAGTTGAGTAAGTTAGGACTTCCAACGACTGGAATTAAATCTGCCTTGAGATCGAGGCTTGAAGAAGCGATAAAAGACTTCAATAGCACAGAAATCGACGAACATTTCCCCGTTACGCACAATGATCAAGCGTCTTTAGAGGTCACCCAGCAAACCAAATTTTAAGATATCTTACCGAACTCGTTACGGAAATTCGTATATTTCTCCCGAATTCGCAATCGATTTCTGAACAAATTCGGAACGAAAAATATATGAAGGGGTTGACACGACATCGTTACAAAAATTCTTTTCGAATTCGTTACGAAATTTAGTAAAGATTTAGCAAAGCTTTTTACCCCTAATAAAAGCTTCAGATTCATAGGTTTTTTTGCTTTAAAATAAAATAACAAAGCACATGGCTAGTGAAATTCATATAACTCCATTATAATATTTTAATATATTTATTTTATTATAAATTATTATTAATTATTACAAATTATTATAAATATATAATTGAATATATAATAAATTCACAAATGCACTTGCGCACTTCACTTAAAAGACACACGATTTCACATGGAAGTTGTTTTCCGAATTCTTTTCGAATTAGTTTCGACTAATCGCCACATACAAAGCTTTAGTTTTGGTTGTTGTATTTCTTCCGAAAATCTTCCGACTTGTATGAATTCGGAAAGTTTGGTTTGCTGGGCAATCAGGTTATTGGTGATAACAGCAACGTGGCTGAGGATATAACGGATGATGAGACTGGAAATGACGCCTTAGACATGGAAATTGAAAATCTTCGTCAGCAACTTTTGAAAAAACAAAAAATTGCAGAATTAAAGCGTCAAATCTCACAACTTTCAGAATCCGAGGGAAAAAGTTCTTTTGTAAGTTTTAAAGATGTGGAAGAATCATTTGTAAATTTTAGTGGTGATGATAATTATTGTATAAAAAAGTGGCTACAGAATTTTGAGGAGTCAGCAGAAATATTTTCATGGGACTCGAGAACGCGTCTTATTTACGCAAAACGGTTGATGACTGGTACCGCCAAAATATTTCTTAGAACCGTTAGCTTAAAGTCTTGGTGTGAGTTCAAAAACGACTTGTTACGAGAATTCTCTAGAAAAGTGACGAGTGCAGATGTGCACAATGAGTTGAGAGCTCGTAAAAAGAAAAAGGACGAGACTTTTCAACAATATGTATTTTCAATGCAAGAAATTGCTTCCTTATCAAGCATTGAAGAAACAGATGTCATCCAATACATAATAAATGGAATTCAAGACTCACAAATAAATAAAATGCTTTTGTATGGTGCCAACTCGTTAGTCGATCTGAAAGATGCACTTAGAAAATACGAGAAAATGAAGTCACAATTTATAGTAACGCATGAACAAACAAAAAGTCGCACATCAGAATTAAGGTTCAGCCATAATGAGCGTCCCACTAAAATCAAATGTTTTAACTGCAATGAATATGGTCACGTCAGCAGCAAATGTCTTAAACCCAAGAGATTGAAAGGAGCGTGTTTTAAATGCGGTAAAATTGGTCACTCTTCAACGAATTGCCAGAACCACGCACCAGTTATGACCATTCAAAACACCCAACAGTATAAGTATACTTTTGGTGAAGTTGACGATCCCGAGTATTTCGATTGCCGCCTTTTAACGTTAGTGGACTCAGGCAGTGCAATTAGTTTAATGCAGCAGCGGTTTATACCATCTCATCTGGTGACGACGGCCAACCCGAAAACATTTCAATTTTGTGGAATTAACGACAGTCCATTACAAATTATAGGTATTACAAATTATTGTCAAATAAGTTTAGGTAAGATGTCCGTCAATTTGAAATTGTTTATAGTTAAAGACCAAACTATGAAATCTCCTGTAATTTTAGGTAGGGACTTTTTAAAGAAAAATAATATGGAATTAAGTGTTATACGTCCAGAAATTAGAAAAGTTGTAGAAACTGAAAATCAACACAACCATGTTCAACACTCAGGTAATTACAATGATTTTGACGTTCACATTTTAAATATTAACACCTTTGAAAATGAATCTAGTCCTAATTTAACACTAAATATTAATGAAAAATTGTCATATGATTTAAGACAAAAAGTTTTTAATATAGTATCGGAAGCGAATAATACAAACTTAGAAAAATACGACGTGAATGCTAATCATAGTTTCGAAATGCAAATAACACTAACTAAAGATGAACCTTTTTATTGTACCCCGCGAAGATTGCCATACACACACAGAGTCGAATTACAGAAAATTATAGATGATTTACTTAAAAGAAATATTATTCGGGAAAGCAATTCGCCTTATGCTTCTCCAATTGTTTTAGTACAAAAGAAAAACCGGGAATTACGAATGTGCGTTGATTATCGGGAATTGAACAAACATACAGTACGAGATAATTTCCCTTTGCCCGTAATTGATGATCTTTTAGACAGGTTGCGTGAAAAGAAATATTTTTCTGTATTAGATCTGCGTAGTGGTTTTCACCATGTTAAAATAACGCCTGAATCAATCAAGTATACATCTTTCGTAACTCCACTAGGTCAATTTGAATATTTAAAGATGCCATTCGGACTTAAAAATGCACCCTCTGTATTTCAGCCGTTTGTTAATTTTATTTTCAAAGATCTTATAGCGGCAGATAAATTATTCGTTTATATGGACGATATTTTGATTGCAAGTGTCTCAATTGAAGATCATTTGGAAGTTTTAAAACAAGTCATGAAGTTAGTTAGAGATAACTTTTTGGAACTGAGATTCGATAAATGTAAGTTTGCTTACGAAGAAATAACTTATTTAGGGCATGTGGTAAATATACAAGGAATACGTCCTAACTCTGAAAATTTACGTGCAATTAGTGAATTCCCAGTTCCGAAATGTATAAAAGCCGTACACAGTTTTCTTGGTCTTTGTTCATTTTTTAGAAAATTCGTAAAGGACTTCGCTACTCTTGCAAAACCACTATATGATTTATTAAAGAAAGACGCTTCTTCCCATGTAGGTTTTGCCAGATCTCACAACGGAGCCAATGATTGGCCAAAGTATGGTTGTTATCGGTCGGCCAAGACTCGCCGCGCTTGGTACAACGCCTTATTGAGCCACGCTTGGTACAACGCTGGCAACCGTTAATGTCTTATATCTTAAAATATTGATTGAGTCTACAGTTAATGCGTATTTCCCATGTAGGGTATAACAATTGGCTTAGTAATGGACCAGTACTGGGTACCAGTTAGCCAGTAATGGCGCAATAACACCACCCATGACTGGCTCATTACAGCAAAACTGCTGGATGATAACTTCGGCCCAATACTGGCCACTTGTAATGGCTCTCGATACTGGGCCAGCAGCGCTAGCAAACGTTAATGTCATATATTTTAAAATATTGATTGAGTCTACAGTTAATGCGTATTTCTTCTACTCTTCAAGAGTGGGGGTCTAACTAAACTATATGATATATTAAAATAAAATAGTATATTGTCTTGCTAAGTTTTCGAAGCCGAACATATTGATACCTGATAATGGCACCTCATCGTGGGGGAGGCCGTAAGCAACGTTAAAACGTTGCACTATAGTATACTTCCTTACATTACATCAAAAATCAATGAATTTCCCTCATTTACCGTATCAACTACATAATTATTAATTTCAAAAAACTAAACTTTTTTATTCTTGGCGGTCTTTGCTGGCCCACTATCGTGAGCCATTACAAGTGGCCAGTATTGGGCCGAAGTTATCATCCAGCAGTTTTGCTGTAATGGGCCAGTCATGGGTGGTGTTATTGCGCCATTACTGGCTAACTGGCACCCAGTACTGGTCCATTACTGGGCCAATTGTTAATCCCTACATGGGTTTCCAATTGGGTAAAGTAGAATTGCAAGCTTTTGAAACTTTGAAATCGAAACTTCTAGAACCTCCAACTTTATCAATATACAGTCCTTCTAATGAAACCGAATTGCATTGTGACGCGAGTAGTATCGGATACGGTGCAATATTGTTGCAACGACAAAGCGACGGCAAATTTCATCCGATATTTTACTTTTCTAAAAGAGCAACAGACATAGAATCTAGATACCATAGCTACGAGCTCGAGACACTTTCCATAATTTATGCTATTAGGAGATTTAGAATATATCTTATCGGTATTCCGTTTAAGATAGTGACTGATTGTCAAGCTTTAACTTTAACTCTTAACAAAAAGCTATTGAATCCCCGCATTTCTCGTTGGGCTCTAGAGCTCCAGAACTATGATTACAGAATCGAACATCGTGTAGCAAACAGGATGAGTCATGTCGATGCCCTCAGTCGATGTACAGAAATTTTGATTATTGAAGAAGGTACATTTGAATTTGCACTAGCTGCAGCGCAACGCCGTGATTCGACTATTTCTGAAATAGCATCCGATCTAGAAAAAAGTGAAAATCAATTTTATGAGTTAATGAATGCAGTGGCGGATTTAGGGGGGGGCTATAGGGGCTTCAGCCCAGGGCGGCAAATTTTTAGGGGCGGCAAATTTTCAAAACATTTTTTTATATTTTAACCGGACAACGTATTATGAGAACGAATGATAATTTGAAACCACATGTCATAAAGAAGGTAGTAATCAGAGACTATTTACTGTACACATTTAATCCCAATCCTTTACGATATCCTTCCTAAACCAACCGTCGTCGTGCGTAATATATTCGTCTGGAGAGCGATGTGTCAGATGGGTCTAAAGGCCCCAATACTCCATTATGGCGACACTACAATGTTGCCAGTCCATTGGATCCGGTCCAAAATTAGGGCACACACACGATAGCGCCTGAGCCAGTCAGCCGATTGCAGTCGGCTAGACGAGCACAGTACTTAAATTTTGTTTTCACAAAGGTTGCATCTCCCTCCGACAAAATGATAATGGTTACAAATGAATTTTATTGTTTTATTGCCCTCATAAATGAGCACATCGGAATAGAAAAATACCGCAAAAAAACAAAATACCGAAAAAATATCATTATATATATATCTATATCATTAATATATATCTATAAAACTATTATCTCTGTTTTTTCATTTCCGAAATCAATATAAGTTATCGTAAAATATAACATTAGGAATATTATTTATTTTAAATGATTGTTGTTGATGGTGAGTTTATGTTTTTAAGGAATTACTGCTGACATTTTCCGTCACTGATAGAGAAAAACGTTGAAGACGAAGTGAGATTCCAGACCCTGAAATGTAATAAAAATTGTTTATCTTTAATCGGTGATGGGAAATGCCCGTTATAACTCTTAAATAACAAAAATAATATTTATTCAACCTAAGTTTAAATTTAGTTTTCACGTTTTTCGCGATAGGCTAGTATTTGTGTGGTATTGTTGTTAGCAGTGATTATAAAAACCTGGTTGATGGATGATGTGAGAGCGGTGGTGGGGCGGCAGATCTCTTCCAGCCCTTAGGCGGGAATTGTGTAAATCCGCCCCTGAATGAATGGATTAGTCTATCGTAAAATAAATGATAGCGTTGCTTTTTATGTCCCTAAACAAATGGAAAATCATGTAATACAAACTCACCATGAGGCTATGTGCCATTTAGGATCCGAAAAATGTTACGAATATCTCAAGAAATCTTATTGGTTCCCTAATATGAAAAGTAAAATTAAATCATTTATCGAGAATTGTCTGAAATGTGTTCACTTTTCACCTAACTCTGGAAAAATTGAAGGTACTCTTTACAGTATTCCCAAAGGTAGCAAACCTTTTGATACTTTACACATAGATCATTTCGGACCCTTACCACCTACGACTACTAAGAAAAAGTATATCTTTCTTATCATCGATGGCTTTACAAAATTTACGAAACTATATGCAGTATCTAGTACGCAATCTAAAGAAGCAATTGCCTGCTTAGAAAATTATTTCTCTGTATACAGTAGGCCAAACAAAATAATATCAGATCGAGGTACAAGTTTTATGTCGAAGGAGTTTACAGATTTCCTTACAAGTCAAAATATTAAGCACATTAAAGTAGCCACTTGTTCACCACAGTCTAACGGACAGGTTGAACGGATAAATCGCATTATTACTCCTATGTTATCCAAGGAGTCAGAAGCGGAAAGTACAGGGCACTGATATAAAAAACTACATAAAGTAGAATACGCATTAAACAACACGGTTAATCGAAGCATAGGTACTACACCAAGTATGTTACTATTTGGTATAAATCAGAAAGGCGAAGTTTGCGACAAAATAATAGAACATCTTCAAGAGACTATACAAAATCCAAATATACGAGACTTAGACCAAATTAGGGAAAGCGCTTCCAATGCTATAATTAAAAACCAAAATTATAATAAAATTTGTTATGATAAAAAACATAAAGCTCCGCGTACATATAAAAACGGTGACTATGTTATGATAAAAAACGTAATTACAACCCCTGGAGTAAATAAAAAATTTTTACCTAAATATCGGGGTCCATACGAGATTGTAAAAGTGTTAAATAATGACAGATATGTAATAAAAGATATTGAAGGCTTACAATTAACTAGAATACCGTACAAAGGAGTTTGTTCTCCGGCTAATATGAAGCCATATGTTAATTTATTTGAAGATAAGGTTGAACATGGATGTGACATAAGTTCGTAGTTGCAGTCTTAAGTTAAGTAGTCTCAAATTGTAACCTTTAGTTCTATGTCGAATTTAAAAAAAAAAAAAAAAAATTTTTAGCAAAAAATCCCAGGTAATAATGAAAAAGATTTATGAAATTATTTTATAATATTGAATTGTGAATGTATCTACTATTTTGAATTTAAAGAGAAAAAAAAAGAACTTTAATAAAAAGAAAAAAAAAAGGAGAAAAATTAGAAGAATAATGTATCACTTATACTTGTCATTTTAAATGATTTCTATTATATGTATGTTTTATACGTTTTTATCAAGAATAGATATTTGTAATGAGCGAATAAATGTTAGCTAAATCTAGTTAATTTTCGAGTTATTTTCTAGATCTTTGTTTATACATATAAGACAGTACATAATCAGAAATTATTAAGAGTAACATTGTTCCACCGTAAGTGATCGGCATATCTCTTGAGAAATAATCGGGTCGATTATTAATCAGGATGGTCGAATCTGTAGCAAATTATTGAAAAAAAAACAAAGAAACCAAAAAAATCTGCATTCGCCTTTGTGTTTTACCGATTGCCAGTCACTAACGGTCCTGAATCTCGGATTCGAGATCCAACATGATGTAATACAGATCAGTCTAAAATAAATGATCGTTGTGAACAGACTCAACTTGTTTTCTTGTGCCGTCCTGTAAAGTCTTTGTCGGTTCCGTTTGAATAGTGCAGTGTTGTTTAAATGTTTTTTTAATAAAAGGTTACAAATAGAAAAAAAAAGTCAAATGACTACACTACTGAACCAACTTTGATGAAATTTTTACACCTTAAAAGGATATCAAATTAAATTAAACGCTAGTATACATTTTAAATTAAATAATTTTATCTAGGTGCTTACTTAAATTACAAATTCAAGCTTACGTTTCTTTTTCACGAAATCGTTGATAATTTCATCGATATCCAGGTTTATTTTTTTCTGCTTTTTGCTTGTAGTTTGGTTTAGGTATTAGCAGCCAAAAATAAATTATCTTCAACCCTTAAGGGAGTAAAACTACCCCCAGATCAAAGTTGAATTTAAAAAAAGATTGGCATTATTTTCTTTTTGCTCCCTTTAAAATTGGGGCTTTAAAGAATTGTATAGGACGAAGAAAACGGTCAATTATCTTGGCGACCATAAAGGGTACCTAGCATACTCACTAGGCCGGTTCACGTTCGATTGCGTGGGTCAAACAGTGCTTAGTTGGGGGACTGCTTGGTAAAACAACACCCACGTTTGGAATCGTCTATGCCGATGCCGATGCATTTATAAATGTTCATGCATGTAGCGGGAGCGTACATGCCATGCCTGTAGGGGGAGCATGCATACCCGTGTGGCATTCGCATTTGTTCGCTATGCATCCTAGGTGCGGCGCGTGCATGCTTTTAAGAAAATTAACCAACTAAAATATTTTTACTCGGGTTTGAATAGACTAGGATTATCAACACTTTTGCTCAATTGTCAAAGTATAGGTGCGAACGGACAAGATTTAGATGACGAAGTTGTAAAAAGAAATGAATGTATTATCAGAATCTTGGATGAAAAATGAAGAATATGATGAGGACCCCGCTAATGTTTTAACATCTCATACAGATATTCGAAAACGCTATCGCTTAGTCACCATAAATCACCATGAAATGTGTGTAAGCAGATCTATGGCCGAAAAAGAACAGATGAATTTGATGGTAGTTATTTATGTATCGCCGCATAAAACTTTACGCGAAATAATAAAATTCATACATGACAATCTCCAGGGGAATGTGGCGATGATGAGAGGTACCACCCCCCACTAGGCACTTTTCTATTAAATTATAAAATAGCGCGAATTGGCTTACCTGTTGTCAAAATAAGCATAAAATTTTTTGTTGGCCTTGCATTTTATTTTCAAATGAAAAGAACCTTTGGCGGTCTTCGGGATTTAATGATTTAAATAATTTTCATAAGCCGTTGATAGGCATGGTCAAAAATCGTCCGAGAATTTAAAATTGGTTTAGCTCTTTCTAAATTCGGTACAAGCCAAAGGATTGAAAATCTAGTAGACACTCATTATAAATCCTCAATTATGAGAACAATGAGTTAGTTAAAAAGATTCGAAAAATTATAAAAATTTGTACAGATGTTTGCCACTTGGCATGTCAGGAGCAAGTCTTTCGCGGACACCGCGAAGGTCAAGATTCTATTAATCGGGAAAATTATGATAAAATAATTTCACTTTTGGCAAAACATAATCCAGAACTTAAAAATCAGCCTCAGTATTTTCTGGATTATCAAACAATATTCAAAATGATTTAATAATGGCTATTTCATACTAAAAATTAAAATGACTTCTGAAATCCAAAATTCTGAGTTTGTCGCAATTATTTGTGATGAAACCACGGATATTTCCTGTCGATCTATGTTGTCAACCAGTCTGAGATACGTTTCTTCCTTTGGTGACATGAAAGAAACATTCATTAGTTTTAAAAATATTTCCGATGATGGAAGAGCAGCTCGTTTGCATGAACATGTAGTTCATGTTATGCAGAATTTCGTATGTGGTTCCAAGTTACAATTGCTATGACGGAGCTTCAGTTAAGGCAAGTGAAGTTAGAGTTAAAGAAACTTCCAAATGCTCTTTTTGTACACTGCTTTGCCCTTCGCTTAAATATTGTTTTATCGAAATCATGTGATTTTTTTTTTTTGTTTTAAGCATATTTATTTAAACATTATAATGATCTTATAGGCTATGCTTAAACCTACTTGCCCTATCTAACTTAACTAACTTACTGGTCCTCCACGGACGCTCTAAGCTAAACCCTAAAGCTAAATTAATTAATCATTTTTGCCTTTCGGCCTCTTTATTTATTTTATTATCGTAAAACTTAACTCTAACATTAACGCTAAGAAAATTATGTTAAGAAAAAAACTTAGCTAATTGGACTTATTTTTATAAAACTTAACCTAAATACAACTACGGCTTACAAACTACCTATTCTAACCTACATATTTAAACCCTACGAACTAGTCTAGTCGGGCGACAGCCATCAGAGACTCAGGCGATAGGTTCTGATGCCTCTCGCCCGAGAACTGCTACCGCGCGAGCTGAGGCGATTACATGGCCTGAGGGCTCGCGGAGGGCAGCGTGCCACTACTCCTAGTTGTCTAAGCCTAACCTTAAAACTACCTACCTAACTTATAACTAAACTTATTACAATGGTAATTCTATATCTATACCTAATTCCCCTACTGGGATCCTAACCCTACTTAGGCTAACGCCTGCATTCACACCATGCACAGATTCATTCACACATTATCACACTTTATTGATTTGATTCCTCCAGCCACCAGTACTTCGTACTGGCTCTGAAGGCCTCCTCCCTATCTGAAGGGCCGATTCGCGTGCTGAATCGCAGGAGCTCTGCATTCAGTCCATCGGCTCGTTCATATAACACACGTTTATCCCGCGCCCGACGATAAACGTGGTATATTAAAGGTACTCCCTCTCTGTCTTGTATCAGTCCTAAAGCATCTAGCCATGGGAATGCTTCGGGTGGTACATATCCTGTCCGTCTTGTCGTGTCATAGTACCCTGGTCTGGGGTAGTAAGCCCCAAAAATGAGAGGATTGTCGCTCTCTGCCGCTCTCACAACATAATTTCGGATCAATCTGATTATGAAATTGTCTATCCTCATGGTTGCTGCTTTTCCGTATAGGATGTCATTGGCATGGAATTTTTTGAAGTTTGACTCAGGCGTTCTCTACATGCTTAAGCATGCCCTTAGGCATTGTCGTTCGAACACCCTCAACTTCTCCATATATGATGGGGACATGTTCCACCATACGGGGCAGCCGTAGGTGAGAACCGGTCTGACTAAGGTCTTGTAGCAATTCACCTTTACCCTTGAGTTAAGGTGTTTACTAAAAAAGAGCCTCTTCGTCATTTGGAAAGCCTTACGGGTTTTGGCTATCGCAGCACGTATATGACTTTCGTGATACATGTACTGATCCAACCAAATCCCTAGGTACTTAAGCTCGGTTTTCTTCTCTAGCGTCTGTCCCGCATGGCTTCGAATATGAAACGCTCGCCAGTTCCTCCTAACATCGCGTGAAGCTTTATTAAGAGGGGTCCTGAAGAGGATCGTTTCGCATTTTCCATGATTGATTTTCAATTTCCAATCATCCGCATAACGCTCGATTTCCTCGAAATCATGTTGTAGTAGCGTCTGGATTACGTCAATCTTCGGTCCTGTCCTGTATATAACAAGGTCGTCCGCGAAAGCCAGGGCGTTCGGAAGAAATCCAACTAAATCGCTTGTATAGATATTAAAGAGCAGCGGCGAATTCACTGCTCCTTGCTGCAACCCGTTTTTAATTTCTAAGACCTGTGAGGTAAGGTTCCCACTTTTAACGAGAAACTTTTTCCCCGTTATCATGTCGAAGATTATGCGAAGCAGGGGATCGCTCATCCTATACATGGTTAGCTTTAGTAGTAGTCCTTCGACCCATACAGAGTCAAAGGCCTTCTCCAAGTCAACCAGGCATGCTCCCGTACACTGCCTCTTGGCAAAGTTCCAGTGTATATCGGACACCAGTTTTGCGCAAGCATGGATAGTGCCATGTTCCGCCCTAAATCCGAACTGGTTGTCCGGAATTATTTTATTTTCCTCAGTCCAACTTGTCAGCGAACGATTAATTACAACTTCAAATACTTTGCTGATGTTTGGAAGTAAGCTTATTGATCGGAGATTAGCTGGGTTCGACCTGTCTTTGTTTCCTTTAGGGATAGGATATACCACAGCCGTTTTCCAGTTTTCTGGGAAATAGGCATTGTTCAAGGAATTGTTGAACAATGTGGTGTAAATGTCGATTGCACACGGAGGTAGATGCTTCAGAACCACATTGGGGATGCCGTCGATTCCTGACGATTTCTTATTGTTCAGCATTTGAAAGATTCGCAGAAGTTCGTCCTTCTTCACGAAAATTGAGTGTCCAAGGACCCTTGGGATATTGTCTGCTGGGCAATCTTCATTGAATTCAACTAAATGTCGATTCTCAGATCTCCATACTCTGATTTCGTTTTGGAGGTTGAGGTGATTCGACAGAGCTTGATTCTCCAGGTCGAAATTCGGTCGGACACTAGTGTTTACCGAGTATACTTCCTGGCAGAATGCCCCCACCAAATCTACTTTGTCCTGCTCGTCCTCCACATGAAAACAATCGTCATCGTCTCGGTAGAGCATCGAAATCATGTGACAAGATTCGTGAGTGACGAAACTTCTTTCAGTCTATCACAGGTTTCTCAAATTTCTTTAGTCACTCAACTCAACGAACCGCTATTCTCGACTTGTTTTTAAAGCAAAAACTTCCAAAAGTAGCTCACACTTGCTGCAATTTCAATGGAAGACTTATTTTACAGTGGCGGATCCAGAAACAGTTCTTGGGGGGGGGAAATTTAATTTTACTCAAAATCTGGAGATGATAGTTAAACAAATTGAATCCCTAAGAATAAAATAACTCACAAGAAAACAAATTGTATATACATATCATAGAGTCAAGTGACTTATTTTATTGCAGTGGTAAATTCACTTGTATATTTACATTTTAAGTATATTTATTGTGTTTATATACAGTAGTATATTTACATGTTAAGTATGTTTATTGTGCTTAGGTATATACAGTAGTTTATTTACATGTTGGGAAAGATTTCATAGAACAAAACGATGCTTCCCAAGTTTCGCAAATCTTTCGATGACTTCTTCAGGAGTAACTTCAATGTCATGATGTGTGTGTAACAATGCCAAACCGATCAATCTTTCTTGTAGCATAGTCGTTCGGAGCCATGTTTTAATGCGGCGAAGAGTAGAAAAAGAGCGTTCAGAGCTCGCGTTTGTTACGGGAAGTGTGCAGAATATGCGAAAATAAATATGAATTATCGGGTAAATGTCGACATCGCAGTGTTTTAATACTTCCAATGCAGTGGTAGGTAATTCATTGACCCCAAACTTTCGCTGTTGCTCCCAATGACATTGCCAGGAATTCAATTCACCTTTGAGCCTCAAACGTTGCACGATCTTGTCATTTTTCTGAAGGCCCCCAAATCGATCTATCAAACAATCTATAAGATTTTCAATTTCGTTTGTTTTCAGTGTACATACTTTAACTGGAAGCAGCAAACTTAGCTGGAAACAATCCAAAACTTCTTTGGAAAAACGAGTTTTTAGATCTTCACTAATAGTCTCCAACAGAGGAATGTACACCGAGACCCTATAATAATCTTTACAAGTTCCCACGCTGTAATTTTCGCGTTTTGTTTGTCGGCCACAGGTTCTGGGTTTTTCTTCATTGACGTCAAGTTCTTCCGCCATTTTTATTGCATTCGAATAAATCAGTCGAAAGTTTTCATCAGCGTTCTGTCTTTTATCTTGGAGCGTTACAAGCAATGTATCTATTATTTTTGATGCTTTCGCCAAATCGATGGTCTCCTTCTGAAGAATCACGCTGAGTGAATGAGTGAGGGATAAAATATCACACAAGCAGAAAAGCCCGACAATGAATTGGAAATTGCACAGAGCTGCAATGAGAACCGTTGCTCTTCCTGCTGTTTCCTTATTCTTCCACTCACTTATTTTTGTTAGAGCTTCAACGATCAACGGCAATTTTACAGCAAATTGAATGACCGCATCGTGCCGTTGCACCCATCTTGTTTCACATAACTGAACAAGATGTTCGCCAAGTACATTCGCCAATGCAGTCGCACGCTTCGGATATGAGTTTTTGAAAAACTTGTCGACCTCTCTTATAGTAGAGCAAACCATTTCGATTGATCGTATTTTTACGGATTTCGAAATACTGCTGTTGAGTTTGTGCGAAAAACAAGGAACCACCACAGCATTTTCCGCTTCTTTCCGAATTTCATTTACTGCTCCACAATCCGACAGCATGACGGCACAGGCATCAGTTCCTATGGAAGTGCATAATTTTAAGTTAAGATTCATTTGCTTCATTTCTTTCAAAACGATTCGTCCAAGTGCAACTCCCGTGAGAGATAATTCCTTATCGGTTTGGCTGGCTTCTATTGCAGAGGACGAAGTATCATTTTCTACTTCAGAGTCTTCAGATTCAGAGTCATCATCTTTTGCAGTACGATTCTTCGACAAATCGCCAAAAGCATCCAAAAACGTCACAAAGTCTTCTCTTATGCAAGGTCCAGCAGAAGATACATCTACGTAACGAAGTATGAGGCTAACCTGTGAAATTGAAAACCAAACATTTTACTTGAATAACTTTAATAAGGAAATCAGATCAATGATCATCCGTAATACACATCAGTCTGATCTAGAAAATTTATCAAATTTTTATGCATAATTTATATATGTATTACCTGAGCTTTTCCTGACAGATCTGGAGATTCATCAAAAACGAGTGTGTAGAATTCAGCTCGAGCAACTCTTTGCAAAATGTTGTCCAGTATTTCAGCTCTGCAGCACTCAATGAGCTGGTTTTGGGTGTTTTTACTGATGTAAGTTGCTCTCGAAGACGCTGTCTTGAGATGAGACTCCAAAATGTTGTCACCCGAATCGATTCTAAACCTAAGCAAGGCTCTAAAATTTCCTTCATTCTGCATAGGAGTTGTGTTCAATAGCATTGCCCCATCGTCTCTGTGGCCACGGAGTGCAATGTTCTGTCTGCCCGAAAAAATTATCGTCTTCACGATAGGGATGAGTCTTCTTCTATTCTCTTCTTTTTCCAAGGCATAGCTTTTATCGAGAAGATGATGAACTTCATATTGAGGATTGTGATAGTTTTTCAGAAAGTCTTTCCCCGCAGCCATGGCATTTTTATGATAAACATTTCGGGAGTGCAGTTCTAAAACACTTTTCGTTCCCACTAAATTCTTAAAATTTGTTAATGGCTGAGTGACGAGTATTCCGAGCGGAACGTTTTCCCGATAACCTCCTTCATTTCCAGACGTAAACCATGGACAATATTTACAGAAGAGGCCCTTTTTCACATCGGAGAAGACAAGCCATTCTTTATGAGAATTTAAGTGTTTTAAGGATACATAATTCTTTATTTCTTTACCAGAAACAATTCTCGTCGAGAACGGAAAAGTATAATCGTTTGGTGGAATCCACGGATTTTCCAGAAGATTTTTCTTCAAGTGAATATCAATTCTTTGTCCCAAATATTTACCCACGTCGTTGGAAACGCTTATTTGAAGATTAGGACCTTGTAAATGGGTTAAGGTTTTTGAGGTGGATGGTATCCCACTGCGCAAATTTTCCATCTCCTCAGGTGTAGAAGAACTGTCTGCCACAGTGATGGAACTCTCGTTTTCTACCTGTGATTCTGTATAAGGTGAAACATTCGAAACTTCTTCATCTTCCTTTCTTTTTTTTGCAGGTATGAAGTACGACGAGATAGACTTTTGCCGGGAGGACTGTCATTAGTAGTATAAAAATAATTTTATTTTCAGCGTTTAAATATTTGATATCTAAGCCTAGTTACTTTGATGTTTGGATCATCTTATCTCAAATCGACCACGCAGTGAGGAATTCGTTTTTGTTTTCGACATGAAAAAACTTTTACATCTTCTCTGTCGCAATCAATTAGACGCGTATATTTCCTTTTTCCTGATTTTTCATTGTTTACCCATGGGGAAATTTCGAAAA
Source organism: Thereva nobilitata (assembly GCA_963855945.1). Taxonomy (NCBI): domain Eukaryota; kingdom Metazoa; phylum Arthropoda; class Insecta; order Diptera; family Therevidae; genus Thereva; species Thereva nobilitata. Next base: position 150,598,606 of record OY979694.1, read on the forward strand.
ATCTACTGAAAAGTCGGTTTTTTATTATTCACGCGGCCATCTTTTTTTTTTAAATAAAATAACTTTGACAAAAATCATTCGATTTTCATAATTTTTTTCACACTTACAAACGAAATAAAATTGATTGCGACAGAGAAGCTGTAAACAATTTTAATTGCAGGAAAAGAAACAAACTCTTCACAACCTTGTCGATTTATAAAAAAACTTCTCGAAAACTTTCGGAAAATCAAATTTACACAAGAAAATATTAAAATAGAATTAGTACTTACCATGGCAGTGTAATAGAGTTATTTCTCAAAAATAAATCACAGTACACAATATGTCGAAAAATATGAAAACGCACAATGTTTTTCAATCAGTGTTTTTTTAATAGAGTTTTTTCTCAAAAATAAGCTCTCACAATACACAATATGTCGAAAAATATGAAAACGCACAATGTTTTTCAATCAGTGTTTTTTAATAAAGTTTTTTCTCAAAAATAAGCTCTAACAATACACAATATGTCGCAAAATATGAAAATGCACAATGTTTTTCAATCAGTTGTCGGATTTTCAATGTTAGAAAACGCAGAAAAATTTGACGATCAACCATAAGTAGTGTTGGGTAGAACACGATTATAAAATGAGTTGAGCCTCTTTTTTTGAGAGTGTTGCCAGAAAGTTTGGGTGGAAATAGCACCACTCGTGGCTTAAAGTCGCAAAACGTTATTTCAAGTAGCCCAATCTCATTATTCAATCAGATACATTTAGATATGGCGCGAGGCTAGTAAAAGCAGAACCGGACCGAGTGCTGCATGTTCATCTCATATCTTAAATTTGCAGCACCCTTACGGCCTTTAGTAGCCCAACTCATATTTAGTAGTGAAGAGGTATGAAAAGAAGCCCAATTTGCCATAAGTAAGCCAATCTGGCAAGCCAAAATCAAAATTTGAGCCAGTAGAAGAAAATAAATCTCTTTTCTAGCTGAGTTTTGCTGCCCCAAAAGAAGTAAGAAAGAAAAAAAAACCCCTGTCTCTCCCCTACGTAACAATCTCAAATCGCCTCATTTCTTTATGAATGTTAAAAATCAAAAAATGCCGTCTAAGGGTATACAAAAAAACCTGTGTACTCACAATACACGAGCTGTGTTCCGAAATAGAGCCCAGCATACCGACCAGAGCTAAAGACGTCTTAAATCGCACCCGATCTGTGTTTTTTCAATACCAATTGCCTGCAATTTGACCGTGTATGGGGGCCAAGACACCATAAGCACTGGCCAGTATGCTGGGATTCTATTTCGGAATACAAGCACATTTTTTCTCTGGTTTTGCTTTAGGCCTGATTGTGAATCTTGTTTTCCTGTCTCCCTTGAGATTCGTGGGTTGGATTTGGGTGGGTGGTGAATGTTTACACGCTCATACCAAGAGTAGTAGGACAGTATTCAGGGGATATTTTTTCAGGGTGGCATTTTCTCAAGATTTGTTTTTCGTTAAAATGAAAGATAGTAATTTTTATGATTGTTATTTTAATATGCAGAGGCAAATTTTCTAGTTCAATTGCTTTCACTCGAGCTCTTGGGGGGGGAAATGTCCCTCATTTCCCCCCCCCCTGTATCCGCCACTGTATTTTATCTATTCATAATATAGATAATCTTAATACTCCTTTTGAATATATAACGTGCATCCGCGGAACGGAGTTTTTCCACACAAATTTTACCAGATTGCATCCCCTACAATTCAAAGCACGCCACGCCACTGGCGGATAGTGGGGATAGACCCCCCCTCTAGAACAATTTTTTTCTCCAAATACGTCCCTGAAAATATTAGCCACGTAGTTCAAAACCGTGTTTATTGAACATGTACACGTCGCGAATGAGTGCATATGACTATTTTAAATGTTTAAAACGGCGATATCGTATGAATCTCAATTCGTACGGGAAAATGTATAATATCTTTTTTTGTAGATAATCGCATAATCTACAAACTTTGCAAACACTATTTTATGATAAGACGTACCGTTTAAGATGTATTTGCAAAAAAACTGATATTTTGAGCCTAAAACCCCCTAAATGGTGGGTTTCGCGAGGTAGAAAATAGACTTTATAGACTAGCGAGGTAGAAAATAGACTTTATAACCCCTTATTAAGAGCCCTAAAAGGATACTCTCTGCCAAATTTCAGCCTGTACCCAATCATTTATGCTATTTCGCTTTTTTCGGCTTAATTTACCTGTACTACAACCTCTAACGAAAGAACCAATAATTATTTCTGTATAATTTGGAGACATTAGATTCAATATGCTATCATGTTAGGTGTGACCAAAATTACTTTCGTATTATGTTAGAACCTACAATGTTAAAACATGTAAAATTAATGCGTTGTGTATGATGTACACGAACTTGTTCCATTCTCAATCTATTCATTTGTCGTTCATTTTCAGTCGCTCTCGAACGTAATTGGGGCATGCCAATACGACTATTTTTCATATCCGTCGCTCGCTGGTCATCAGTGCGGTTTGTACGTGAAGTAGCTCGGCGCGCATTTGACTGACTTCGACGACCTATGTAAGCTCATATTCTCCTCGGCATTATAATGAGCAACGCAAAATAAGACGGAATTGTTTTCACAGTCACTGAAATCTGTCGGACTATCCAAGTCCAAATTTGTTCCTATATCTAAGGTAGTTTTTTAAGACAAAACCATGTTTAATGTAATAGCAATTAATGCTAATTGAAACGGTCATTTTAAAAACCACAGTCTACTTTTTTTCAAACAAACTTTTTTCGTTCGAAACGCTTCCTTAAAGGTAGATGCGTACTCTGGGTAATAACTACATAAGTCAACACATTCCTTGCTCGTTAAATAATACCGCGTAATCATTTGCGCCTTCGACCTTATATGAGTTTTCATTATGATTCAGATAAAAAAGGTACTATCACAGCCGAGGAAATTATTGATGGATTCATTAAACATTCATTCATACTAAAGTTAAAATGAAATCTCGTACGTCTTTGTATCAGAACATATTTATGGCCAACTACAAATCTTGAAGCTAATCCAGATGAGAAAGATGGAGAATATGAATTAAGAAAAACCCAAAGGAACAACTGAACAATCTAAATACATAGTTTAAAAAACTAAAAATACGCTTTTACTTAAAAATGAACTAAAAAGTAAAAAAAATATAGTTTAAAAAAACTAAAAAATACGCTTTTATTTTAAAATGAACTAAAAAGTAAAAAATAATTTTGAATGTAAAGTTTTTATTGCTCCAGCCAGTATAAGAAAACAACCTACCTTTCGAAATGTAAAAAAGCGTGGGGCTCTCTATATTCTTATTTTATTAACACCGGACTTTTAGATAGTGCCCCACGCTTTTTTAGATTTCGAAAGGTATGTTGTTTTCTTATACTGGCTGGAGCAATAAAAACTTTACATTCAAAATTATATTTTACTTTTTAGTTCATTTTAAAATCAAAGCGTATTTTTTAGTTTTTTTAAACTATATTTTTTATTTTCTATTTTTTAGTCTATTATATGTAGATATGTGTTCGGCCATTTTGTAGTGACCGCCATATTAGATTTAAAACGACATCACAAAGCTTACTATACTATACTCGTCATACACTTTCATTTGATACCCATACCGAGTGGGTTGTAAAGAAAAAGGTAAACCGACATTTTGTGGTGGCCGCCATTTTGAATTTGGAAAGCCGCCCCACAGCGAAAAGTATTCTATTATCACATCCTTTTATTTGATACTCATACCGAGTGGGTTGTAAAGAAAAAGATAATCCGCCATTTTGCGTTGGCCGCCATTTTGAATTTGGAATGACGCCACACAGATAATAGTATTCTAATTGTCACACCCTTTCATTTGATACCCATATCGAGTGGGTTGTAAAGAAAAAGGTAGTCCGCCATTTTGTTTGCCGCCATTTTGAATTTGGAATGACGCCATACAGCTAATTGTATTCTACCTGTCATGCCGTTTCATTTGATACCCATGTCGGCGGGTCGGGGAACACAATAGCAAAAATCGACCGCCATCTTGGAACCGCCATCTTGATTTTCTTACAAAATGGTCAGATTGCATTGTCACGCGAACTATACATATGTGCAAAATTTGAAATTGATCGGTTATATAGAAGTGGGTCAAAATCAAGTTGCAAGATTTGTTTACATAGAACATACATACATACATACATACATACATACATACATCTGGTAAAGCTAATATAAAGCTAAAACATACATACCTACAAACATACAAACAGACATACATGCATACTTACAGAGCCACATACATACAGGTGAAGCTAATATAAAGCGTATAATAAAAAGTAATTTTGAATGTATAGTTTTTTTGCTCTAGCCAGTATATGGGACCAGCCTACCTTTCGAAAAGTTAAGAATTCAATTAATGAAGTTATTGGTAAAAATTATACATATAACTTACTTAAATGTAAAAAAGCGTGGACGCAATCGAAATGTTCCAGTATTAATAAAATAAGAATGTAGGTAAAGAGCGCCCTACTACCTTAAACTACCTAATTCCAGAATTATATTGAAAAATAATGGTGTTTTCTTTTGTTGGTATAACTTTAAACTGAGGGTACAGTTTCTCGCAGTTTTCGGCTATTTTGCAATGCAAAAATTCAAAGTTCAAAAATCAAACTTACGCTGTTTTAGCAAACCCAATAACGAACAAAACATATCCAACAAACTTTTCGCCTAGAAGGCTTCGTTAAGAAATATTTATCAAGAAAGGTAAAAAAACAAGGAATTTTTCGTGAATTTTTCCCGAGTTTGAGTTCCCATAAATTTTCCAGGCGTTTTCATGTTTGCGCACCCCTCCCCCCCCGATTTTTGTTGGTGATGCCATTCCTGACCAATTCCACCAAAAAAGTCCGTTACATCACGCCAAAACCACTGGAAACGCTCCAGCGCCTGGACTACTGTACAATTACTTGGATATGCGGTTGACGTGAGCATCGTGGGAAGGGCCTTTTCGGCTGCAGCAAAAGAAGTTTATGTCGAATTCAAAGAGGCGGCAAAGGACATAAGGCCTGAACATCAACGAGGGGAAAACAAAGGTGATGCAATAGTCCAGAGCTCGAAGACTTAGAATGGGACGAACACAACCTAGAAGTAGTTGATAACACAGCCTACCTTT